>JAVXUP010000351.1:0-524785 GCA_033070095.1 Escallonia herrerae
AAAAAAAAAGGGTTTACAAAACAGAAGAAAAAACCAAAAAAACTCCTCAGAGATATTTTCTTCAACCTACCTTCAAATCCCCAAAACTAGGGTTTCGTGTTCCGTCACACCGTCTTCTCTTCAAAAAAAACGCTTCTTTCATTCCTTTGGTACGTTTCTCTCCTCTATCTCTGTCACTCTCTACGTTTTCATTCATCTGCTTTTGCTTTGCCGTCGACGTGGGGGGTGCTGATTGGTCTGTTATGGTTGGCATTGTTTTGTTCCTTGTTTGATCAGGTGCTTGCGAGAGAACTGATCGAATTTTTTCATTGGGTTTTCTTTGATGTTGGCGAAAACTGCGTAGGTTGCATTGAAAAAGATTGGATTTTTTTTAGGGTTTTTGAAAGACGCTGTTTTGGTAGCAGGAAGTTGTGGTGAATTGAATTGAAGGTTGAGTATGCGAACTTCATGGGCCGATTCAGTCTCTGCAGCCGAGAACGCGGCTGCGGGAGGCGGCGGTAACCGATCGACTTACGTGCCGCCCCACCTCCGTAACCGCTCGGCCTCGTCTGACTCGCTGGCCGCTCTGCCTCAGGGCGGGCCGGATCCTGTGAATGCGGCTCCAACCGGGGGAAATCGTTGGGCCGGGCCTAGGAACGATTATAATAGATCGGGGTACATTGGTGGTAGTGGTGGACGTGGTGGTGGGTGGAATAATAGGAACGGCGGGTGGGACCGGGGGAGGGATCGGGAGGTTAATCCGTTCGGGGACGACGACAATACGGAGCAAGCGTCTGGGGAGCCGGAGAACACAGGTATTAACTTTGACGCTTACGAGGACATTCCCGTGGAGACGAGCGGGGACAATGTGCCGCCCCCGGTGAACACATTTGCGGATATCGACTTGGGCGACGCGCTTAACGAGAACATTCGGAGGTGCAAGTACGTGAGGCCAACGCCCGTGCAGCGGCATACCATTCCGATCTCTCTCGCGGGGCGGGATTTGATGGCATGCGCCCAGACCGGTTCTGGCAAGACGGCTGCTTTTTGCTTCCCGATTATCAGTGGAATTATGAGGGGGCAATCTGCCCAGAGAGCGCCACGGATGCCGCGTACGGCGTGTCCGCTTGCTCTTATACTCTCTCCAACAAGGGAGCTTTCATCCCAAGTGAGTTTTTGATATTCCATTTTTTACATGGCATGATTTCCTTGATCTGCAAAGTTTCTTTTGGAACTAGATAAGAATTTTTTGTAATGTTTTGCAGATTCATGACGAAGCCAAGAAGTTTGCATATCAAACTGGTGTCAAGGTGGTTGTTGCTTATGGCGGTGCACCTATAAGCCAACAGGTTTGAGTTTTCCTTTTGCTTTTCTTCAGGTTACTGTGGCGCTCGTTCCATGAAATTGTGTACCTTGATTTTATGTTGGCATTTGCACTTTAAGTGTTAATGAGCTTAACAGGTGGCCTTGATTCACACAAACTGATGCCCCGGTTTTTTAATGTTCTTCTGTAATGTATCCCCCAGGATTAATACCAAGGAGCAGTTGTGATCCATTATCTGTGAGCAATGCGCCCTAGCGTTCCCTGCAAAATAAAATAGAAATGAAAAGAAATAAACGAATTGCACTTAAGAAGTTCCTTTCTCAGGTTTTATATGGACTTCCTTAGAACACTTGCGCCATAACATTGAACCGTCAACTGTTTTGACATGGAGTGTACTAGCTTGTAGGGAGTGTACCTCTTTGGAGTTGGTGATCCTGTACCGAAAATGCTTCCTCTTAATGTTCTTAGTCTTGTTTCCAATATATGGGAAGCAACAAGAGTTGAAAAGCCTAGGGATGCTCCTCTTGCCCTTTTCTTCCTTTTTTTATTGTTTTTTGCTTGTAATACTTTAACTTCTTTTGTGTAAGGAAGGATAACAGTGAGTTTTGGATTACGTTTGTTTTTCTCCTTCTAAGTAAGATGTCTAGGCTTTATGTTTCTTTTACTTTCTGCTTGTCTTTAACATTAAAACCTTGGCTTTTGAGAATGGTTCTCTGGTCTTGTTAATTTTTGAATCCTTTGTATGCTCGAAGATTATCCTTGCCAAATGCCCAGAGGGGAGATTAAAGAAGTTATATGCAGTTCCGCAAAACATTTACGCGTTATTTTGATATGTATAAAATCTTTCTTAATTTTGAAGAGGGGATCTGAAACGGATTCATGCTCCGTTTAAACATATTGAAGGTATTAATTAGTCTTAAATGTGTCAGGAACAAGAGGTGTGTAGTGTGTACTTCACGTTCATCTTACTTTGACTTCTTAAATTTCTAACGTGGATTTTCTCAATCGTGGTTTGTTTGTGTTGGTTTGCATGCCATGTTATTCTCCTTCAGCATGCCTTTCATCCCAATTAATGCTCTAATTGGCGATCTGTTTCTGTGTGGTAACACTTCTTGTTGCTCAAGTGTTATGAATCGGCTAGACCAGTATTCCCGCGTTTTGACTACAATAGAGGAAGCTGAAGTGAGCTTTTCCTTGCAGTTTCTTGGTTTTTCCATTTTACAAGTTTTTGTATCCAAGAATGAAAGAGATGCTTCAATTATAGGCTGGATTTTATTATTGAACACTGAATATAGCATAGCATGCTCCATTTGAATGCCTCAGTTTTCCCTTTTTCTTATTATTTGCTCATGGCCTCTGTTTTCTTAATTTCTGCATCTTGACCATGGCCTGACACTTTATCTCTTTGTTTGGACACATGGTGTCATTGTCATGAATTAGTTATGTATTGGGCATATGGTAACTTTGGGTCTGCCTACTAAACCTTGAAAACCTCTTCATCTATCAAAAAGAAAACTTATGTAATGCTTTTTGGCCAGCTTCGAGAATTGGAGAGAGGTGTTGACATCTTGGTGGCAACCCCAGGACGGTTGGTGGATCTGCTGGAGAGAGCAAGAGTCTCATTACAGATGATCAGGTATCTAGCTCTAGATGAGGCGGACAGAATGCTGGATATGGGTTTCGAACCTCAAATAAGGAAAATAGTGCAACAAATGGACATGCCTCCACCAGGCTTAAGGCAGACAATGCTGTTTAGCGCCACTTTTCCAAAAGAGATCCAGGTTTATATTTGCTTTATAAAGTTAATTACATTGTGCTTTTATCACATCTATTCCCTCTGTTGCTTAATATAAGAGGACTTTGAGTTGGGACATTTGAGCAATTATAAAAGACGCATTCCAAATTTGTAGGATAGGTACTATTGGGTTTTTATAGTCATTTCATGTAACAAATAACATGTTTGAGAAAATGCTAGGTAGTTGAGTTTGGACATGAAATTGACAAACTTATTTGGCATGCAAAAAAGGTAACATGACAATAGAAAGGGACCTAAGGGAGCAGTTTTTCAAATATGCGGTCTTTTAGACTGAGGATACATCTCTTGAAGCCTGCATGGATATATCTCCACATATAATTTCTATGTGGAAGCTCAGTTTACTACTGTTGCTGCATAATGATTACGCTTTTTTGACTTACATTGAGATATCCGAGTGGTTTAAGACGCTTCTCATGCCTCCTTCCTCCATTCTTTCTTCACTCTTCCTTTCCTCTCTGTGTGTGTGTTTGGTGTTAATTGAACTAACTAGACAGCATTACATAAACATGATTATGTTTTTTTTTGACATGCAGAGACTGGCTTCCGATTTTCTCTCCAATTACATTTTTTTGGCTGTTGGACGAGTTGGTTCAAGTACTGATTTGATTGTTCAAAGAGTGGAATATGTTCATGAGACTGACAAGAGAAGCCACCTCATGGACCTCCTTCATGCACAGAAGGCAAATGGTTCTCATGGCAAGGTAAAACTGGGAGCATCAGACCTCTGTGTGAATGTCAATATGGCTTTTCTTTCCCCTTCACTTGTAGTAAATAAGGTAACCGTTTTTGTTGTAAAATCCCAAGGGAATGGTGAACCCATATAACAAGAGGTATACCACACAAAATAAACAAGCAACAAAGAATCAGAAAATAAAAATCAGGGCCTTGACAAAGTCCAAGCCTAAGCTAAAGCTCTATGAAGCACTATGCATGCATTATACGCACGGGTGCGGCATTGAGCCTAAGCTAAAGCAAATTTTATAAATATATTATATACACTTAGTATTAGCACCCGCCATAAAAAGTCATTTGATTTCAACAAAATCCACAGAAGCCAATTTTAATGCTGAATTTTAAAGCTTTCAGTGGTCCTTAAGTTTAATGGGCTGTTTTATAAATATTAAAATCATAAATTTGAAAAGAATAAAGTCTTTATGTGGTATCACTTTTATTTCTTTGAAGTACTTGTGATTTAGTAATAACTTAACAATGTACTTAATAAATTAACAAACATAGGATATCGACCAGTCGTCTTCAATCTGGCCGCACTCCGTCGCTGTCGCTGCAAGCCGTCGCCGTCGCCGTCGCCAGAACCTTCTCCTTCTTCTGCTGCTTCTACTTCTTCTCTCCAGTGTGTCAGAGTCCTTGCCGGTGTCGCTGGAGTGGCCAGTGGTCGCCGGTGTCGCTGAGTGGCCGGTGGTCACCGATCTGAGCCGATACACACCCGATCAGCACCCGGGATTGTAAAAAAAATAAATTGAGTACAAGCTAGCTAAAGCCTACGTAAAAAGGAGCTCCGTAGGCCCTTCCAACAATTAAGTTTCAAATAGCTTAATGATCAAGGCCTCTGTCTTCTGCCAGGCGCATTTACTAAATTAATCTGACGTCCCTACTCTTTAAACTGCTATGGTTCTTGGTGAATTTGGACCCAAACTTGCAAAACAATTTGTTGGCTTAAAGTTTGTTGTTTTACATTTACAAAGTTGATTAATGTGTAATGTGTTGCCACCAGTTTTTTGAATAGTTAACTGAATTTTTTTTCTTAAGCTATTATAAGAAAAGACTAAAGCTGCAATCAGTAGGGAATATATGTACGGGTATCTTGGAAACATTTAACAACTGGCTTCCACTTGGTCAACACAGCTTTCACTTTCATTTCATCCTCTTTACAGTCATTCAAGTTGTGAGCATTCCCTGACTATAGTTTGACTCTCATCAGATCAGCGGAGGTGTCCCACTCCCGTCCTGCAACCCACTTCTACTGTTTAACCCTCATTTGTTATCATAGCTAATTTATCGCTCTAACCTTCTCAATTCCCTCCTTATCCTCCTCTCCGTCCTCCTCCCAGTTAGTTACTAACTCGCTTTTCAAACATTGACAGGGACTTATCCATACATTAATAACACTTTTCCAAGAGTTACGAGCATGGGGTTAATTACACTCTGCACTACTGAGGTTTGAAATCATTATACACTTATATAGCTCTGTTGCAAATTGCACACGAACCATGTCAGACTTTTTCAGCTAACAGAGTGAACAGATTTTACTGGACGATAACACCCTCTATATTAGAAGTAATCAGTTATCTTTGGTTAATACCCTCCCCCCTCCTTCCATTCAGCTCCAACCTCCCTCTTTTCCTTGCCAAATTCTTGGACTCTTTACACCACCTTCTTAATCAAGACCACCACGATCTCCATCATCACCGATCAGTGAACCTCCGCCATCTAAATCTCACACACAGTCAACCTCCATTGAAGATTGGCCTTCCGTCACCGACCACCTCCAAGATCATGCCGTCGACCAGATCCCTCTTTGCCAGCATAAACCTTTTCAAAACTCAGTTCCTGATGTAAAATTTGAAGTCTGAGACCTGCCAACAGCCAAGATGCTAAAATGGCATATCTAACACCCAATTTCTGTTTTTTGTCCTCTTCTAGCCAAGCTGCTTCAGACATTTGTTAAAAGCAAGTTTCAACCCATAGGCGAATCCTCTTCTCCATTTCACCTCTGCCACCACAAGCACACAGCCACTACCACTGTTCCGCCCCACCAACTACCATATACCCATTATGCCACCTGCTGTCGCTGCCAGCACCTTTAGACCCTTAATTTCTTCATGCGTGGGATGCCTTCCTGGGAGATGTACGTCCATGTGCCCTCAAATGAATTCATATTACTTCAAGTAGCCACTTGAAAAAATATGAGAAACCAACTAAATCAATGATAATATCCTTATTCTACCAAGACCCACCGTAGATCATTTTGGGTGTAACCAAGAACACCACAGATCTGGCGTATTTAGCAGCAAAAATCACAAGGATTCAAGGGTTGTGGTGGCAGCAGGTCTCCAGGGCCAATGTCGGCAAATTCGTTTGATGGAGAGTCGTAGTGTAAGGAACAAATTATGGTTTTGGTGTAGGTATAGCTTTGGCAGCGGCGGGATGAGAGTTTTGGGATAGGTGTTGAGTGTTTTGTAAAGGGAGGAAGTGAAATTAAAGACAAAGAATAGGAGATCCAGATCAAGTCTCGTCTTAAATTTCTTTTGATGATTATTTTCCTATATGAGTTATAAGGGCAGCTTTGTTATGTTAGATGAAACAACAGTATATGAGTTATAAGGACAACTTTGGTATGTTACATGAAACAACAGTATATGAGTTATAAGGGCAGCTTTGGTATGTTACATGAAACAACAGTGGATGCACTTTCCTTCTAATTACAAGCGGTTTCTTGATGGAAGACGGCTTGGTGTAAGACAACAACAAAAACGATGAACTGACTGTAATTTCCAAACATAGCTGTATGCGTGTGCGATAAGCTGAGAGCTCTGCTGAATGTCAGTAACCTTATCAGTATTTTCTTGGCCCTGGTCCTTATTTGTTGATTCCTTCGAGGCTTTGATACTGGATAAGAAGCAGGACTAAATAGTGGGATTGGCTTTTGGATGGCCCTTATTAATATGTAATTGGTCATGTATTAGAATTGTTTTGGTGATTATGACATATAACTTGCTGAACATGAGGTTCAACTATAAGAGAAGGAGAATAGCGCCGAAGTGTAGTTCTGCAGTGGAAATCTTGAATCTTTTGAGTAACATCCTGGATTTTTTTTTTCTTGTGATATTCTCACGATGAAGGTGCTTACTGCCTTATTTTGGAGATTGTTGAACTCAATACTGAAATGTGATCTTTTTTTTTTTGGCAGCAAGCTCTTACTCTTGTTTTTGTGGAGACAAAGAAGGGAGCCGATTCTCTGGAATATTGGCTGTGCAGTAATGGTTTTCCTGCTACAACTATTCACGGTGATAGAACACAGCAGGTACATTTGCTTAGTCTTGGTGTGGAGTGGTATTAAATTTGCAATTGCTGGGTCAAGTATTATATTGAGGTCTATAAGTCTGTCCCCTTCTTGCATGTTTGTCTGATATTTGTCTTCTAGCTTTTCTTACCTGTATGCCAGTTTTGTTCTAGTTACTATTTATAGATGGCTGCTTGTCATTCTGCACTTTTTAACGCTGATATTACAAAGATATTGCTGTGCTCAAAGTGTACTTAAATAGTAAAGAGTACGCGGGGGACAACCAAACTTAGAGCAAGGTAAAAGTTGACTGGGTTCAATATTGTTGTTGGCTGGCTAGCTTATATGTATTCTTCCTTGTTTTGGTTGGTTATCGACATGCAGCCACTTGGATTTTTAGTATCCCAGGATGATCTTTCTTCCACTATATGAAGATCTTGGTGTCTTAAGAGCTTTGGCTAAGCTCTTACTTCTGAAATGCAATTCTCTCTGTTAGTCCGAAATGCACTGGATCATTCCCAATGGCTTACTGAACATCCTACACACTGCACCACACGGTTTTGTATTTCTGCTCACTTCATTTCTTTATGCCTTGTTCTGTCCACGTTCAGCATAATAAGGTGCTCTTCGTTGCTATAATTTGCTGAAATTTATGCTACCAATTTGCTGTAACGTTGCTGTGTTTTTTCTCCTAGGGGCACACACACACACCCACAGAGTAATTTTGGGCTTATACTTCTAGAATATCTAGTTTTTTTTTCCTTTTCTTGATGCTCCCAGAATTCAGGTATAAACATTGCTGCCAATTTGATGTTTATAGGAACGAGAATACGCCCTGAGATCATTTAAAAGTGGTAATACACCGATATTGGTTGCAACAGACGTAGCTGCGCGTGGTCTTGATATCCCTCACGTGGCACATGTTGTCAATTTTGACCTTCCAAATGATATTGATGATTATGTCCACCGGATAGGACGAACAGGTCGAGCCGGAAAAAGTGGGTTGGCTACGGCGTTCTTCAATGAGAACAATTCCTCATTGGTAAGGTCATTATCTGAGTTAATGCAAGAAGCAAATCAAGAAGTACCTGCCTGGCTCTCCCGCTTTGCTGCTAAAGCTTCATATGGTGGAGGTAAGAATCGACGTGGGGGAGGTCGGTTTGGTGGACGTGATTTCCGAAGGGACTCGTCTTTTAGTAGGGGCGGTGCTGATCATTATGGCGGGGGCAACATGAGCGGTGGGTATGGGGCTACTAGTGGGTATGGTGCCGGTGGTGGGTATGGTGCTAGTGGGTACGGTGGATCATACGGCCCTGGCGTGACAAGTGCATGGGACTGACTTCTTACATCTTACCCAGCTTGGTTTCTTGCGACCGCGTCATTTACAGTAGCAAACTTGCACATTTATAGAGCATTTATTTTGATTTTTATCCTTTCTAGTGTTTGAAGTCCATTTTGTCGTCCTGAGACATCCATTCTGTACTCTTTTTAAGTTTTTTAATTTTTCTATTTGGTATTGATATCGCTAGGATGACCGTAATCTTCGCTGGTGGGAACATATACTAACTTGGTAGAATTTCATTTTTGATCAAAAAATTTTGCTGGGTGAGGGGTTGAAATGTGTGGGAGGGGTGTTCCTTTCGGTGATAGGACTCTACACCTTTATGGCTGTTGTATAGTTCTCGCGGCATCTTGAAACAATGTGAAGCAATCCTGTGCCTTGTTCATTAGGTGGATTGCATCTCTTTATATTGGCACTATTTTGTTAACATTTTTAGTGATGGTGGCATGCTTTCACATTTTCTGTTCTGCTTCAAGTCTTTAGCCATTCATGAAAACAGTCAACTGCTGAAAGAAATGTGAGGATAGTGGATGTGGCCTATTCTTTTGCGTTAGTTAAGAGCAGGAGAAAGTGGATTGTTTGGTCTTATCATTTGTTTATAGTAACGCTCGTCCTCACGCAAGACTGAACGACTTTAATGACATATTTTTGCAAGAAAGCAACACCAGCTACGATAAATGACATGCTAACGGTAGGATTGCAGTTCCTGCACAGCGTTGACACATTCGCATAAGCCAAATGGGCAAGTACGTACTTACATGTACATCGTCAATCCTGTAAGAACTACTTTGTCTGAAACGTCGACATTTTCCCCACGACGCGACTTGTTTGTAATTTGTTAGCAATCGTCTATGTGAGATCCGAGCTTATGAAATTCAAGGGAAAAAGCCATGGCAAGTTGATGATCCAACTAAAACCAAATTCATGAGATGATTACAATTTTTAATCAGCGTTTACAAAGTGAAGGGTTGGCAAGAGTGATTCTGACTTGAGATAGAGATGGAAGTATTAAGTAGCCTCTCATGTACTGTTAGTTAGTTTGTAGGCCGATGGTTACAATAAATCCCAGCTCGAAGTCAAGGGTGTCACTGTTCTACAGATTGTTGCAGGCAGTTCAGACTTATTTTATATGCATTCCCCTTCCTTTTGCAAAGAGCCATACTGCAGCTTTGGCCCAGTTTCAGGCAACTTTTGGTTCAGTTTGCAACTCTATTCTCCTCTTTAACTCTCTAAAAGTTTTTACCCTTTTAACTCTTCCCATGTTCTATTTTCTTGGGGACCAGGGATTCCAGGTTTTGAAGAATTTTGGAGTTCGCCGTCTATGTATCTAGTGATGGCTATTGTATCCCTCGTTTTATTTTCGATATTCCAGGTAGGCGTATCTAGTGATGAACGCACGAAGGGAATATTTCCACCCGCCATATGTAAATTGAAACTACGGGACAGTGAAAAAAATCCCTTCGAGCTGCACAATGCAGTTCTCTTCATCATCATCTGCAGCAACGATATAAATTGCCATTGAAACGGCTCGATATATTTGATGTGCAGGTGCATCTTCTTTACCCCGTCATCACTCAGTTTGGGACCTCCAGATAGTGTGGTGATATATTTTTTTTTCACTTACTTTCCTTCAAAGTTATGTTGGTCATTGGAATTTTCACAAGTGGCCTTGTATTTTCGTTGTACATTGTTTAAATGGAATCTTTTCAATACAAATTCGGGAAAAAAAAAAAAGAGAACATCAAGATAAGTTAACATCATTAGCTATATTGGAATCCCACAACTTTTAGTTGAGCACTCATACATAGTATCCCGTACAATTACTTTGTGTATTTAGGTCAAGGAGGAACGATTGTTATTATTTTCGTCGAGAGTGATGGAGCCATAAATCTTATATAAGATGGGCACCAAGGTTTAATAGAAATCTTATATAATGTGGGTATCAAGATTTTATACGTAACTTAACGTGTTTGGTTCAAAATTAATAAAGATGGAACTTACAATGTTTCTTTGAAAAATAAAAGTCGCATTCTATTTTTTATATTTGCACTCTACTTTGGATATTATAAATCAATAAATTATCCCTAAAAGAATTAGACGTATTAGTAACAAAACTGAAAATAAATGATGTGTTAGGCTTTTTTGATTGTTATGTGGTAGGAATAATTTTGCGTATATTGAAAATGAATAATGGCTTCAAAAAAGTTTTTTTAAATCTATTAATTTTTTGAGGGACATCAAAATAGCAAAATTATGAATATATCACTCATAGTACAAAAATTACTACATGCCAAAGGGTCGACGTGGGCAAGTGCCCACTGTGCCACCCCCTTCCCTCCGCACTGGTGGCACGCAGGTTAAGGTTTTGACAGGTTTTAAACAGAATAACAAAAAACACTACACTACCATGATTAATGGGGCACCTAATCTTGGTTGAACTAATTAAAATTTGCCAGGTATATAAATAAATCTGTACGCATTTTATCATATCACTTTTTACGAATTTTCATTAGTCGTCATAAAGAATGACTTGTTGATGACTTTTCCCTCAGAACTAACGAATTTGAGTACATCCTTGAGTACAACATACTTATTACTTAGGAACATGCTATAGTAATCACTTTTGAAGACAATTTTACTGGCCAACTCTTGCTAAAATAATGTTGCTCTACAAATTTTTAGTCTCACCCTTAGGTTATATTTGTTGAAATGACATGATTTCAGTGGAGTTGTCCATGCATGTTTGTTAAAGCTAAAACAATCCAAAAGTGAAAGAAAATCAAACACTGCAGAAGGCAAAAGATAAATGCATAGTACTCTTCTCTATTTCTCATTTTCTCGTATCAATACGGCAGAGGAGCTTCTGTCACAATCTTTTTGGTTAGACAAAATGAGGGCAATAAAGCCATAGATAATGACTAGTTAGCTAGAATACTTTCTGTACACACTTCCCTTCTCTCTCTCGTCTCTGTGGCTTGACCCATTAATTAATGCTAGCAGCTAGCATTGAGAAAAGGCTTTTAATAAGCCCTTTGTCGTCTGCCAAGTTGAGGTTAAATTTCACAGGCTACAGTGATAATGTATTAATATTCAAGATTTAACACAGAAAAAAATCAGAAGTTGGTGAACACCCCAGCTGTAATCAGCTTAGACTTTAGTCTTCTGAAAGAGAGAGCTTAATAGCTCATATTTTGAGAGAGAGAGAGAGAGAAATGCCCTTCACGTTTTGAAGTTGCTGTAGTTCTCTAACTCCCAAGCACTGTTTTGCTCTTTTTTATGTTTCTCTGTTTGCATATGCAGAGATAAAGAGACACCCGAAAAGCTCTTCTTTGGGTTTAGGCTCTTTCTTCAAAATTTCATTACTTTTTTTAGTCCATTTTCTTGATTCCTGGATCAGATTGCAGGATCTCTTGATCTGAATCTTTTAGGGGTATTTAACCTTGATTCGGTTGAAGATTTGTATATGAAGTTCTGATTGTGAGATGGACCAGACAGTTGAACGTTCTCCAAATGGGCTTAGGGGTTTCCGAGTTCAAGCTCCCCTGGTGAGCCGACATAATCTCTGACCTTATTTCTTTATAATTTATCCAGTTCTTGCGTTTGTAGTGGTACCCTTTTGAATTCTTGAGAAATGTACAATCTTGAAGGAATTCTTGCCATCGTGTTTTATGGTTCTTGGTTTTTACCAATATTTCTGGTTTTTCTTGATACCCAGATCATAATTTCTAAGAAATGTACTTTCTTGAAAAATATTTGGCATCGGATGAGCATGTTTGTTTTTCTTGTTTCTTGAATTACTTTCAGGGATACCCAGATTAAATTCTGGAAAAATGCAATCATGGAAAATTTTCTTTTTGCATCTGTTGAGCATGTTTTTGGTTCTTGTTTTCTGTGAATTAATTTCAGAAAATTTTGATACCCAGATGATTTTTTTTGAGGAACGGACAATCTTTTAAGAATTCTTGGCATTTGATAGGCATGTTTTATGGTTCGTGTTTCATGCAGACTAATTTTAGGGACATTTTCATACCTAGATAGATAAAATTCTTGAGAAACACACAATCTCGGAGACGCTGTTATCACCTGATGAGCATGTTTTGCGGTTCTTCTTGCTTGCAAATTAATTTCTCGTTCGGTCTTTTGTTTCACAAGATTTTGTGAATATTCAAATAAATTCTTGTTGAACCTGCATTCTCATATCTGTGTATTTTGAGGGCAAGTTGGGTGTTTTGTGGCAAGTGCTTGATCACTAAATGAAAATTTTCACTGATGGCTGAATCACCAGGATTTTTGCGCCGTCAGTTTTAAGTTGTGATATTTATGCAGACTTTCTGGCAATTCAGGCGGTAATAAATTCAGGTTTTCTTGTTATACGGGGATAAACTTTTTTTGTCCCCTAAGCATATTAGTACAAATTGCTTCTACATTGTATATAGGGTAAACCTGTCTTCATTTCCTATCTTGATGCACTCTGTATGATAAGATCTTTATTGGAAACTGAAAATTGAGGATGTTTAACCACGTCAGGAGAGGGTTAATTTCATAGAGGATTCACGTTGGTGTGCATGCATTGCTTCAGTTTGTGTAAAATTCCTTCTGTAGTTAGTTGTATCTTGGACTTCTCATTGCCACGGGCAGGATTTCTGCTGCATTTTGGTTTTACCTTGGAGCTTTGTTTTTGCAAATTTCTTAGCAGTTGGCCGTTGGCACCCAATTTCTACTAAAATATTTGCTGCAACTTTTATGTATGATAATATGATCCATCAATGGACGATGGTAACCAAATTCCGCACGAGCAAGCATTAAGATGGCAAGCTTTGCAATTATTGCCGGTTTTAAGCTGCTTAGTGACCACGAATGTACCGATCTAAAATTAGACAATCATAAATTAACTCTTGCGAATAAAATTTGACACCTTTTTGCCATTCAAAACCAAGAAGATTGATCTTGTCTATCTTACGAAATCAGCAATAAATGGGGAGTTACGCCTAAAGATTAAAATTTCCAATGTTTTGATAATCAAATGTGAGTAAACATGAAATCACCGAACATAGCAATAGATTCTAGACTTTGTGAATCCCAAACAAGTTTCCTGTACTACGATAATTCGACAAATATTGTTTCCCAATAATAGTCCTTAATATATTTCTTCCCCTTCGTTGTGCATGCTTCCTATGATAAGCTCCCAAGCTGCAGGAATAATTTTGTTTAGGTTGAGTTTTATTTGGTACCTAAGGAGAATGTGGCCGCCGCTGTGGTTGTCCCTGATCTCTCTTCTTGGTGCTTGTAGAGAAGAATTTCCTTAAGCAATGTAGGGACCTCGAGCGAGGGTGACTAGTCGCTCCATGTAGTATGCCCAATAGAAAGCGTGAACCATAAGAATTGAATAGCTTACATATGTGCCATCTGGAGTGGATGAGAACATATGGTGCGGCATCCCCTTCAAGTGGGATGGAAGCTTAGTGCTCAAGGTCACTGCATTGTGGTGACGTTCCGTTCTCCAGGTTTTGAAATTTTGTTAACAGAATGATTTGAAGGAAATCTGTTGCTCTAGCCAAGACAATTTGTATCCCATTTGAGTTGTGCTATTCTCCTCTGGTAAGCACCTTTTGGCGTGGTACTTATGCATCTATCATTCCGGATAGCACAGCATGGTGTATGCGTGATACAAAATATAATTGAAATATGTCAGCCCAAGGTTTGAGCAAGAGACTTTCCACTTCTAAAGGAAACATGTGGCCTTCGACCACTTTTGACATAAATCAGTTTGGATGTAGAACAATGAATAATCTACAGAGTGATTGTTTACATATTACCCTTGAGTTAATTACTTTTGGGCCTCTATCCCACTCTCCCAAAAGCAATTAGTATATCAACTTAAGTTTGCCAACCTGGTTACTGGCTAGGCATGTAGAGCTTGTCAAAGTCCATGCTGCAAGTTTTGATTATTGTTTTTTCCTTTTTTTTATGTTTAAGGTTTTTAACTGCAACTGCAGGCTTATCTTTTCATGTCTGTTTCTCCTCCCATCACTTTTTTTTTTCTGGTGCATATAGTCATGCTATCGTATCCAAAATTCTGCAGGTTGATTCTGTGTCATGCTATTGCAAAGTGGATTCCGGATTAAAAACAGTTGCTGGGGCAAGGAAATTCGTCCCTGGATCAAAACTCTGCATCCAGCCTGACATCGTTCCTCACGCACACAAGACCAAAAACTCCCGTAGGGAGAGGACTAGAGTTCAGCCACCTCTCCTGCCCGGCCTTCCTGATGATCTTGCCATTGCTTGTCTGATCCGAGTTCCTCGTGTTGAACATAATAAGCTCCGTCTAGTTTGCAAGAGATGGTACAGACTTCTAGACGGGAACTTCTTTTACTCTCTTAGGAAAAGTCTTGGAATGGCAGAAGAATGGGTCTATGTCATCAAGAGAGACCGTGATGGACGAATCTCATGGCATGCTTTTGACCCTACCTACCAGCTGTGGCAGCCACTTCCACCCGTTCCCTTGGAGTACAATGACGCCCTTGGATTTGGCTGTGCTGTTCTAAGTGGTTGTCACCTGTACTTATTTGGTGGAAAAGATCCTCTTAAGGGCTCTATGCGACGGGTCATTTTTTATAGTGCTCGGACAAATAAGTGGCGTAGAGCACCAGACATGCTCCGGAAACGGCATTTCTTTGGCTCTTGTGTCATAAATAACTGTCTTTATGTGGCTGGTGGAGAATGTGAAGGAATCCAAAGGACACTTCGCTCGGCTGAAGTTTATGACCCCAACAGAAACCGTTGGAGCTTTATTTCAGATATGAGCACGGCTATGGTGCCATTTATTGGTGTAGTTTACAATGGAAAGTGGTTTTTAAAAGGACTTGGGTCCCGGCGGGAGGTCCTGAGTGAAGCATATGTCCCAGAAGGTAACACTTGGATCCCGATAGCGATCAGTGATGGGATGGTAGCTGGTTGGCGAAACCCTAGCATCTCTATGAATGGAAAGCTCTTCGCATTAGATTGCCGGGATGGTTGCAAGATTAGGGTGTACGATGAAGCCACCCGTTCGTGGAATAGGTTTATAGATAGCAAGCTCCACTTGGGGAGCTCTCGTGCTTTGGAGGCTGCAGCTCTTGTTCCTCTTAATGGGAAGCTTTGCATCATCCGCAACAACATGAGCATAAGTCTGGTTGATGTCTCGAGTCCTGATAAACGTGTGGAGACTAATCCTCTCCTTTGGGAGAACATTGCCGGGAAATTTCATTTCCGGAATATTTTTACAAACATATGGTCTAGTATAGCGGGTCGAAGTGGACCAAAGAGTCATATCGTGCACTGCCAGGTGCTCCAAGCATGAGAAATAAAATGTCGAAGGAGTTGATTCTCCTTATTCAGCCTGTCAGGGAAGCTTCATTGGATTGCAGAAAGGAAATCATTCATCATTTGGGGTTTTGCCCTTTGAAACCATACAATGAAATAGTCTCCTTTTCTGTTTAGATACTTGCTTTGGAGATTGATCGACTGTGACCTGCTGCAGGGTGGATAGCCCTCGGGGCACAGTTTTAGTATTAAGGCAACGCTTGAGTTGTTGAGATTAGCAAACTGAGTCTCTGCCTTATCGAGTAACCAAAGAAGAAATGACACTTATGCAGCAGAATCTCCATAAATTGACAGCTCTTGTACAAAGTTCAGATTGGAAAGCAATGCCATTTTCAACACCCAGGCAGTTAACACAAGCCCTTTTTTAAACATTGATGGTGCAGCAAGATAGCTTCGGACTCGTTTATCTTTGCCATGTGGATATGGGACGGGCATCGTTGCTTTTTTGGGATTGCAGTAGGATAATATTGTTAAAGATGCATCGTGAACATACATGGGCTGTCAGAACTTCCTATCTTCTATGGTGATGTAGACTGACTTTCAAAGCCATAAGAGATCATGTTGGCGGACTATCATGGTCAAGTTTTGCTGTCATTTTTGTTCGTCCTAATATTAGTAGTGATTATAGTGGAAGTACCAATGATCCACATTAGCCATCGGACAATGATGTTATTAATATCTGAAGTATGCAACTGAAACAACTGCAGGAAACCACCGCACAGGGACCTCCAATAACGCTTAATCAAATCAGCCAATGATAATTGAATCACAAGCTTTTAACTGTTAGTGCAGTTTGGTTGGATCATGCAGATACATCAGTCAGGTCCTCGGCTTATCATTTCGTGGAAACGTTTGAATGACTCCTCGCGCTGAATCTGCAGCTGGTTCCGGAACTTCTGGATGAAATTATCGGCCTGCTTGTTTATCTCAACTCTCTCATCCTCCACAGCAAAGTGCCTTACCGTAGTCCTTTTCATGTCGCCCTCACTCTTCATGTCAACCTTTCTGTAGCTACCATTGGAAGAAACCTTTGAATGGCTGTCCATTATGCGAGCAAAGAGAGAGCGAGAGAACGAGGGGTGTGTGTGTGTGTGTGTTTGATGATGGCTATAGAACAGTGGGTCTTGTATTTATAGATGCATTGAGGCAGAGGGTTGCTTGGTTTGATCTTAAACGTATAATCTATAGAAACATTCAACAAGAATCTTTGAAGAATGCTTTAAGCGTGTTGAAAAGCAAAAGAAAGAGCAAAGAAGTTAGAAAGGATGGTGGTTTCTATGCTTTTGGTCAAGTGGAAGGAATTCCCGAGTTAATTAAGGCCAGAAAGAAGGGCTAATAAAGCAGGCTTCTTTATTTTATTGCCAACTTTTGGAATCAGTTTTGGCTTACTTTCCTTTGGGAATTTGCTCAGGCAAAGTAGGTTGACTCTCACGTGCAAGTTGAAACCAATAAACTAAGACACAAATTCAAGCCGAGTGTGAACGTAAGGAAATATTTTGGCTGCAATCTGGATTATAAGAAGAGCCTGTATAGAGACGAATGATGGTTACGAAATATGCTTAATACCATTTAGTTAGCGATCCATAAAAAAAATGCTACTAGGAATTGTTACTGATGACATATGAAAAATACCACTAGCAATATCTGACGACAATTAAGGGTCACCGTATATTGGGGTTTATTCTCACTACAGCTATTGGGGCAGAAATCTTTGCTGAACGTATACAAAAATGTCCTGTCTCGAAGGCTAAGTGACAAATTTTTTTTGGTCAGAAAAGGTGTTCGTTCAAATTTATGTTTACACACACACACAAAGGCCTTCATTTCTATTCATTGCGTGGTTGTGTGTTGTATTATATTGTTACCGAATGGTTGCAGATAACCGTTGCGGTTGTTGCCATTGTGCCCCTCTCTGTGTGCATCTGTACATGTGAAAATACAAATGGCTTTAAATGACAAAACTCCCCCCCCCCCCCCCCCCTAAACTACCCTTTTCATACGTGAATAATAATATCTGTTAAGTTAAGGAAATTTTGTTTACTCATTTAGACATCAATCCTCTTCTGCAATGGCGTTAACCAGAAAACTGTACAATACATAAGAAACATTTTCTTGTCCATGACAAGCAAAACACATGGTAGCTACACAATACTGAGCAATTTATGTAATATCTTACAACTTGATCGACAGAACCCTCCAATATTCAGATTCTAGCAAGCATTCACGTTCCATGGTAGCTACACAATACTGAGCAATTTATGTAATATCTTACAACTTGATCGACAGAACCCTCCAATATTCAGATTCTAGCAAGCATTCACGTTCCGTAACAAAATCACTCCCCAAGACCCCCCCCCCCCCCCAACCCTATTCCAATGTTCCAATGAAGAGTAGAATTGACATCTTTTTAACGTTCATGAATAGACTGAGGTGACGGCTGTTTCATGATACTGTCACTCCGAGCGAACTGCAATCAGAACGTGTCCAGAGAATGAGTACATCATTGCTTCGACTCCTCTCTAAGATATCTAAAACTAGCAAGGTGTGTAGACTTGTTCGGTGATTTTGTGTCCCTTCAGGCGATTTAGAGTCGAGGAGTACCTTATAGCTCTAGACTCTGGTCAATCGTCTTTGGAGATGATTATCTTCTACCAAACTATGAAGAACCACGCCTGGCTATCAGCAAAGCTTTTCAGAGAGAAAATGTATGCCAGAGATTGAGAGGAATTAACACCGACGAATGCTTGCGTTCAGTCGATACCTAGATAGGCCAGCCGAGAGGCATGAATGTGTGCTAGAGATTGGGTGGAATTTGTTTGCAAATGGAAAATAACCAGAAACAAATGGAGAGTTGGAATGTATCAACCGGGATTATGCATATGTTAAATAAGTGCTTAACTTTAGAATCTTGATAGCCCATAACAAATGCCATGCACATGTTAAATAAGTGCTTAACTTTAGAGTCTTGACAGCCCAAAACAAATGCCATGATCTATTTCCCTTCCTTCTTGTATAGCTTAAGTTTTGGGCATAGTTATAGGATTTTCATCTTTTACAGCTTCATTTTAGCCCATAGAAGTAGTTCTTGAGTGTATATATAGTGCTACATGTAAATGAGATAATACACAACAATTGATTTCATTCTTGTCATGGTATCAGAGCCTAATATTTCTGCTTAGCCTTCTTTTCTTTTCTTTTTTTTCTTTCCTCGTTCGGCGTTCATCCTTCCCGGACCACTGTCACTCGGCTGCATCAAATTCCAGCCTGTAGAACCGGCCTTCGCTTTATCGGACTCTCAGGTCCCGTATCTTTCTTTGCTGGTGTGCAAGCAATCCGACAACACCTATTCTCTCTCTGCAATCACTGCCGACGCATTCAATCAGACCCGCAGTCAAGGAGCGGTGTGTTTCCATCTTCATCGACATGGCCAAGGACGAAGAAACCTCCAAGCTTAAGCACCTCGATCCAACTTCAGAATATTACTTGTCCAATCAAGCAAACTCAGGTAATTCCCTTACTAAGGATACCTTGAAAGAAGACAATTATGTTGCTTGGGAACAATCGGCTATTTTGACTCTAAAATCACATAATAAGCTTGCTTTTATTGATGGAAGAATTACAAAAATCAGACCCTAAGTCTGAAGATTTTCTAGCTTAGGATATTGTTAACTCCACGTTATGTTCTTGGATTTGTAACTCACTCCCCTATCCGTGCCACTGTGTCATGACTTAATGAGGCCAAATTAATCTGGGATTCCTTGAAAACCCGATACTCAATACCCAATAGACCTAGGATCTATAAATTGTGGCTCATGCGTCTATGACTACACAGGGAGGTGCCTCTGTCATGATCTATTACACGAAATTGCTTGGGATGTGGGATGAATTGTTGACTTTGTCGCCTTTGGAGTCGTGTGGGTGTCCCAAAGGTACTGAAAAAAATGAATTGGTATCAAGACTTACAGACCTACCAATTTCTCATGGGCCTCGATGACAAGTACGCTACTTTGCATACTCAGATTATAAACATGGACCCATTTCCCAACAAAAATAGAGTCTATACCATGGTCGTGCAGGAAGAGTCTCACCGGGGCATCACTGGTAGCTATGACACTACCCCAGCGGTTGGTTTCATGCCCAAAATGGGCCGCCTACTGCACGGTCTTCTGGCCTTGTTTCAGCCACTGCACGGGACCTAGACCGTACACCTACAGGATGACCCTGGTGCACGTTTTGTCATCGGGTGGGTCACACACAGGAGAAATGTTATCGCCGCCTTGGTATTGCTTCGCCTGGTAAGGGGCGGGGGCAGGGTCGTGGATCGCCTGCCATGCCACAAAATGCAGTCGGCTCCTCATCTGGCCCACTCCAGGCCTCTGTCGCCACGACACAGAACAACAGCCCTTTTCTCAGCCAGGCACAAGCCGCCGCCACTTTCTCTCTTCCGGGCCTGACACCCAAGCAGATACAATGCCTCATCACTTTTCTGGAATCCTCTCCATCGGGTACAGACTCTCTCATAGGTAAATCTCTGCCTACTACTCATACTTGGTTGATTGATAGCGGTGCCTCGCACCATATGACAGGGAACTTGAATTTCTTTTCAAGTATTTGGGATATCCCACCTTCTCTGGTAGGCTTACCGGACAGTCTTCAAACTAATGCCATCAAAGCAGGCAGTGTCTCCTTGGCAGACGGCATCAATCTTCGCCACGTGCTCTATGTGCCAAAACTTGGTAGTTAGTCTTATTTCTGTCTCGTGTTTAGCTATTGACGCTAACTGCTTTTTGGCTTTCTCCCATGATATATGTGTATTGCAGGATCGCACTTCAAAGAGCCCGATTGGACTGGGTAAGATGCATAGGGGGTGTTAGTGTTTCAGCCACTTTCTACTGCTACAGTGGCCGCCGTCTCTGAGTCTGAGTCCTACGAGCTCTGGCATTTGCGCATGGGCATCCCTCAAGTCAGCCTCTTAGTCATCTTCCTACAGTTTCAGTTGTTTCCCCTTCACTTAAAACTATTTGTGATGTGTGTTGTCGTTAGGGCTGTATACGAACCGAGTTCGAGCCGAACATGGGTGTGTTCGAACTCGGTTCGTTTAAATTTGGGCATGTTTGAGCTCGGCTTGAGTTCGTTAAGAGCCAAAATATTAATGTTCGAACTCGGCTCGAGTTCGTGAGGGTGAGATTCGGGCTCGGCTCGCTTAACTCGTTTAATAATACGAGCCGAACTCGAGTTCGGAAACTCGGCTCGCATTCATGTTCAATTCCAATCAAACCTCTAAAATTACTCAAAATTCTCAAATCATTCAAGCATAATTAATAAAAAAACGATAGATAGAAGATACAAGAGAGATGCAGAATCAACCAAAAACACTAATTGATGCAGATCGGAAACTTGGTTTTGCTTTGCGGCTTTAAAGGTTGAATCCGACGGCAGGCGATGATTGATTGATTCTGCAAAACACCGATTGAGCCCTTGGCTTTGCAGGGGATGGTTTTGCATATCACAAACTTGGCTTTGCGGCGTTGAAGGTTGAATCCGACGGTAGGTTGAGTCCGGCAACTTGGAGATGACGGCGGCGAAGACAGCAACCGGATGTCCGTTTGTTAAGACTGAAGAGAGAGAGAGAGAGAGAGAGAGGGAGGGTCTGTGCGATCTGTGTGTGTGCGTCTGAGAGAGAGAGAGAGACGAGGTAAGGGAGGGAAGTGCGGCTGTGTGTGAGTGCAGAGTGCGGCTATGTGAGATATGTGTGGTTTAGGTTTTAGTTTTAGTTTTAGTTTGAGTTTATATACTTAGGGTTTTTAAGTGTTTAAGCTTCAAAGATTGGACTATCTAAGGGTTGGGCTTTATATTTATAAGTGGGCTTGGGGTTTTGGGTTGACTTAAAGGCTTAGCCTCCAGGCCCTCCACCTTAAAATTTAATTTAAATGTAAATATTAATTTTTTATACATATTATAATTAATTTATTATTTATATGAGCTGTTCGCAAACATGTTTGTGAATATTTTAGTGTGTTCATGCTCGGCTTGTTTAATAAACGAGCCCTGAAAACCTGTTCATGTTCAGTTCGTATATTATATGAACGAACGTGAATGAATTTTGTGGAGAACGAACCACGAGCCGTTCGTGAACGGCTCGTGGTTCGTTCTCCACAAAATTCATTCACGTTCGTTCATATAATATACGAACCACGAGCCGTTCGTGAACGGCTCGTGGTTCGTTCTCCACAAAATTCATTCACGTTCGTTCATATAATATATGAACCACGAGCCGTTCTCGTGGTTCGTTCTCCACAAAATTCATTCACGTTCGTTCATATAATATATGAACCACGAGCCGTTCGTGAACGGCTCGGTTCATTTACAGCCCTAGTTGTCGTGCAAAGCACACTCGGACTGTTTTTCCTGATAGTACCAGTCGTGCTATGGATATTTTTGGATTGATACATTATGACATTTGGGGCCCCTGTCGGGTAAGTACTATTTATGGTGCAAAATATTTTTTGACAATTGTGGATGACTATAGTAGGGCTGTCTAGGTTTATTTAATGCATGATAAGGGTCAGATTGGTACCTTGCTTCGAAACTTCTGCAATATGGTCCATACCCAATTTGGCAAACTTGTCAAAATAATTCGGAGCGATAACGGCCATGAATTTGATTCCCAGCCCATGACCCAATTCTACAATGATCACGGTATATTACACCAAACCTCTATGGATACACCCAAACAAAATGGGAGAGTTGAGAGGAAACACCGTCATATTCTAGAGGTCGCCCGAGCCTTACGTTTTCAAGCCAACCAATCTATTGAGTTTTGGGGGGAATGTGTACTTACCGCTGCTCACCTCATAAACAGTACTCCTTCAGCCATTCTCAAACACAAAACACCTCATGAACTCCTCTTCCAAAAGGTTCCATCATATTCTCATCTTCGGATCTTTGGTTGTCTTTGTTATGCTCACACAAAATTCACAGACAAATTTGCCCCTAGAAGTAGACGCTGTGTTTTTCTTGGGTATCCCTCGGGCAAGAAAGGTTGGCGGGTATATGATCTTGAAACTTATCAAGTCTTCTTCTCCCGGGATCTGAAGTTTGAGGAAACCGTCTTCCCATTTACCACACCTCTCGACCCTTCTCTTACACCTACAACCACCACTTTCTGCCTAGCATGGGACTGTGCCGGACATCCTATGGCATTCCCTCCAGTGATAGGGGAGACACACCACCAGTGACAAGGGGAGATCCGCCACCCTCACCGGCTGCCACTCCTTCCCCTGGTCCGCCAGGTATCACTGCTGGTCCTGACCCCGAGATCTTTTCTCTTGCTTCTCCACCAAACTCTCCTACTGCTCCATCTCCCACTCTTGGTCGTGGAAAGCGACAAAAGAAAGCTTCTTCTGTTCTCAAGGACTATGTATGTCACATTACTCAAGTTCTTCCCCCCTGCATCTTCAACACCCTCCAACGACTCTAGCGGTCCCAGGTATCCTCTGGCTAATTTTGTATCTTGCAAGTCATTTTCTGCTGCGCACACTCAATTTTTGGATGCAATTTCTTCTAGCTCTGAACCGCGTTCCTACAAGGCTACATCCCACGATCCAAAGTGGTGTGTAGCCATGCGAGCAGAAATTGACGCTCTTGAAGCAAATGGTACCTAGACTATTGAAGACTTACCTCCTGGCAAGAAGCCCATTGGCTCAAAATGGGTGTACATAATTAAATTCAACTCTGATGGGTCTATTAAGAGATACAAGGTCCGGGTTGTGGTTCGAGGGGATACTTAAGTTGAAGGACTTGACTATACCGAGACTTTTGCCCCTGTTGCCAAAATGGTGAGCGTCCGCATATTCTTAGCAGTCTCCGTTATTAAAAATTTGGAGCTCCATCAAATAGACATAAACAATGCCTTTCTGCATGGTGATTTTCATGAAGAAGTATATATACGGCCACCTCCGGGGTTCTCTCCTTCTAGCCAAAATAAGGTTCTCTGCTTGTGCAAATCTCTCTATGGTTTACAACAATCACCCCGAAACTGGTTTGCAAAGCTCTCCACCGCCATACGTTCTTATGGCTTTCTTCAGTCCCATGCCGATCACACACTCTTCACCTACCGGAAAAAGGGACGTCTTTCTCTCTGTCCTTATGTATGTGGATGATTTGATACTCGCTGGGAATAACAGCATCACCTGCTCTTCGTTCAAACAGTATCTTAACGACTGCTTTAAGCTCAAAGACCTCGGGCCTCTTAAGTATTTTTTGGGCCTTTTTGTGCAATTCCAAATGTGAGGTAAGTCTCCGTATCTTATTGGTGAAACTGACTACTTGAAATTCAACAGACCCCCTGTTTTCTTTGTTTTCCTCTCGCGAAATAATTGAAATAAATGCATTTTTTACCATAAAGAATTTCCCCTCCTTTTATTTAGAGATATGCATTTTATTGATCAGTAATAATAATGCCAATAATTTTAATGTAGTATACACAATAATCTGAATTTCTTTATGGCCTCCTGATTTTTTTTAATTAAAATGAATTAATCCCATTTTGAATTTGATTCGGATAGGGATTAGGCAGACAAAAGGATGGTACATTTTTAGACTCACAAAGGTAAATAATTTAGACCTAAAATTACGGGGATTCTGTTGGGGGCCTCTTAAGTATTTTTTGGGCATCGAAGCAGCACGTGGACCGCGTGGCCTCTTTCTCTCTCAGTGCAAATGTGCACTGGATATTGTCTCTGAATTCTGTTTATCTGCGTCCAAGCTCGCTGCATTCCTTATGGAACAGAACCATGATCTTGCTCTTGCTGACGGTCCCCTCCTCTCCGACCCAGGACCATATCGGCGACTCATTGGTCGCCTTGTCTACCACACTATCACTAGGCCTGACATTTGTTATACGGTCCATGTCTTGTCCCAGTTCATGCAGTCTCATCGTTCCCGACATTGGGATGCCGCACTTCGGGTCTTAAGGTATCTCAAAGCCGCCCCGGGCCAAGGCTTGTTTTTGCCGGCTGATAGTCCTCTTCAGATCTATGCCTTTTGTGACTCGGACTGGGCCAGCTGCCCACTCAACCGGCGTTTCGTTACCGGATATTTTGTTTCCTTGGGAAATTCTCCCATTTCATGGCGTACCAAGAAACAACCGACAGTTTCTCGATCATCTGCTAAGGTAGAATACCGTTCGATGGCGATAACCACTTGCAAGCTCACTTGGCTCAAATCCTTTCTTCTCTCTCTTGGTGTTCACCATGATCGTCCCATGAGACTCTTCTGTGACAATCAAGCTACATTACATATTGCTTCGAACCCAGTCTTTCATGAAATGACCAAGCACATTGAGATTGACTGTCACTATGTTAGAGAGCAGCTACTTGCCGGAAACATTAGTACCGCACATGTTCGCACAGCACAGCAGGTCGCCGACATCTTCACTAAGGCACTTGGGCGTCACCAGTTTCATTATCTTTGCGGCAAGTTGGGTATTTGAAATCTCCATGCTCCAACTTGAGGTAGAGTATCAACCTGAATTATGCACATATTAAATAAGTGCTTAACTTTAGAATTTTGACAGCCCATAACAAATGTCATGCACATGTTAAAAAAATACTTAACTTTAGAGTCTTGACAGCCCAAAACAAATGTCATGATCTATTTCCCTTCCTTCTTGTATAGCTTAAGTTTTGGGCATAGTTATAGAATTTCTATCTTTTACAGCTTCATTTTAGTCCATAGAATTAGTTTTTCAGTGTATATATAGTGCTACATGTTAATGAGATAATACACAACAATTGATACCATTCTTGTCAGAACGAGGAATATTGCTCGGAGGAGATGATGCTTGAAACTTATGCTCCATGGTAAGGGGTATTGTACCATTTCAGAGTTCTTCAATGTGGTGCCAGCCAGCCACTTCAAAGCACTTGAATGTGGTGGCAGAATTGAATTGCCATTGATTTCTTGAGCTACTCATGATATACTGATCTCTTAGTGACAACAGGGTGTTGAAAGCTCGACATCAGTGAATGATAATAGAATAATATAGACAGGATCTTTACCTATGATGTAATAGAAAAATGTCGCTCGATACATAATAGAGATAATAGATTGTTACTATAAAAGTTTTAACAACAGGGACAAAGTATTTTTGAGCTACTCATGGCATTTTGATGTCGGATTGAAAACAAGGTGTCAAAAACTTGACAACAATGAACAACTATAGAAGAAGATGGTAATGGACATGAGCGAAATATTTTGGTTGGGAGTTTGCTTACGACAAAGTACGTTGACTCGCACATGCAAGTTGAAACCAATAAACTAGACACCAAGTCAAGCCGAGTACAAACGTAAGTAAATATTTTGACTACATTCCACATTGAGGGTAATAATAGCCTATAACTTTAGAAATAGGGACGAATGATGGTCGCTAAATATGCTTGATATCTTTTAGTGAGCCACGCTACAAAAATGACTTAATATTGTCGCAAAAAATGTCTGGAAAATGCTACTAACAATATTTAACGACATCTAATAATCACTCTTTGAAGATGTTGTAGGTTGCAATTACTACAGTCTTGAACAAAAATCTTTGCTAAACTTGATAAAAAAATGACCAGTCTCATAGGGCCTTTAATTAGCGACACTTTCTTTTGTAAGAAACGTGTTCAATGGTGCGCGTGCGCGCACACACACGTCCTTCATTTCTATACATTACACACGTCCTTCATTTCTATACATGGTTGTCTTGTATTATATGGTCACCGAATGGTTGCAAAGAACCATTGTGGTTGTTGGCATTGCGCCGCTCGCTTTTTGTTTACGTACAAAA
Organism: Escallonia herrerae; assembly: GCA_033070095.1. Taxonomy (NCBI): domain Eukaryota; kingdom Viridiplantae; phylum Streptophyta; class Magnoliopsida; order Escalloniales; family Escalloniaceae; genus Escallonia; species Escallonia herrerae. The sequence continues at coordinate 26,676 of JAVXUP010000351.1, forward strand.
CTACAAATGGTGTTAAATGGCAAACTCGGGTTTTTTTTTTTTCCGTAAACTATTCTTTCTAAACGTGAACATTTTTATCTGAGTTAAGGATGTTTTTTATTTCAGTAAAATATCAAGCGTCTTTTACTACAGCCTACATCAACCAAAAAAACTGCACAAAACATCACGGAAATATTTTCTTGTCGATGACAAGTGAAACACATGGTAGCTACATAATACTAGATAAAATTTGACAAGTTGATTGACACAAAGTTTCAGCTACAACCCGTCACAGCTCTGTGTTCGCGTCTGCCAACAGAATTACTTTCCAAGACCCCCCATATTCAATCGAAGAGTATAGCCTACCTTTTTTTCTACTACGATGAATAGACTGTATTGTCACTCCGAACAAACTGCCAAGAGAATATGTACTGAAAAAGAGTACATCAATGCTTAGACTTGCCTGTAGGATCAAGGAGTACCTTATATGCAGATTGGAGACAGAATAAAATTGCTGATTTTGTTAAAGGACGTCAAAAGCAGACAGCTCTAGTCAACCATTTTTTCGAGATCACCTTCTACCAAACTACTACCCCTGACTGTGAGCAAAGCTTTTGAGAGAGCAAATCATAGGTTGAGATTGAAATATGGAACTCATCAAGGGAAGTAACGCGATGAATGTTTGCATTGGTCGATGCCTCGATGGGCCAGTCGAGAGGCAAGAATGTATGCCAGAGATTGAGAGGAAATTGATTGAATGCCTCGATAGGCCAGTCGAGACTCAGCACGGGCAAGTTGAAACCACTAAGTAAGTCAGAAAGTCAAGCAGACTAACGTAAGGAAATATTTCGACTGCTATCTGCAGTGTAAGAAGAGTCTGCAACTCTGGACGTAGCTAGAGATGTCAAACGGGCCGGGCGGCCCGCGGCCCGGCCCAGCCCGAAAAAAGCCCGGCCCGGCCCGGAGGAATTGGGCTTAGGGCCTGGGCTTGGACCAGGCCGAACAATTCTGGGGAAAAGCCCGGGCCCGGCCCTGGCCCGGTTTCGGCCCGGTTCTGGGCCCGGTTCCGGCCCCACCTGTTTGAATTTTTTTGTTTTCCCCCCCCCTTTCTCTCCCCCTTTTCCTCCAACGGATATATTCCCCCAAAATTCCACTTTTACCCCCCCAACAGCAATATAACGACTAGTTATGTGTTCAGATTTTATTAATAAAGATCACCAAGAAGAGTAAGAAAAGATTTAACATATAGCAAAAAATAAAATGAGAGACAAATAAATATATCTATACATACATACATACATACATATATATGAATATTACATATAATGAAATAAAATGATAAAAATTAGATTTGTCAAAATTTGAAAATTGGACATGCCTAAAGATGAAATTTAAAATTGAATAACAAGAAAATTTAAAAAAAAAATTAAAAAAAGGGCCCGGGCCGGCCCAAGCCCGGCCCTAGAAATTGGGCCTAGGGCCAGGGCCTGGACCGGGCCTAGCATTTCTCCTCAGTCGGCCCGGCCCGGCCCGGATGGCTGCGGCCCTGGCCCGGCCCCGGCCCGGTTTCGCTTCAAGCCCGATGGGCCCGGGCCGGGCGGCCCAAGCCCGGCCCGTTTGACATCTCTAGACGTAGCGACGAATGGTGGGCGTTAAATTGCGCCTAATATCTTCTAGTTAGTGAAACTAAAATGGGCTACTATGAATTGTCGTAGAAGATGTATGAAGAATGCCACCAGCAATTTTAGCAACAATTAATGGTCAATGTGTCAGAAGGTTGTAGGTTATTCAAACGTAAATATTTGTTTGAGTTAGGGGAGTTTTTGACTTCCAATTAAACATCAAGCCTCCTCTACCATAGTTCGCATTAACCAAAAATTGCACCATACATAAGAAACATTTTCATGTCGATGATAAGCGAAATACATAGTAGCTACAGATTACCAGTAATTTATATAAAATTTGAAAACTTGATTGAAAGAACTTTTCAGATGAGCCTTCTCCTGAAGAGATAACCTGCATTAATCTTTTCTCCTTCGATAAAGAGATTGGGATAACTGGCAGTTCATAATATCGTCACTTGGAACAAGCTGCAAAGAGAATATGTACAGAAAAACAGTACATCAATGCTTAGACTTCTCTATAAGATATCCAAAGCTAGCGTGAAAGGGTACATCAATGCTTAGACTTCTCTATAAGAGAGACGGATGGAAAGATTGAATGAGAAATGTTGCTCGGAGGAGATGAATGATGCATGAACCCTAGGCTCCATGGGAAGTGGCACTGCACCATTTCAAACTTCTTAAATGTGGTGCCAGCCAGCCACTTCAAAGCTCCTAATTAATTTGCTGGCAGAATTGAATTGCCATTGATTTCTTAGCTACTCGTGACATTCTGATGTCACATCAATAACAGGGTGTTGAAAGCTTGACATCTATGAACGAAAATGGGATATAGCGACAAATGATTGTTACTAAATATGCTTGAAACCTTTCGTTGGTGATGCTAAAAAAACGCAAAAATAAGAATTTTCGTAAAAAAATGTCTAAAAAATACCACTAGCAATGTTTAGCAACAATTAACAATCACTCTTTGAGAAGGTTGTAGGTTATTCTTCCCACCAGGGTCGCCACAATAATCTTTGCTAAACATATACAAAACTATCCAGTCTCGAAGAAAGAGAAGTCAATGGGCCAGGCTTGGGCCGGCCCAGCCCGAACCAATCGGGCTAGAGGAGAAAACAGGCCAGGCCGGGCTTTAGGAGGTGTGGAACCGGGTAGAGCCTGGGCCAGGGCCACTGGACGATATCAGGGCCTGGTCCAAGTCCAAGCCCAAGTCCTACCCCCAAAAATTAGGGCCCGGCTTGGGCTAGGCCCGGGCCTCAATAGAATATTATTATTCATGTTTTATATTACGAAAAAAAATTAAATTTAAGATAAATATGTTCATAAGCCCTCCTCCTTTTATCCGGGCCTAAGAGCAGCCGTTTGTAGACAAGTAGACGAATTTACCTATTTTCTTTTTATATATATATAAAAAAGATTTATTTTTGAAAAAAATAAGAAAAATATCTATTTTATTTATAAATAGCCACATTTCTCCATTATGGGAACTTTCTATCACGGTGACGTAGACCGACTTTGAAAGCCATTAGAGATCATAATCGCGGACTATCATGGTGAAGTCTTACTCTCATTATCGATTATCCTAGTATTATTAGTGATTAAAGGAGAAGTACCAACGATCCACAGTAGCCATTGGTCTCGGATGTTTTTAATATCTGAAGTGTATGCAGTTGAAACAAATGCAGGAAACCACCGCACACGCAAATGAGATAATTAATGACAAGTAAACCAGAAGCTTTTAACTGTTATTACAGTTTGGTTGGATCATGCAGATACATTATTCAGGTCCCTCGGCCTATCATTTCGTGGAAACGTTTGAACGACTCCTCGCGCTGAATCTTCAGCTGGTTACGGAACTTCTTGATGAAACTATCGGCCTGCTTGTTTATGTCGACTCTCTCATCCTCTACAGCAAAGCGCCTGGCCGTCGTCCTTTTTGTGTCGCCTTCACTCTTCATGTCAACCTTTCTGTGGCTACCACTGGAAGAAACCTTCGTATGGCTGTCCATTGTGCGAGCAAGAGAGAGGGGTGTGTGTATGTTTTGATGATGGTCATAAAACAGTGGGTCTTGTATTTATAGATGCATGAGGGCAGCAGGGAGTTGCCTTGGTTTGATCTTAAACGTATAATCTATAGAAACATTCAACAAGACTCTTTGAAGAATGCTTTAGGCGTGTTGAAAAGCAAAGGAAAGAGCAAAGAAGTTAGAAAGGATGGCGGTTTGTGTACTTTTGGTGGATGAGTGAAAGGAATTCCCGAGTTAGTCAAGGCCAAAAAGAAGGGCTAACAAAGCTGGCTTCCTTATTTTATTGCCAACTTTTGGAACCAGTTTTGGCTTACTTTCCTTAGGGAATTTGCTTAGGCGAAGTACGTTGACTCGCACGTGCAGCTTGAACCAATAAACTAAGACACAAAGTCAAGCCGAATGTGAACGTAAAGAAATATTTTGGCTGCAATCTGGATCTTAAAAAGAGCTTCCAAATTTGGATATAGCGACAAAGATGATCGGTGTAAATATGCTTGATATCTTTTAGTTGATGAATTAAAAAACGTACTATTAAGAATTGTAGTAAAAGACGCCTGAAAAGTGTCGCTGACAATTTAGTAAAAATGAACTGTCACTCTTTGGCAAGGTTGTTTGTTATTTAAATTTTAATCTTGTTTTAGACGAGGGTTTTTGACTTCCAATTAAATATCAAGTCTCTCCTCTACTTCAGCATACAATTTACATTAACCAAAAAACTGCACAACTCCAAAAAAAAAAAACTGCACAATACATTAGAAACAGTCTCATGGTGGCTACACAATACAAGGTAATTTATATAAAATCTTACAACTTGATTGATGGAAACCTTCTTCTGCTCTGCACCTCCCGTTCCCTTTCCCCGACAAAATTACTTCCACTGAACACTATAACCTGCATTTCTTTCTACTTGGATGAATAGACTGATGGATGGATGACTGCTGATCCATATGAACTCGAATGCCTCATCTGCACCTACTGATATCGTCACTCCAAACAAATTGCAAAGAAAATATATGTATAGAAAAAGGATACATAAATGCTTAGACTTGTCTCTAAGATATCTAAAACTAGAGCGTAAGGTACATCAACGGAACTTGTAAAGGGAAGTAACATCGATGAATGTTTGCGTCCGTCGATCCTTCGATAGGCCACTCGAGGGGCATGAATGTATGCCAGAGATTGACGGGGAATTGCTTGCAGTAAAAAACGACCAGAGACGGATGGAGAGTTGGAGTGGGAAATATTGCTCGGAGGAGATGATACATGAAACCTAGCTAGGCTCCATGGGAACTGGTATTGTACCATTTAATAAGTTCTTAAATGTGGTACCAGCCACGCACTTCAAAGCTCTTGAATGTGGTGGCAGAATTGAATTGCCATTGATTTCTTGAGCTACTCATGACATTCTGATCTCTTATTAATGACAGGGTATTGAAAGCTTCACATTGATGAACTGATAATCTAATAAAATAGACGGGATCTTTAGCTATCATATATATAATAGAAAAGTATTGTTAAATACACATATTACCAATAATAAATTATTACAGTAAATCTTAACAATAGCAACAACATCTCTCTCTCTCTCGGAATCGTCGGAATTGTAATTACTATGACCCGTTAGTATGGGTATTTGAACTCGGTACCTTGAACTTATTCTTCAAGACTCTTTGTCACTCCACCATCCCTTTGACTTACAATTTGGTCTCTGATTGATAACAAGGTGCTGAACGCTTGACATAAATAGATAATTTTAAACGAAAAAAGTAATGGACATGAGAGAAATATTTTCTTTGGGAGTTTGCTTAGGGAAACTAGGTTGACTCGCAAGTGAAAGATGAAACCAATAAACTAAGACAGAAAGTCTAGCTGAGTACAAACATAATGGAAGTATTTTGACTACACCCTGGGATGATTGTAAGAAGAGCCTTTGTTTAAGATAGAGCGGCGAACGACGATCACTAAATATGTTTGATATTTTTAACTTAACGACGCTAAAAATTGTCCCAAAACATGTCTGAAAAATATCACTTGTAATATTTAGTAACAATTAATAATCATTCTTTGAGAAGATTGTAAGTTATTCTTACTACCAGTGTTGTAACAAAAATCTTGGCTAAACATATACAAGAATGTCCCTTCTCGAAGGCCCTTTAAGTGGCATTTTCTTTTGTAAGAAAGGAGTTCATTCAAATTTATGTTCACACTTTCTTTTGTAAGAAAGGTGTTCATTCAAATTTATGTTCACACACCCGCGCGCGTGCACACAGACAGACACAGAAGCCTTCGTTTCTAAACATTACATGATAAGAAAGGTGTTCGAGCCTCTTTTAATAGAAGCCAATATCACCCAAAAAGCTGCACAATATACAAGAGACACTTTCTTGTCAATGATAGGCGAAAAATATGATAGCAATGCAAGATATTTTGCATAAAATTTAACAACTTGATTGACACAGAGTTTCAGCTACTACTTTCCTCTCCGACGCAACTTTGTGTTCACGTTTGTCAATAGTATTACTTACCAAGACTCCCCATATTCCACCGAAGAGTATAGCCCACCTTTTTTTCTACTTTGATGAATAAACTGAGTTGACTGCTGGTTCATGATATTGTCACTTCCAGCAAACCGCAAAAAGAATATGTACTGAAAAAGTTGCGTCAATGCTTAGACTTCTCAGTGGGATCAAGAAGTACCCTTGTACGCAGATTGGAGATGGAATAAAAATTGCTGATTTTGCTAAAGGACATCAAAAGTTAGAAAGCTTTAGTCAGCCATTTTTGGAGATCACCTACTAGAAAACTATTGAGAACCACCCTCGATTCTCAGCAAAGCTTTTGAGAGAGCAAAGCACGATTCGAGAGAGTTATGTGGAACTCACAAAGGGAAGCAACACCGATGAATGTTTCAGTCGGTCGATGCCTCGATAGGCCAGAGGCACGAATGTATGCCAGAAGATCAGATGAAATTGCTTGCAATGGAAAATGACGAGAGACAGATGGAAAGTTGGAATGAGAAATACTGCTTGGATGAGATGATGCCTGAAACTCATGTTCCATGGGAAGTGGTACCGTACCATTCCAAGGTTCTTAAAAGAGCAGTGAAACTGCCACTTCAAAGCTCTTGATTTTCTACACGCATGAACATCAAACAGGCGTTGAAATCTTGACACCAGCTGAAACCTTTTTCCATGCATACTGGACCTTGATGTTATTAAGGCAATTAATATTGTATGTTATACTTGATTTTCTACACGCATGAACACGACAGCAACCAGAAAAAGACGAGACGCACAGGGAAGAAAAAGATAACAAACGGGTATGAACTATTGTCAAAGTAAGTACGACTTTTATGGGCAAATATTGAGGTCGGCAACAATGACAACTATCCACTAGAATATATTCTTCCATTGTTTTGTGCCTTCAACAAAATTTTGCTTGCCTATCGTTTCTGTATTCCGTTGAATTTATTTCACTTTTTCAACAGCGGCAACAACTATAAAGTCAACCCTTGTTGACAAAGAAAATATGTCTTACAGTGGTAACTTATTAGCATGTTGAAGTTGGACCAGGACTAACCCCAGTGCAGGTAAGACAGAGATGCATCATATGAAACAAAAGTTGAAGTTGAAAATTATGAATGTCAACTAGTTCTGCGCCGTGGACACAAAAGTTGCATGTACATGCCAAATACTACAAAGCCTACATTGACCTATACCTAAGTTTCGCTGGTCACTTGCAACAGAAAAGAAAAGAAAAGAAAAGAACTTGAGGATTAGGATCCCTTGCTGTAATGGTTACGGCAGGGATGCTGTGATCCCAAATGAGAGAGGTGCTGTGCTGTGATCCCATGTAAACCATGGTTACTCTCTCTCTTCCCTCTCTCTCTCTTCCCCCTCTCTCATTTGGGTGCACAGTACCCCTGCTGTAACCATGGGTTACAGCAGGGGATCCTGATCCAGAACTTGAAGGGTAATGATCCAAACAAGCAATTGAGGGTGCAGACACTGACGTAAATAACGACACATGAAATATACATGTAGATGTACGCAATATATCTTTCTATACCAATCATGTTATACTTGATGAAAATGTGTATGAGATTCTACGAGTTATGTACTGCACAACGTAACAAATTCAAATATTAGGGGTAACAATGACGACGACAATACGCTTCCACTCCCAATCATCTATTCACAGTGAGCATCACGGGATAACTACTTTAGGTTGTACCTGCACCAGGATCAAAGACGGTGTCAGCCGCCAACATTATCATTAACTCATTAAGCATCAGTTCCACAATTAGAGAGAACAGCATAAAATTTGGTACGGGTGTGCAATTTTGTTTTAACGACATGTTATTGCAGAAGTAAGAACTCCAGCCTTTTCTATGGCCTTGACTAACATTTTACTTTGCTAATATTCTTGAAGGTTTCACAAACAAAACATCATGTAGGCATCCCTAAGGTAGCTGACCACGAACTGATGACTGACTATTGTCTATGGCAAAAAGAATGATACCAAGATTCATATAAACTGTTCACCAGTTTTGGGACACTGCCATTGTAAATTAACGAAGATTATTGCTGACAAACCCAATGGAGAACAGCCGTGTAAGACAACTGCAAATGCAAAATTCCACACATCATGCATGAGTCCTAAATTCTCATCAGCCTTCACCTGGATATTAATGAATGAAATAATGATGCTAGTTTCTCCTATATTCATTTGAAGAACTTACAAAAATAAAGAAGTCAAAAAACTATCTTCATGGAAGGGATAAGATATTCAATAAATATTTGAGCAAAAAAAGGAACTATATGATAACTGAGATTTATTTGATGCCACACAGACAGAGTAGAAGAAAACAAAAGAGGAATTCTGCAGTTATCTTAGAGTTAGGATACTTGATAGGTGAATTTTGTAAAACTGAAAGCTGTTGATTTTAGGAATCGAGCGAGCAAAAGAATAGGGGGTTAGTCTGAAGCCAAGATTTCTGGAAGGTGTCAATTAACATTACAGTTAGCAAGATAGGAAAACCCCTACATCGGTATTGTATTTCTATATTGCATGCAATGTCACAACAGGTCGATATATGACAGCAAAAATTTGTATAAAGTAATGGAGTAAGTGATTACCGCAAAATAAGATGTCACTCGACTATGTCATAGGTGCTTAAGTTTTGACAAATCAAATCCATGAACTTCAAGATTTTAAATGGGCTAATCGCTTTAATTTCCAAGAATTGTATATCTGGGTTGAACCCTCATTAGTTTCAAATTGGCTAGGGACTATTGACCCCAGAAAGCAATATCAGGCCCCACCCTATAGGGTGTAGGAATTCAGGTTTCTAAAATGAGTGGAAGTGTGGACGATGAAAAATATCAATTGAATGCAATCTGGTGGGGAAAAAGACAGTTCTCTGGAGTTTTTGGAACCAATTTCCAGACACTGGCAGGAAGGACACTCTCAGAAGTTACCAAGTATAGACATAAGTCAAATGAGTGGGGCTGCATTGGGAGGCATGGGGTTACATCTGATGCAACCAGTGCTGTTCGCTATGCTAAAATATGCATCTGATGCAGCCACTTGCTACCAAAAAAATGTATGGATCAAGTGGAGCCAAAGATGAAATATGTAGAAGCAATAGTCCATGAAGGAGAAACTCTCAAACGGGACATCATGCAAATTTGAGTAACCGCAGTCAGATTACATGCTGTAATAAAACCTCCCACTACACACTTTTCAGCATCCCTCTCGCTCCCACAAATTAAAGATAGGAACAAGCTTGCTCTGCTATTGATGAATTATCACAAAGTTAGTCCATCACTTATCAGGAGCAAAGTGGGAAGAGTCAGACATGCAGCGGAAATCAGATGGAAGTCCACATAAATAGAGTAACTTTCAATTTACTCGAAACTAGCCCAAGTGCTTGAAGCTTAGATATATTCTGTTTCAGCAGTCAGCTCACATCAGAAAACTAATAAGGAATTGCTGTAAATATATCTGTATGGAATCCTAAACCTCATGGAACTAAAATCTGGCTATAGTTAGTTTACGCAACTACGACTGTAACAGAATCATGAAATCCAAAGGGTTGCCCATGCTCCTAATTTAGTCCGTCTGGGATAGAGGTCCCGAAATTGAGCAACGAACTCAAAGCTGTCCTCTCCGTTTGGCAGACGTCAAAAAAGAAGAAGCCAGAGGAGAGTGGCGTGGGAATTTTTTGTGAGTCCTCGAAATGGGATGATGATGCATTTTTTCCACCACCTTCTTGTCCCTAAAAAAGTACTTTAGTGACAGGTGCTAATTTCTAGCGACAAACACAAGGTGAATTAGCATATTAGGGAGTGAAAAGAGCCTACACCTTTGTATAAAGCTCAAGAACTTTCGGCGTTTGAAGGAAATCAGATGGAAGTCCACGCAAATCTCAAGAACTTTCAGCACGTGAAGTAAATCAGATGGAAGTCCACACAAATAAGTAACTTCAAATTTACTTGAGACTATCCCAAATGGTTGAAACTTGAATATATATTGTTTCGGCAGTCAGCTCTATATCAGAAGACTAACAAGGAATCGCGGTAACTATATCTGTAAGGACTCCTAAACCTCATGTTCACATCAAACCATATGCTGGCTATAGTTAGCTTATACAACTGATTACGACTGTAACATAATCATAAAACACAAATAGAATGCTACCCATCAATATTGAAAGAATGGATCCTTCGTAGCTTCCAAAGGAAGATGTTTTGCAGCCGCGAGATCACTAACCATGATGTGTGTGATTGCCTAACCCACCCATTTAGTCATTGAGCAAGATGCACCTAAGGTTTGAACCAATAGGGCCTAGGATTCTCCCGCGTCAAAAGTATCTATTTGGCAAACACGGAATCCCTTGCCCCCATCTTCTTTCATTTGAAACTTGTCTGGAATGAAGGATTGACAAAAGTTTCTTTTGCACCCCACACATATGAAGTTATAGGTTGAGCATAAAGTTAATCTAACGTATACCCTACGGCCACAGGTGACAAGAAAGCCTTAATTTTCCACCCAAAAGTTCATATTCAAAATTTGTGCACTCATTGGCTTCTCCTTTATCAGTCCTTGTCAGCTGAACCTACGGTTTAATAGTTTACACTGCTCACCAGAGATAAACAACAAAATGTACTGGTAGTTCACCAGACACTGCTTTAGGTCATATGTCCTCCTCATACTTTCCATTTTAAACCAATTATTATACTTGAACATGGGAAAAGAAAAACAATAATAATCCTCCAAATAGTACCCAGTTTGTCCAAAGACATCCGACCCTAGAATCACTTCATAAAACATCATACATAAACAATAAGCACGGCTATTGATTTCTAAAAGGCTACGTGCATCATATTCAATCCACAAATGCCAAAAATCAAGTTAATCTGGAGAACTATCATAGAGTAATGATATAACTTCAGTAGCCAAAGGTTACTCAAAATTTAGGACAGACAGTAAATCACATAAAAATATAATACATAACCAATAATTCTAGGCATTTTAGCAAGAAAGAATAACAATAAAAGTATAACCCACAAAATCCCACAACCCAAACCATTTCCACACAAACAAAACTGAATTAACTCATATTGTCATCACAAGCCCCATGCACCGCACACAACAATACATGAGCAAAAAGCATTAGCTTTTTTAACAAGATAAAATCAAAATTAATCACCTCATATTGGACAGTACCAAACTAACCCATATAAACTATGAGTCTGCTATGTAAAGCACATTGTACTCCGTATGCTACTCTAAACTGAAGAAGGTTCTTTTGGACGACTGAGACTCCTATATTTCGCACAAAACCATATCACACTGCCATTTTTTTTTTTCAATTTCTATTTGACACTATCAATTCTAACCTTCTCATATGGACTACCTTTCACTTGAAATCTAATTCCTAAACACAAGTATAAACACCCACAAACAGTTCAAAAGTCAAAAGGGTGCTCAGATATTGGAACGAATGTAGCTATTCACATACGACTCAGCCAAGATAGAATTTCAACACAAAAAGGATACTGAAATTGGAATTCAACACACAGAAAAAATCGGAAAAATATGCAAGGACAAAATCTAAGTAAACTACCTCTTATGGGTTTTCGGAGAGATTCTCGCCACCTCTTGCTCTGACAACTGGGTGCGGTTCCATAATTGAAAAATATGCACAAAATTGAAAGAGACTACCTCATCTTGATTCTAGGACACACTGCCAGTTATTTCTTAATTCTCGATTCCTATATCTCAATTGTACTTTCCATTTAACATAACTGTCAGTTGAAAATCTAATTCCTAAAAACAAGGATATGCTGAGAGTTCTTTTTCTTTTTTTTGCAGAATTGACTATGTAACACGCACAAACAATTCAAACGGGTACCCAAATTTTGCTATGAGGGTAGCAGCATTTCATATAAGCACCATCACAATCACATAATGGGACAACAAAAATGGAGTGATACCAAAACAACTTTAACATGAAAAGAAAATTGAAAATATATGCGCAAAATCTAATTCCTAAAAACAAGTACAGACAATCCCGAGAGTTATTGCAGAATTGACTACATAAACATCCACAAAGAGTTCAAAAGTAAAACGGGTACTCAAATTTTGGTATGAAAAGTAGCAATTCACATAAGTACTATTACGATTACATAGCAGGCAGAAGACTGTAAAAAGCAACTTAAGCACAAAAGCAATTGAAAATATATGCAAAAAATCAAAAGAAATCACCTTATATTGACTCTACGAGAGATGCTTGGCACCCCTTGGTCTGACAACGGGGCACAGTCTCAAACTGCTTAGCGGGTAACTTCTGCGACAAGGCACCAACATGGAACTCGATCATGCCCGAACCCGAGTCCAGATCCATCCCGTCGACAGTGACCCACAAGAAGAGCTTCTTCGCCTGGATACCCGACACGTCTGACACCGAGCCGTATGTCAACCTGCCCCTGATGGTCTTGTCGTAGTAGACGAGCTGGTCGAAGTGGACGTAGCAGGGGCGGGAGAGGTGCACGGTGAAGGCGCCGTCTGGGGAGAGGGAGTAGGAGGTGACGGCGTCTGGGAGGAGGCCTTTCGGCAGGCCGTATTTTGGGAGGAGGTCGTGGATGTCTGATGTGGTGGTGGCGGTGGAGAGGGAGAGGTGGGTGGTGGAGAGGAGGAGGATGAGGAAAGAGATTGAGGGAAGGGAAGCCATTGGAGGCACAGAGCAGAGAGAGAGAGAGAGAGAGAGAGAGAAAACAAAAGAGCACACTGTAGACAACTTGTGTGCTTTAGCTTGAATTAGGTGTTGTGGGAATTGTGTTAGACACCTTGCTTGTTTATTATGGCTGGGGGTTGCCCAACCTTTTGCATTTTTAGTTTCTACAATTTTCAATGCCATGGGCGCCTAATCTCACATTTATCTAAATGAGTAAGAACAAAAACAAAAAAAAGAAGCATAGAAGTATCCTTAACGGTCCGACTTGATAACATATTTTATTTATTAAAATAAAGTTGGATCGGTTAATGCTCGGTTCAACAAGGCAGACATGTAATTTCATTAAACTGCTAGTGATCGTTACACTTATTTGAATAATGGTACATCACGGCGACACCTTAGCCAAAGTGCACGATAAGAATGGAAGAAAAAGATACAGAACCAATATCCGTAGAGCTTGCGATAAGTTCGAATTCTATCTACGTATCTATTAAAAAATGACAAAGAGCCTACAAAAAAGTAAGGCTACACACCAATAGGGAGAGAATTCACGTATGCATCTCATCAAATGATCAAAGGAGAGGAGAGCATTCACGTGGAGAAGGCAGAAACCTAGCTTTCAATCACTTGTCAAGGTGGTAAATCAAGGTTTAATAATCATGCTATCTATCAGGGTTTAATAATCTTGCTTTTGATTCATTTTAGGATTTTAATAATAATATTAAAGACGGATCCCCTTAAATTATTATGCCCTTTTACTCTTTTATTTTTGGGTTCCCTAAATTTCTATTAATTCCCCTTTACATCCTTGAACTTATGCTCCCGTCTCTAAAATACTCCCTTTCTTTGTTTTTGGGCACCTTCTTCTCTGACTTGTGTTGCCTTGCTAGCGGAGGCTACCGCCTCCAACAATGCCATCGTCTGCCTGAAGGTGTTGCAGTCCAATCCGACCCTATCACGACGGTCAATTTCAACCTGGACATGTATTTTTGGCGTTCCTCCTCATTTTTGCTCTAATTCGACTTGTTTAGCTATACAATTTTCTTATTTTAACGAATGTTTAAGTTAAATTTGACCTTCAAAATTCAGTAAGAACAAAGCAAAAAAGAACGAAGAATGAATTTTACCAAAACTTGGTTTCGATGGTCTTCAGGCGAGCGAGACAGACACAGATTTGCACAGGCCGGCCGCCGCTGAAGTCGAAAAGGTAACATTCTGCTTCTTCTAAAGCCCCGTCTTCTTGCTTAATTGCGATGTTTTCTTGTGCCGCAATTTTGGTGCTGATTTTTTACTTTCCAGTTCCAGGTGCAGTTTGAGACAAGGGTGGCATCAAATTTTGTTTCCTCTAACGATTCATTCAAACTTACTGGAGAATCTACACCAGGAACTGGATTGCACACCACATGTTTGTAAAAATGCATGAATGTCCAGTCTTACTTTAATCATTTTCAAATAACGCTTCTGTGACCTATATGACTGATATCTGACAGTAGAGTCTAGCGGCTTCAATGTCAGAAGACCGTATTTTTAAGTTGAACAAGACGTTTATGTTCTATGGCTGTATCAGAACTCAGTCCCCTCAGCTGGCGATTATTGTGGTAAACCGGGACCATTTTGTATAGCCCTTTTGTTGAGCCATAATCATAGGAGAGTTTATATTTTCCCAGATGATTTTGTTTTGTCGTTCGAAGCTAATTAAGTCAGGTCTTGAGAGAAACATGAATTTCTTATGAGTATCTCCCCCATGATTACATTGATTGAGATTCTGTGTTACATGATGGTCTAAACTTTATGACAGGTAATTTTGTGGTTGGATAGCTATTTCGTCGTCCTCGCTCTTTTATGAAGTACAACTGATTATGGTACTTGTGAGATACCTCAGATGAAACTCTTCTGAAAGTCCTTGGCCCTAACTATATTGTTCAATTATTCATCTTCAAATGCCTTTCCGTGGACCCCCACTCCCTCGGCTTCTGCTTAATAATGTTTCTTGCATGAGAAATGCCCAACAAATCCTGCGCCATGTGAATGTCTCCGTTCACGATGGTGGTGCTCTGGTGCTTATCGGCACCAATGGGTCAGGCAAAAGTACTTTCTTGCGCATGTTAGCTGGGTTTTCTCGACCGTCAGCTGGTGAGATCCTCTGGAATGGTCATGACATAACAGAATCCGGAGTTTTTCACCAGTACAAGCTTCAGCTCAACTGGCTTTCGCTCAAAGATGCCGTCAAAGACAAGTTCACAGTCCTTGACAATGTTCAGTGGTTTGAAGTTCTTGAAGGAAAACAAGGAAAGTCTCTGCCTGCTTTGGAACTTATGGGCCTTGGAAGATTGGCAAATGAGAAAGCAAGATTGCTGTCCATGGGCCAAAGGAAAAGGCTACAGCTTGCAAGGTTGCTAGCTATTGATAGACCAATTTGGCTGCTTGATGAGCCTTCGGTGGCATTAGATGATGATGGGGTAAAGTTACTGGAGTACATCATTTCAGAGCACCGAAAGAAGGGTGGCATAGTCATTGTAGCCACGCATCTCCCGATTCAGATTGAAGATGCCATGTATATGAGGTTGCCTCCCAGGTTCCCGAGAAAGATGACTTTGGTAGATATGCTAGATCGAGGTGGATAGAGAACTCAACTTCTAGTGTCATTCTCTGAAGCAGGAAGAACAGCAAAAGCTTTAGTTAGTTGAAATTTAATGCCAGTCAGGATTTTAAGAATTTTGATTTTGAACATCTTAGTGGTGGCATGTCAATTTTGCAAACCTTTAGGTGAAACTAAACGCAAATTGCAATTGAGATCTTCAGGGCAGTGTTTGAACTTTGAAGTGAGCTAAATTTCTTAGGAACTCTTTTCCTTCATAGCTTACTGATCAATGTTTGAACTGCTTCAGCAACGTTTATGGCACTGATAAAGGATATTGCAAAAGAGTACCTAAAATACTCAGGGTTTGATAAGATGTTATGAGCTCTTACAAAAGTTCGTCTTACATATCTTCTGTATGAGTCATACAATTATCTATCCTGTCATATTAAAGGGAAATAAGTTGATGCTGGTGTGTGGTTGCTTGTGTTTTGCATGTAATTCCATCATCAACAGAAGCATCAGAAGATCAGCATATTTTTACTAACCAGAAAAGCATGTCGATGTAGCTGGAGAATGGAGATAACTGGACATAACCCGAACAGAAGACTGAGGATATCTATGTACATCTATTTGCCACTATGTTGGTGACTAGATAATAACACTACTGCAAGTTTTCAGATATTTGGATCCATGAGCGCTTAGCATAGATAGTGCGGAGTTGTTCCTGATATAATGGTGAGACAATCATGATATACATGTACGTAATCGAAGCACACCCACAAACAGACAAATATTGTTCTTTATGTTGCTTTCAACATGAGTCGGCCTCATTGAACACGGGATCATGATGTTTAAGCAGGAGGCTTTAGATCTCTCAAAGGGCCAACCTTTCTCTAGCAGGTATGTTTCCCATTGTCTATGTATATTTCTTTGATACTTTAAACTTTGTCTTTTTCCCCCTCTAATCATTAACTTATGGTTTTATGTCTAGTATGCGGAACTATCTTCATGATTATCAGTAGTAATTGAATTTTGTTTGGTAGGTTTGGTAACTAATTGGTTCAATTTGTACCTTTTTGTGACTAATTTGATCTTGAGCAAAGTAATGCAGTTGACATATATTGCTTGGAGAATAAGTTTGGTATTTCCTGGTCTGTAACCACTGCCAAACCCACCATTCCACTACTGAATCCACCACACCACTGCCAATAATCTTAAATGTCTTTAGTTAATTGAAATTGTTAAGAAGGAAGGATGACCATCAGAGTTGGGTTCTACTCGTGTCTCAGTCTACCTTCTCCTTCGGATCATCGATGAAGAGAGAAGGATGCTTGGACATTTGCGTGTGTGTTACGAACATCGGGAACTCACTCCGTTGGTTATGGAAAGAGAGAGTTAGATGAGTGCAGCTGAGGAATATAATTAAGAAATGAGGGATATCTGTAATTCGTGGCGTCAATTGAGGGAAAAGATGAGGATAAAATGATGGAGGATCTGGCGTGCCTTAGACTTGGAGCCTATGGTGACCCACAGACCAAATTTCTTTTCTCTCTCTATACCTATATATTTAAAATTCAGAGTGATAAAGTTCCATTACCTTTCCCATACTTGGTTCAAATATAACCCAAAAGTTATCTTGGTTCATTGGAACGCCTGCCCATAGCCAACAGGATATTACCTCAATCCCTAATAACTGTACTGTAGAGAGAGTAGCCTTGTTGGTTTTGTGAAAAAAAAAAAAAAGAAACTGAGTATAACAAATCTGTTTTTATTAGTTGATGATTTAATCACTGCGGCCGTAGTAATACCTAAGATGAAGTTGCCACTTCTATCAACCTGATCATAATATAATGTTTAAGGCTAGCCATGAATCTCAAAATTTTTTGGTATGCTGGCACCGGAGGCTTTCCTATGGCACTGAATTTGTTTCAATGTGAATGTGTTGTCTTTACAGTGTTTCAAAATATCTACCAATAGTTATCACTGTTATATGTCGAATCCCAAGCTTGTTTGGGAGATTTTGTTCATTAGGAAATCAATATTTTGAACTCTATGAAGGAGTATCCACATGCTTTAAGCATCTGTATAATATATTATGGCATAAAACAGTATGAAAGGGTGTCGATGTGCTTTTGAACTTGGTAAATCTATGCAATTTAGATGGTTGGATCTTTGTCACGTGTAATTCTCCAAAATGGCCAACCTTTGCCTCAAACAACTGTCCTCCGTTCCTGATCCCGGTGTGATGCGCCATATGTGGAAATAGTGTAGTTGTCGAAGGACCAATCTTTTTGTTGCTATGGACGATTGGGGAGTTGAAGCTTGGGACTTAACAACCCCTTCTTCCCCTAAGCGGGTTGATATAGGAGATTGATTTTGCATGCTAAAGTCTTTGAAAGACAAGTTTCCTCTAGGGGAGGCTAATTGCATGGTGCGGTTTTAATCGTTGAGTGGTATCTAGAAGATGGTACATATGAGAGGATGTGCTGTTTCCATAAAAGATGTTTCGGTTTGACGTTTACAAGCTGAACTCGACTAGGGAAACTTGGGAATGCATGGAAATTATTGGAGATAGCTGTGCTATTCTTCGGATTGAATCCCTTCCTGTTTTTTTGCTAGTCATGACATCTCCAAATTGAGCCTCAGCGGGAACGCAAATGATCTCTATGGGGTTAATGAACTCATGATAAGCAGGTTTTTACCATCGGCGAGATTGCTCTATCATGCCTCGTTATCCTTGTCAACTCTAGAAGATCTGATCAAACCCTTTATGGGCTGCGTCTAATCAAACCCTATCTGGGCTGTGTCTAATCTGTGCTAGTCTTCCATGCCGCCAATTGCTCCAGTCTCATTCCAGTTTTTTGGTACCTCAGCAAATTGGCGAGTTTACGTTTCTTTTTCTCATCATAGACTAGACAAAAAAAAACCTACTGAGCACTTGCTATTGTGGAGTTGTGTTCTTACTGAAGCTCATTTCACTTCCCTCCATTGCCAAACTTGTGCACTTTGCATGATCTACTGCTTGCTGAGAAGTCTGAATATTTGGAAATGACTTCATCATCTGATTTTGCATTCTGTTGGAGATGAAAATGTGAATTTTGCTTTGAGTCTTGATGATTTTTTTCCCTCTGTTCTTTTGTCTTTATGGGTGTTGGTAGGCTGAGGGTGGTGGGGGAGGAAGTCATTTCAATGCATTAAACTTAGGAGACACGCCATGCATAAATTAGTAACATTACCACAATCTTCCACTTTATGAGAACCCTAGGCAGACCCACCGAACTTCCAAAATTTTGAATAATATTCAATAGGCCTAGATTCTAATGAATTCTCAATGTTTTCTAGTCATGTCTTGTGTTATCAACTTGGAGACGCATGTCTGAGGCTCCTAGCCTAGTTGCATTACCGTAATCTTGGAGCGAATGAGCCGGTATTCCTGCCATGACCAGTCCCATTAGTCTGAGCATTCGAAGAACGAAACATTCTTTGTAGTGAGGTCCTTCAGTGTATGGGATGACAAAGCTTCTTATTAGCTCCCAAATCGCGTTTAAGGTCTTGGGTATTATTGAAATTGGGGAGAAGTAATTCTTGTTTGGTTCTTCAGTAACAATCTGCATAAAAGAACAACAAATCCTTAGAAAGGTTGATGTGTCCCTTACCAGGTTCTAGTAACCGTTCATTTGACGTGCTAAATGACTCTCTTCTACTTGCTAAACCCATATATATTATAATAAAGTGAGAAGAGAGATGCTAATTACCTTTCCCTTGTAGAAGCTGTCATAGTATAGGCATGTCCCAAAGTGCTTAAACATAAGCGTGGGATCATCATAAGGAAGCCTTGGCACCATATCATTGCAATAAACAAACCTATGGTACCGAATATTATGCCTTTTTAACTGCTTGTCCATGAATTTGCAGAAGGTGTCATCTCCTACTCCTGGTTGCCCAAATGTATATTCACCCTCCGACCTCTCCAGCATCCATGTCTCGTCATGCAACGATAGAACGGCCGGAAACAGAACTGCTAGTGCACCCCCCAAGCCGTGACCCGTGACTATGAACTTTGCACGCTCGTTCGCTTGCAAATGGCATCTCAACATGTCCCTGATTGCATAGTAAGCCACTTTTGGCCGGTCATCGGGTTATTTGAGTTCTTTAGGCCATCCTTGGTTCTTTTGTAACCCTAGTGCTTTCATGAAGCCACCATGCACCTTTCCCATTCTGGGGAGATCGTACCAAGAAATATCAAAGTCGGAACACCAAGCATCTACATCGAAGGGCTCTGTACCTCCAAATGCTACTACGATGGTATCAGAGTCGACGTTTTTATCTTGAAACATGAACGCTTATGTTGTTGCCTTCTCTTGGTAATCTGCCAACACATAATTGACCGTTAGTTTGTTCATGAATTGGCGATAAGGGCTTATTGTCAGGACAAGTTGATGGCAGAAGATTAAAACAGAAAAAAGGTATCTTCTTACGATTCCAGAAATCAAAGAACCCCAAGAAATCCATCTGCCGGAACAAAAGAAAGAAAAACGTTAGATCTCTTTGACTAATTTCTAAAAGTACCATTGAGGAAATGAGTTGGTTTCCCTCCATGCATGGGGGGAAATCTCAAATCTAAACAATGTTATTTCATCTAACTCTTGTATGCATTATATTGTTGATACCTCCCAGTGTTCACTGACAACATTTTTAATATAGGCTTCATTCTCGTAGGAAGCTTTGGCAGCCATGACAGAGAGCGCCGGAAAGTATCTGCCATCGACATTCTTGATGCTTTCGTCTAGTTTCACTCTCTTGTCGAGGTTCCCGACAAGTGACAAGAAAGTTGCTGATGATTTATCTGGTATTACCACCTTCCCTGTGCACCACAATGGCAGTGAAGTAGCATAGATTCAATCAGTAACTTACAAGTAACATTAGGTATGTTGTCTAGAGTCTCAACCAAGTCCATCATATATGTTTATGTTTATGATCTTTTTATACAGGAAATTTGTTGAGTTCTTTTTTGTTTCAGACGCGCCTGCATTCCAGTTTTATCACCAAACGAGCAGATGTTACTACTACATAACCAAACTCTTTTTGATAAGAATGTATTGTTTGAATTGCACCGTAGCCTAATTTTTCATATTTAGTTGGTGAACTCTCCAAAGCACGTGTTTACTCCGCATTCATCCAACACTTGAGTAACTTTTGGCTTTCTGTATTTCCGAACGATAATCTGTATGCATTGTGTATATACCGTTTGATTCCAGATACCATTAAAGATTAGTACTTCAGAAAAGTTGAAAAAAGCTGAAGTCAATGGGGTTGAACTGACCCGGGTCCATTTACGATCCGCTCATTCCTGACCCAGTTCAACCCATCACCCATCCGAACTAGCCCAATTAGTATCATTCCTGTAGTTAAAAAGCAATATGAAGTATGTATATACCTTTTGCTTAAAATTGTTATTAAAGATGTAGTACGTCCAAAGGCAGTGTGTTATTAACTCGATGAAAACTAGTACTCCGTAGAAAAGTTGAAAAAAGTCAAAGTCAAAGGTAGAGTGTCATTGACCTGAGCCCTGGTCCATATGCGACCCGCTCATTCCTGACCCGGTTCAACCCATCACTGATCCGAGCCTGCCCAATTATTATCAGTCCTAAAATGAAAAAGCAAAATGTGAAACTCATGAATCGTGATGGAGGTGTTCCTCTCAGTAAACAGTCCCAACTCCACTGTCCTTGGCCTCGTCCTTTGAAGTGATCTCCACTCATTAAAGTGGTGGAATTATTGGGCGTCCATTGACTAAGACTCGGTTCCATCGCCAGCTCTCTAAAAGTGTCTGGTGACTCTTTTTCTTTTAGTGTTCCTCCCGTCTTATATATATCGAGTATATTTGACTTGATATGTGTATTAAAAATTTAAGTTATATATTATGTGTTTTCTATTCTATTCTATTCTTTAAAGAGAGAGTGTCTGGTGACTCTTTTCTTTTAGTGTTCCTCCCGTCTTATATATATCGAGTATATTTGACTTGATATGTGTATTAAAAATTTAAGTTATATATTATGTGTTTTTTATTCTATTCTATTCTTTAAAGAGAGAGAGGGAGAAGAAAGTAAATCAGGAAAAAGAAAATTGGTTTGTGGAGCATGGAATGTGGAGAAGTAAATATAATCAATATATGTGAGACGGTCCAAAAATAAAATATGCTCAATTTATGTGAGACAAGGGAGTACTTTTTTTGTTAGACGATCTAGTTTCCGGACAATACATTGGAAGTCGACTAATTCAGGTTCGAGCCGGGTAAGACCACATGGGCGGCAAAGTTTTCTTTGAAACACTTGGCTCCGTTCCTTCGCCTTTCTTTCTTTAGTTGGATTGGGAAGTAGAAGTACTAATCAGACCGGCCAAGTACAAGTAGTGAACAAGAACACACATTCAGCAGAGTGACTGTCTCATGCTCTTGAATCGATTGGAGTGGAAAGCGGTTGCCCAATTCTATTCTCCGTCGGGAGGCTCCCCTTGGTTTGACTTGACTTTCACGGTAATCATGCTGATTTTGAGAGGGATGAAATCACTCGCCAGACGAAGGAAATCTTAATGGAATTCCGGCAGCGGCAACAAGCACCTTCTTTCTCAAAGTCAACTTTAAGATCCATTTTCACTATCTTTCTTGGATTAGAGATCAAGATTCATTCTCTCCCTACCAAGTTTTAATGCAGCTGTATTCTCAGAACTCGAACGTTCGTGCCGGGTAAGACCACATGGGCGGCAAATCTCTCCCTATCAAGTTTTAATACAGCTGCATTCTCAGAACTCGAATCCGAGACCTCTGGTTAAGTTAGGACAACCCCTTACCAGCTGACCTACGCGTTTGGTGGTAACAACAAGAGAGTACTTATTAACCTATTAATGTACCCTACTACTAAATTTCTTTTACTATAAATGGACGTTGGAAAGAAGTTGAACTTAGCTAGCATTTGAAACAATTTTTATTTTTAGTTTTTTGTTCGGTTTTGAAAATTAGAATTTTTCCCCCTTCAGTTTTATAAACTAGTTTCAAAACGAGCCTGTTTTTAAAAAATCTATTTTGGAGGTTTTAGCTTTGTTTTGAAATCCACATTTTAACTTTTGTTGAAGCATTTTATGTTTCTTTTTTCCTTCAATCTTCATCGCCAACACCTATAACCCAAGAATACCAAACCACCAAGGTTATCAACCATTATAATCATTGATTGCCACCGCCCTCACCACCACCACCCCGAACACCTAATTACAAACACTGCTAACAACTACAACCATGACTACCGATCGTCACCATCACTGCTCAACACACCTAAATACCAAACTTGCCAACCACCATAGCCACCGACTGTCGTCGCTGCCACTACCACCACCACCACCAGTGAATAATACCCACGAACACCAAACACACGAACACCGCCAACCACCATAGCCAGTGATAACCACAACCACCACCATCATTGATCAATACCGCTGAACACCAAACCATCTAATACCGGTCACCACCATTCTTCTTAATCTACATCCACCATTATATTGACAAAAATTGTTTCTACAAGAAACACCACCACAAGATTTCATCCATCAATTAGCCCTAATATCTTTGATTTGCGTTGATAAATTCCTAGCCATTCAAACCCATTCATCTAATCAAACCCCAATCAAAACCCATGAAGTCCCAATTCGCAAGCTAGTGTGTTAATGCCATAGCAGTAGCTGGATGGTGGTAGAGGAGATGTGTTGGTCATGGTGGGAGTGCTTCTGATTGTTGAACATAAGAGTTTCGAAGAAGTTCTAAATATTGAAAAATGAAACAAAAGAGAAGAGAGAAAAAATTGGAAAGAAAAACAAAAGTAAAAACCAATTATACAAAACTATTATCAAACAACCCATCAGTTTTGTTAAAAAAAAAACCTCAAAGACGAGTTGATTTTGATTTTTTGAAAATAAAAACTGAAATGCTTTTCAAACACATCCTTAGTTTAGATTTTTTTTTCGTTTTGTTTGTGTATACATGTCGTCGATCTTAGTCTGGGTAGTTGAATCATACTTTAATTACACCATCTATACTCCATTTCCGGGACAAAAACTTCATATTCTATTATCATCTCAACCGTGTTTTAAAAAATGTTTTTAGAACGCGCATCAGGTTATGACTATTTAGCGAAACTCGTTTTACTGCAAAAGGCAATTAGTTCAGAGTTTAAGAAATTGTACGAAAACAACCGTTACTATTCGAGTGGCTAAAGTTTTCAACTGCAATTTTTTTTTAATAATTCCAGCAACAACTATTTCACAAGTAAAACTAAGATAAATACCGATTCTCAAGAACTTTAAGAGTGACGAGCGTGAGTAACATGGAGGGAGAAAGAAAAAGGTGGCGGCCAAGAACATTAAAGGAAACAAACTAACCTCGCAAGAAATTCCAGAGCAGCAAACCAACATTCTGATTACTGGAGACAAGGTTCAGCCACTGCTCAACCTTGGATCCGAACCAGGCCAGAGGTCTCCCTACAGTGCTCAAACACTTCTGCACCAAGATGGACACAAATATAACCCATCTCCGCTTGAAGCTTTCCTCCGACGTCCCTTCGGGGCAGTCCACGAACTTCCTCTTCTTGAGGTCATGCGAAAACAGCACGCGAATGAGGTCAACGACGCTAACCTCCTCCGGTTTCAGCAACATGAAATCGCTGGAGAAACCCTTGTTGCAATTGCAGCCCATGGTGTGCCAAATGAAGAAAGATTAATGCATGTCAGGCTCATCTGTACTATAATATATAGTGGTGCATAGCCATACAAGACATTGACTAAGCCTGGTCTTTTCTTTTTTAGACAAAGATGAACAATTTTGGTCATGATTTTTAAGATAAGGTTAGGCGTTAAAATGAGAAGAGGCTCTAATTAAGTCAAATAGTGTCTGCATGGCTAATCTCATACACGCATCTATAACTATTGACTTGCTCTTTGTTGTTTGGTCTTTACTCTCATTGTTTTCCATTGATTTCTCGTGTTATTGCGTGGAAGAGGAGGTGGAAAGAAACTTCCCTTTAATTATTAAGAACGACTGAATAGTTCATAGAGCAATGATAACCTTAGGGTTGCTTAAGTTGGAACATCCTTTTGTTAGCGATAAAAATTTAACTTTTCAACCACAAAATAGTTATAACTGCATAGCAAAAAGAAATCATAAGTAGTAAGATGTCTATATACAAGTACCAATACTTGCATTATGTAAAAACAAAGTGGATCGAATCACACGAATATATGTAATTCAAAATTGTCATTCACTTGTACACTCTTGGCGAATTTTGCCATTTTGCAATCATTCCATCGAGTTGAGTTGATTGAGTCGTGACAGGCATTTACTTGAACTAGCTAAGGGGCCTGTGCAGCGCCCGAGACCTATATCCAGTTTCCTCAAAATATGGTTAAAAACCGAACTTTTATAGGTAGCCAGGTTGCAACAGTTCTTGTTTAATTTTTGGGCAAGCATGCGATAAAGAATTTTGGTCAGCCCTTACACCTATCGAGCCATAAGTTTCCCAAACATCTCTTTTCGCAAGTTGCATTATTTTTCTTATCATAGACTAAACAAATAGTTTATTGAGCACTTGCTATTGTGGATTTGTGTTCTTATTGAAGCTCATTTGATTTTCCTCGCATTGCCAAACTTGCGCACGTTGCATGATCTATATGCCTGCAGAAAAGTATGAACTTTGGAAATGACTTCATCATCTGTTTTATCTTAATTGTGCATACACTGCAGCTCTTCTCACAGTTATATGTAATTTTGCATTCTTTTGGAGATGAAAATATGAATTTTACTTTGAGTCTTGATGAAAAAATGATCTTTTTATATTTGCATTAAATTTAGGAGACAGGCCATACGTATACTAATTACATTTCCATGCTAATAATCTTCCACTTTATGAGAACCCTAGGCATTGACACCGACCAAACTACCAAAATTGTGAATAATGTTCAATGGGCCTAGCTTCTGATGAATTCTCCTTGTTTTCTAGTCATCTTTTGAGTTATCAACTTGGAGATATATGTCTGAGGCTCCTAGCCTAGTTGCATTAACGTAGTCTTGGAGCGAATGAGCCGGTATTCCTGCCATGACCAGTCCCAATACTCTGAAAATTTGAAGAACGAAACCTTCTTTGTAGTCAGGTCCTTCAGTATATGGGATGACAAAGCTTCTTATTAGCTCCCAAATTGCGTTTAAGGTCTTGGGTATTACTGAAATTGGCGAGAAGTAATTCCTGTTTGGTTCTTCCGTAACAATCTGCATCAAAGAACAAGAAATCCTTAGAGAGGTTGATAGATTTTTGAGGGCTTGATTTGTCCCTCACCAGGTTTTAGTAATTGTTCATTTGACGTGCTAAATGACTCTCTCCTACTTGCTAAACCCATATATTATTATAATAAAGTGAGAAGAGAGATGCTAATTACCTTTCCCTTGTAGAAGCTGTTATAGTATAGGCACGTCCCAAAGTGCTTAAACATAAGTGTGGAATCATCATAAGGAAGCCTTGGCACCATATCATTGCAATAAACAAACCTATGGTACCGAATATTATGCCTTTTTAATTGCTTGTCCATGAATTTGCAGAACATGTCATCTCCTACTCTTGGTTGCCCAAATGTATATACGCCCTCCAACCTCTCCAGCATCCATGTCTCCTCATGCAACGATAGAATGGCCGGAAACAGAATCGCAAGGGCACCCCCCAAGCTGTGACCCGTGAGTATGAACTTTGCACGCTCGTTCGCTTGCAAATGGCATCTCAACATGTCCCTGATTGCATAGTAAGCCACTTTTGGCCTGTTATCAGGTTGTTTGAGTTCTTTAGGCCATCCTTGGTTCTTTTTTAACCCTAGTGCTTTCATGAAGCCACCATGCACCTTTCCCATTCTGGGGAGATCGTCCATTCTGGGGAGATCGTACCAAGAGATATCAAAGTCGGAACACCAAGCATCTACGTCGAAGGGCTCTGTACCTCTAAATGCCACTACGATGGTATCAGAGTCGACGTTTTTATCTTGAAGCATGAACGCTTGTGTTGTTGCCTTCTCTTGGTAATCTGCCAACACATAATTGACCGTTAGTTTGTTCATGAATTGGCCATAAGGTTTTATTGTCAGGACAAGTTGATGGCAGAAGATGACAACAGAAAAAGGTATCTTCTTACCATTCCAGAAATCAAAGAACCCCAAGAAATCCATCTGCCGGAAGAAAGTAAAGAAAATACATTAGATTTCGAGACATAGATCACTTTGAATAATTTCTAAAAGCACCCATCAAGGAAATGAGTTGTCTGAGGTACTGATTATGCTTATAATATCCTTCCATGCAAGGGGAAAAATCTCAAATCTAAACAATGTTATTTCATCAAACTTTTGTATGCATTATATGTTGATACCTTCCAGTGGGCACTGACGACATTTTCAATATAGGCTTCATTCTCGTAGGAAGCTTTGGCAGCCATCACAGAGAGCGCCCCAAAGTATCTGCAATCTCCATTCTTGATCCTTTCGTCTAGCTCCACGCGCTTGTCCAGGTTTCCGATAAATGACAAGAAAGCTGCCGATGATTTATCTGGTATTACCACCTTCCCTGTACACCAAAATGGCAGTGGTTCAGTGCAGATTCAAATCAGTAACTACAAGTAACATTAGGTATTTTGTTTAGAGTCTCAATCAAGTCCATCATCTATGTTTGTGCTTATGATGTTTTCCACTGGATATTCTATGTTGCGTTCTTAGTTGTTTGAGACGCACTGTCGATTCTAGTTTTTACCACACCGCTGAGCAAATGTTACTACTAAGTAACCAAATTCGTTTCGACAAGAACATATTCGGACCACAACTTAAATTTCCATATTTAGTTGGTGAACTCTCCAAAGCTCGTGTTTACTTTCCATTCATCCAACTTTTTCAGTAATTTTTAGCTTTTTGTATATCCGAATGGTAATATGTATGCATCATATAACCTTTTGCTTCGAAATCTGTGTTATTAATTCTATGAAAAATATACTGCACCGGTGGAAAAGTTGTCAATGGGCTTGACTTGACCCCAGGTCCATTGACGACCCGCTCATTCCCTACCGGGTTCAACCCATCACCCATCCGAACCTGCCCAATTATCAGTCCTAAAATTGAAAAGGACAAAATGTGAAACTCATGGTGGAGGTGTTCCGCGGAGTAAACAGTCCCAACTCCCGCTGTCCTTTGATTGACCAAGACTTGGTTCCATCACCAGCTCACTAATGCACGGTGCTACTAGATCTCTCATACTTTAAATGGACATTGGAAGCAAGTTGAGCAAGTTGAACTCTGTGTACATTTGTTTATGTCTAGTTTGCGCAGTCATGTGGTCGTTTTGGCAAGGGTAGTTAAAGCATACTTTGATTACATTATCTATACTCTTTAACAATGGAACACAAATTATATATTCTATTGTCATCTCGTGCATGATTTAAAAGGTA
The DNA here is from genome assembly GCA_033070095.1 of Escallonia herrerae. NCBI lineage: Eukaryota > Viridiplantae > Streptophyta > Magnoliopsida > Escalloniales > Escalloniaceae > Escallonia > Escallonia herrerae. The sequence continues at coordinate 54,638 of JAVXUP010000351.1, forward strand.
TTTCCGGAGCTCGCATGGTTAGTAAGGCAATACCCGTTTTATAACAAAGGGGAATTATTTCAACATTTATGAAATTGCACGGAGTTTATGAAAATAACATGAGCCCTAACATTTGTGTCACTATATATTAAAATTTTTAACTGTATTTTTCCTTTTCAAACGAAAGCCGAGTAGTCCTAATATTTGTGTCACTATGTATTAAAGTCTTCAAGTGCATTTTTCTTTTTCGAACGAAAACCAAGTATTGCACAAGGCAAACCAGGTGCAATACTGATTCTCAAGAACTTCAAGAGTAACGAGCGTGTGAGTAACATGGACTCAGAAAGAAAAGGAAGGAGGCCAAGAACATTAAAGGAAACAAACTAACCTCGCAAGAAATTCCAGAGCAGCAAACCAACATTCTGATTACTGGAGACAAGGTTCAGCCACTGCTCAACCTTGGACCCGAACCAGGCCATAGGTCTCCCTACAGAGCTCAAACACTTCTGCACCAAGATGGACACAAATATAAGCCATCTCCGCTTGAAGCTTTCCTCCGACGTCCCTTCGGGGCAGTCCACGAACTTCCTCTTCTCGAGGTCATGCGAAAACAGCACGCGAATGAGGTCAACGACGCCAACCTCCTCCGGTTTCAGTAACATGAAATCTCTGGAGAAACCCTTGTTGCAGTCCATGGTGTGCCAAATGAAGAAAGATTAATGCAAGTTCTTTTTGGTGCAAAGAAAGATTAATACAAGTGAGGCTCATTTGTGCTATGATATATAGTGGTGCTTGGGCATATAAGACGTTGACTAAGCCAGGTCTTTTCTTCTTCAGACAAAGATGAACACTTTTGGTTGGCTTTTTTGGTCATGAGAAGAGGCTCTAATTAAGTCAAGTAGGGTCTGCATATGCATCTAAACTATTGACTAGCCCTTTGTTGTTTGGTCTTTACTCATAGTTTTCCATTGATTTCTCGTGTTATCGCGTGGAAGAGGAGGTGGAAAGAAACTTCCCTTTAATTATTAGAACGACTAAATAGTTCATAGAGCAATGATAACCTTGGGGTTGCGTTAGTGGAGTATTGTTTTGTTAGCCACAAAAATTTGACCTTTTACCCATAAAATACTTATAAAGGAAAGTACAAGTAGCAAGAGTAAAATGTGAGTACCAAAATTTGCATTACGTAAAACAAAGTGGATATATGAAAAACTACACAAACATTAAGGGTCCGTACGTTCGCTTTTCTTTTTGTGTATTTGTATTGTGTTTTTTTATCTAATCACAAATTATAATTGTGTACTTTTATAATTTTTACCACTTTTTTGTGTCTATCTTTTTCACTTGTTTTTGTATTTTTACCGTTTTCATTTCTGTTTTCATTATTGTTACTATTATTTTTTCCGGTATTATCCTCACTGCTTCTTTGATGGATCTTTCTCTTTCTTTTACGATCTTATGACCAAATCAAGTATGCCAACGGAAATCAATCAATGGGATTCTTTTTTCCGATGTCAGGATTTCCAAATTATACAGATCTGTAATGGACAAATACAAATGGGGCAAATGGATGATTCCCCGTTTGCTTATGTGCCTTGGCACATCAAATTAAAATTTACCCGGCGGCGAGATCGGTGATTATTCCATTGAGTCGAGTTTTTGTGAGTTGCGACGCTCGTTTACTTGAACCGGTTAAGGAGCCTATGCAGCGCTGTGAACTTGATCAGACTTAACGCCTATCGAGCAATAAGTCTTCCCAACATCGCTTTTTGCAGGTATAGAGGTTTCATGGCAACAGCTTTTGTCAAATCAACCTTTTAATTCTTGCCATATTTTCCACACGTGAATCACCTGGTTTTAGATCACTAAAGTAGGTTCCATTGGAGGCATTCATTGCTCTCCGTATAGACTGCAACGAGAAAATGCATAAAAGGGGAAAGTTTCTTATATAGATAGCGGGGCTAAATGTAATATAAATACCCATAAGTTCAAGATTTATTGTTAATTAATGTATATTACTAGCAACTTGAATGTTTTTGCGACAAATAAGCATGGCGAAAACTATTATGTATGGCTAAGACACAAAGCGAGAGCGATACGAGTACACTCAAGGTAGCAACAAATAAGCACGATCAAAATCGCCGTGGACGACTAAACCACAAATCGTGAGCGGCACGAGTAGACTCGAGGTTGAAGTATAAGAGACGCTTTTAGTGAAGCCTGGTGTTCAACGCATGAGAATGCTCAGGAATAGGAGAAGTTGATTGGGTAGAAGAATCAACCCCAAACAACATGTATGGTCGATGTGAGACCTGACACTCGCCCGCGCAAAGCATGAAATAATACTAATCCCGTTGAACCAAGAGAAGCGGCGAGATAATGACCTAAATGTGGTGGTATGGGCCTAGCTCTAATACCACATCGAAGCTTGGTGTCCAAGCCAAACTCATGCTTAAGAGTAGGAGAAGCAGCTCACCTGGTATAAGCATCAAAGTCAAACTTTATATAGAGTCGATGTCGGACTTGACAACTTTGATATGAATTCCTAAAGTAATGTCCTTAAGCATGCAGGATGCATGTGCTACAACTTTTGCATCCACGAGGAAAAACTTGGTTACGTAAACTAGCTTTCATTACTTTGTGGCGTTTGATATCTTTTTTCATGTTGAGAAATTTAAGAACGTGTTTATAACTAATTCTCGAAAGTAAATTTTAAATTAAATCTTAATCAACTTTTTAAATCAATCTCAATCTAATTTAAACCAAACTAGCCATAATTTACGGAGTGTGTTTGGATAAAAGTGCTAAAACCAGTTCCAATACGACAAACAGATCGAAAATTTAATGTTTGGGTAAAATGTGCTAATGGTCTTTGTAACGAATAGGGATACTTTGTGCAAAGTTCATAGTCGCGGGTCACAGCTTGGGTGGTGCGCTTGCAATTCTGTTTCCGGCCATTCTATCGTTGCACCTAAAGACATGGATGCTAGAGAGGTTGGAGGCCAAAAGTGATAAGATGAAATGGTATAGTATTGAGGAACCCGATTAAGAGTTCTCTCATCCGCTCTCTTTTTCTTAGCGCGCAAATGAAAATTTGGGATCCCGCCTAAGTTAAAACAATGTCATTTTGTAAGAAAGCATCCTTATAGCTAACCAGAAAAATGGACGCTTCTTACTTAGCGTCCCATATATATTGAACTTTTTAGGACGTTTTTGATAAAGCTAGCGTCCCTTTACAGGTGTCCTTACATCTAGGTTTTGTTGTAGTTATTAAGGAATGAGTTGGTTTCCCTCCATGCATAGGGAAAATCTCAAATCTAAACAATGTTATTTCATTTAACTAGCGGCAGAACCAGGATTTTATTTCAGGGGGTGCCAAAAATATATCGAAGTCATTGTTACTATTTCTAGGACTTTAAAACCATAGCTGTAACAATGAACAAAAGGGAGTGCACCGAAGCTGCGACAGTTAGACGCACTAACCAGAAATCGTTGATGGTGAAACATCAACTAGTTGATGCTTCCAACTAGAGTGTGCATATAATATGAAGAACTGACTAGAAATAGTTGATGGTGAAAGTAATCGTAAATCGTAATCAGCTCTGATTTAAATTCCGACTAAATAAATTAATTAAAATTTTGTTTTTGGCTAATAACGGTAGAAATCTATTGAACCTACATGTTGTACCTTTAGTAACTGGATAACAAAGTTATAAACCTCAAGTTGCCTATGCTTCCACTTCTTGGGAATTTTTATTCAGTCTGCACCATTGTTAGTATAAATAGATTATCTTTTAGGTGTAAAGGTTTCACACAAAATTAAAGGCTACATATTCCTTTATTATTAAGTAAATGTCACTGATTTCATAACTCTCACATATAATATTCAAACAAGTCAATATATCTAATAGAAAATAGATGAGAAACGTTCTTTATGAGCTACTTCTCTTTTCTCAGTTTTTCTTGGGAAAAAAAAACATCTTGACCGTGAACAAACGTAGTTGAAGATGCAAAACGTATCGGCACACGATATATAGAGAGACATCTTAATGTTAGATCCTTTGTTCTAGTTTTCAGGGAAATCATCTTGCCCCTAACTAATTATAGCGAACAAGCAAGCCTCCGTATAATACTATACGTTATTCTACCGTCTAGAGACAGTCTTTGGCAAAAAGAGGGATGAAGCCAGCCAAGGTCCTCATCGTCGTCGCTGGCGGAGGGATGTTGGCCAGTGGAGTCTTCGTCATCATCGGTGGTCAGCCGCATGCCTCGCCGTGGCCGATCTTCTCTAGGATCTAGAACAAGAAGGCCGTTCTTCTCCCCAATCTCTTGGTTGTCTTTGATTCAAGGGAGAGAGAGAGAGAGAGAGAGCCCCAGGCTCTGTCGCCGTTCGGCCACCGCCAGTAGACCAGAGAGAGATGCGAGAGTGAGTGGGTATCTGGGTGAGAGATCGAATCAGCCAGAGAGAGAGGCGATGGAGTACGTCATGGAGATAGCAAGAGCTGAGAGGCGATTGAGTCATGGATGTTGGAGAAAAGTTTTTTTTTTTTTAGGTTCAGGGGGTACTCGTCATCACGTGGTTCCGCCATTGTATCTAATGTTGGATTTGATCGGTCCAATCCAATTAAGTGGCCTAACGGGTCATACTAATGTTGACTTATTATTTGACTTGTACATTAATTAATTAAATTAGGCTAAATAAAATGTTGAAAATCATTTTATAAAATTTGGGCCTGTTATGGCCTCTTCAAAGGGGCTTGTAGATACTGAATTGGGCCTGTTTGGTTATTTTAAAATGGGTTTTCAAAAGGGCTTATGTATTTTAATTGTGCCTATTAAATTATTTATTTGATATGTTATTATTGATAACATATGTATTTTAATATTGACTTATATTATGGGATACTGATGAATATAACGTGCCAATATTATTATAATTTCAAGAATTAGTCTAAAATTACGGGATTATGCTAAAACCTTATGTTTCGTTTGGCATGTCTAGACTATGATAATGAACTTGAAATAATTAGTGGTTCTTACTTATTTTGGCAGTAAGAGGCCCAACGAAAGTTTATTTTCTATTATAAGTTGAGATAATGATAAACCACATCACGTTACGCTTATTAATTAAAATATTAATCGGCCCAACAGAAGATTATATTTTAATTTTCAAGCGAAAAGAAAGGAAATAATAAGTTGCATGGGTCAAATTATTTTCTGCCTAACGGTGATATAATTTGTACTCATGTTGCTTATAATGATTTCCAAGTTGTTAAGGATGGAAAAACACTTGTATGTTAATAACCGCCCCAATGGAAGGTTATAAGTGATATGTTAATTTTTTTCCTTTTGAGAAAGGTTTTATGTATTTACCTTTTTCATACAAATAAATTGTTTATCCCTCAATTTATTTTATTATGTTATATGATAAACTAATTGTCTTCATCATGTGAATTTTCGGTACTAACGTGCATGATTATTGTTATTGTTTAGCTTATAGTCCTTCTGCAATTATTGGCTATCTTTCCTCTATTGAATCATTGAGCAGCACTAATTGTAGAAAATGAAAAGAGCAGATTAGCATAATCCTTGGAATTATGGATTTGGATTATGCTTTACGGGTTGACGCACCTGCTGCCCTTACGGCTGAAAGCTCTACTGGGCAAAAGACGGCTTATGAAAAGTGGGAGCATTCCAACCGCATATCCCTAATGATTATGAAAGGCTCCATTATGACTGCATTCGAGGAGCCATTCCTGACTCGGATAATGCTAAGTTGTACCTTGCTCATATTGAATAACAGTTTCAGGGTTCTTCCAAGGCACATGCTACTACTCTCATCACTAAAATGGTTACGCTCAAGTACAGTGGATCCAACGGTGTTCGTGAGCATATTTTACGGATGAATGATATGGCTTCTCAACTAAAAGGTTTGGACATGGAAATCTCTGAAGGTTTTCTCGTGCACTTTATTATGACTTCCCTTCCTGCACAGTTTGGTTCTTTTAAGATCAATTATAATACGCAGAAAGAGAAGTGGAAGACGAGCGAGTTGATTTCCATGTGTGTCCAAGAAGAAGAGAGGCTAAAGTCTGAACAACCTGATAGGCTCACGTTGCCATATGGTCCATCTAAAGGAAAAGGAAAGAAATTTGGCAAAGGCAATGTGCAAGGGAATAAGAATGCTTCTGTAACCAAGACTGACAAGGTAAGCTCTTCTGGTACCAAGGGTTCTTCTGGTCCCAGGTGTCACTTTTGTAAGGATAAAAGACATATGAGGAAATAATGTCATAAATTCAGAGAATGGTTGGAAAAGAAAGTTAATTTATCTATTTGCGTTTGTTATGAGTCTTATACAATTGATGCTCCTTTAAATACATGGTGGGTTAACACATGTGCAACTGTGCACATAACTAATTCATTGCAGGGATTCCTTTCCGTGAAGAAGTTAAACAAAGGGGACCGTAATGTTCTAGTAAGAAATGGAGAGAAAGCTCAAGTTGAAGCTGTAGGAACTCTCCATTTAGTTTTGAAGAGTGGCTTCAAGTTGGATTTAGTTGATACTGTTTATGTTCCCAGTATGACTAGAAATCTTATTTCTATTTCTAGACTTGGCGCTTATGGATATTCGTTTAAATTTGAGAATAAAGGCTTCTCTCTTTTCCTTTACTCTAGAGTTATTGGTTCTGGTTTGTTGGAGGGAAACCTCTACAAATTACTTTTGAATGCTCCTTGAAAATAATGAATGTGAATGATGTAGTTGCTAAAACTTGTGGTAAGAGAAAAAGAGAGAATGAAATTTCTGCTAAATTGTGACATGAACGTCTAGATCACATGTCACGAGGTAGAGTGGAATGCCTCATTGAGGATGGAATTCTTCATTCTTTAGATTTCTCATATTTTGACACATGTATTGAATTTATTAAAGAAAAGTTTGTAAAAGGCAATAAACGTGGTGCCACTCGAAGTACGGGACTTTTAAAACTTATCCACACTGACATTTGTGGACCTTTCTCTACACCGGGTATTGGTGGTCATAGATACTTTATCACCTTTATTGATGATTATTCTCGTTATGGATATGTTTACCTCATTCATGAAAAATCAGACTCACTTGCCATGTTTAAGACTTACAAAGCCGAAGTTGAAAATCAACTCGACTTAAAGATTAAAGTTGTAAGATCTGGCAGAGGCGGGGAATATTATGAAAAATTCTCTGAAACGGGTCGTAACCCTAGTCCTTTTGCCTTGCATTTGGAAGAATGTGACATTGTTGCTCAGTATACAATGCCAGATACACCCCAGCAGAATGGTGTAGCTAAACGGTGAAATCGTACTCTCATGGATATGGTACGAAATATGATATGCCAAAGCACTCTACCAGAGTTTTTGTGGGTTGAAGCACTTAAAACAGCTATGCATATTCTTAACAGGGTTCCCAGTAAGTCTGTGCCTAAAACACCTTTTGAATTATGGACACAAAGGAAACCAAGTTTAGAATATTTTCATGTGTAGGGCTGTTTAGCTGAAGCAAAAGTCTACAATCCACATACTAAAAAACTCGATCCCAAGACCATAAGTTGTCATTTTATAGGTTACCTTGAAAGGTCTAAGGGTTTCAGATTTTACTGTCCATCACATACCACTGGAATTGTTGAAACTAGGCATGCAGTATTTTTTGAAAATGCTGAGTATAGTAGGAGTAGTACACCAAGAATAATAAACCTTGAGAAAATTTAGGATCATGTTTCCATTCCTGTTATCCAAAAGGCCGGTTCGTCATTACCTCATATAGAGGATAACGATGCACCCGAGGTAGTACCTAATGATGTGCCCCCTAGTACGGATCCTGCTCCAATTCTTGCTAATGAATAACCTCTTCGAAGGTCAGGAAGAGAGAGACGGGCAGCCATCTCTGATGAGTATATTGTGTACCTAGATGAGGCTGACTATAATCTAGGCATAGGAAATGATCCCACATCCTTTAAAGAAACTATTATGAGCGATCACTCAACTCAATGGCTTGAGGCCATGAAAGATGAGTTAGAGTCAATAAAAATAAATGAAGTTTGGGACCTTGTTGACTTGCCTGGAGGGGCCAAAGCTGTAGGCTGTAAATGGGTCTACAAAACTAAGCTAGATCCTAAAGGTAATGTTGAAAGATACAAGGCTAGACTCGTCGCTAAAGGTTTCACTCAAAGGGAGGGGATAAATTATAATGAAATATTTTCTCCTGTGTCAAAAAAGATTTCTTTCGAATAGTCATGGCTTTAATGACTCATTATGATTTAGAGTTGTATCAAATGGATGTGAAGATTGCATTTCTTAATGGTGACTTGCATGAAAATGTCTATATGATGCAACCAGAAGGGTTTATGGTTGAAGGCAAGGAACATATGAAATGTCTATTGAAGAAATCCATATACGGATTAAAGCAAGCCTCTAGACAATGGTACCTTAAGTTCCATGATGTGATTAGTAAATTTGGCTTTAAAGAAAATACAGTGGACCAATGTATTTACCTAAATATCAGTGGGAGTAAATTTATCATTTTAGTTTTGTATGTAGATGATATCTTACTTGCTAGTAGTGATATGCATATGTTACATGAGACCAAGAATTTTCTGTCTAAGAATTTTGTTATGAAAGATCTTGGAGAGGCCTCTTATGTTATAGGCATTGAGATTCACCAAGATAGGTCTCGTGGGATATTGGGATTGTCCCAAAGAGCCTATATTGATAAGGTTCTGAAAAGGTTCAATATGCATAACTGTGCTCCCACTGCTGCCCATGTTGTTAAGGGTGACAAATTTAGTATGCTACAATGTCCTAGGAACCAACTGGAGCAAGATGAAATGGCGCGTATTCCCTATGCATCAGCAGTAGGGAGTCTTATGTATGCCCAGATATAGCGTATGTTGTTGGCATGCTTGGACGTTACCAAATATACCCATGAATGGGTCATTGGAAAGCAGCCAAGAAAGTAATGCACTACCTACAGGGTACCAAGGATTTCATGCTTACCTATAGGAAATCAGATAACCTTGAGGTTATTGGTTGTTCCGATTTCGATTATGCAGGGTGTGTAGATACCCTGAAATCCACATCAGGTTATGTCTTCATGCTCGCAGAAGGAGCTGTTTCATGGAAGAGTGCTAAGCAGTCATTAGTGGCTTCTCACACCATGGAGGCATAGTTTGTGGCATCTTTTGATGCTTCGTGTCATGGTATATAGTTGAAGAACTTCATTACGGGACTTAAAGTGGTTGACACCATTTCGAGACCACTGAAGATATTCTGTGACAATCAGGCTGCTGTTTTCTTTTCCAAGAACAACAAATCAAGTGATGGAATGAAGCATATTGAGATTAAGTATCTTGTTGTGAGGGAAAGAATTCAGAATCAAATAGTGTCTATTCAGCACATCAGTACGATCGCTATGTTGGCGGATCCCATGACGAAAGGCTTACCACCCACTCTCTTTCGAGAACATGTTGTTAGCATGGGTTTAGTTGATAGTCTTTCCCTTAGATGACGGGTTTCTGATTTGAAACATTTATTTTTGTGATCACCTTTGTTTTGGATTCTGGATATTATGATTATGATTTGTTACTTCTCGTTAAAAGTGCACATATGAGGTATTCTGAAACAAACACTCGTGTAAGGATCACATGAACTCGTTCATATTGTTATTTACTATGGAACAATGCAGTTCATGTCTATTAAGCTATTTGACTGTCATATTTGATAAAAGTTCTGAGATTGTAACCGGAAAATGGTGTTGTGGCGTTGAGAGGCACATATACTATCTTTAATTCATTTTAGTATTTTTTGTTAAATTTGGCCTAAATTACGGGATGTTTTGTTCAATTTTTTATGTCAAAACTTATGACATTAACATTAGTATAACCCTTGGCCAAGTAGAAGAATGTTGAATTTGATCGGTCCAATCCAATTAAGTGGCCTAACGGGTCATACTAATGTTGACTTATTATTTGACTAGAACATTAATTGATTTAATTAGGCTAAATAACATTATGAGCCTATTTAATTTAGCATCCAATACAATTATGATTTATTGTGTATAAAAGGCTTATAGACCCTAATCTCTTAACTTTGAGGGACGGTTGAGATTTGGCAGGCTTTAGGGTTGATCCCACTACTCTTTCTATATAAATATCTTTTCTTCTTAGAGGCTAGGGGATTATCATTATGTTTTGGCCACTTTTTTGCCTCCTGGACTAAAGAAAAATATACCACTCTATTTCATCATCAAGAATAGAGAAGAGTAGTGAAGATCAATACCAAAGGATACGTGTTCGCTTCAGCATCTTGGCGTTCTTTCATCATCGGAATAAAAGTCTTGGTAATCTATGGCTTCCTTTGATCCCGGTGAGTTCGTAACCCTATTGTTCTTATGTTTATATTATTGTAAGATTCTAATAATCTTGATTACGAGGTCAAGATGAATGAAATAAATCTATCATCTAACTCTTGTATGCATTATTTCGTTTAGAGTTGTCAAACGGGCCGGGCGGCCCGTGGGCTGGCCCGGCCTGGCCCGGTTCTGGCCCGGCCCCATCCATGAACAGTAGCGGCCCAGCACAAGCGGGCTTGGGGCCTGGGCCTGGACCAGGCCTTCAGTTTCTGCGAAAAAGCCCGGCCCGGCCCGGAAACGGCCCGGTTTGGCCCGGCCCGAAGTCAGCCCGGTTCTGGCCCGGGTCTGGACCGGTTTTGGCCCGACCACTTGTTTGAATTTTTTGCTTTTCCCCCCCTTTCTTCCACCCCTTTTCCAAAATTCCACTTTTACCCCCCCCCCCCCCCCCAACAGCATTGTTATGTGTTAAGATTTTATTAATAAAGCTCACCAAGAAGAGTATGAAAATGTTTAACATATAATAAAAAATATAATGGCTAACAAATAAATATGTATATACATACATACATATATATGTATATTACTTATAATGAAATAAAAGGATAAAGATTAGGTTCGTTAAATTATGAATATTGCCTAGAGATGAAATTTAAAATTGAATAACAAGAAAAAAAAAAAAAAGGGCCCGGGCCCGGCCCTAGATATTGGGCCTAGGGCCAGGGCCTGGACTGGGCCTAGGTTTGCCTTCGGCAGGCCCGGCCCGGCCCGGCCCCACAGCAGGCCCGATGGGCTTGGGCTGGGCCAGCCCAAGCCCGGCCCTTTGACATCTCTAATTTCGTTGATACCTTCCGGTGGTCACTGACAAAATTTTTAATATATAGGCTTCATTCTCGTAGGAAGCTTTGGCAGCCATGGCAGGGAGCGCCGTAATGTATTTGCCATCTCCATTCTTGATGCTTTCGTCTAGCTCCACTCGCTTGTCTAGATTTCCGATAAATGACAAGAAAGTTGTCAGGACAAGTTGATGGCAGAAGATTAAAACAGAAAAAAGGTATCTTCTTACGATTCCAGAAATCAAAGAACCCCAAGAAATCCATCTGCCGGAACAAAAGAAAGAAAAACGTTAGATCTCTTTGACTAATTTCTAAAAGTACCATTGAGGAAATGAGTTGGTTTCCCTCCATGCATGGGGGAAAATCTCAAATCTAAACAATGTTATTTCATCTAACTCTTGTATGCATTATATTGTTGATACCTCCCAGTGTTCACTGACAACATTTTTAATATAGGCTTCATTCTCGTAGGAAGCTTTGGCAGCCATGACAGAGAGCGCCGGAAAGTGGCTGCCATCGCCATTCTTGATGCTTTCGTCTAGTTTCACTCTCTTGTCGAGGTTCCCGACAAGTGATAAGAAAGTGGCTGATGATTTATCTGGTATTACCACCTTCCCTGTGCACCACAATGGCAGTGAAGTAGCATAGATTCAAATCAGTAACTTACAAGTAACATTAGGTAATTTGTGTTTGCCTAAGTCTTAATCAAGTCCATCATATATATATTTGTGTTTATGATGTTTTCCACTGATAATTCTATGTTGTGGCCTTTGTTGTTTGAGACGACGCACCTTTACTACAAATTGAGCAAATGCTACTACTAAATAACCAATTTCTTTTTGATAAGAATGTATTGTTTGAAACGGACCACGACCTATTTTTTCATATTTAGTTGGTGAATTCTCCGAAACACGGGTTTACTCCTCATTCAACCTACGTTTTGTGTAACTTTTGGCCTTCTGTGTACCCGGATGGTAATCGGTATACATTATGTATACACCTTTTGCCTCAAAATACAGTTAAAGAATCGTTGCCTTAAAAGTGTGTTATTAACTCGATGAAAAATATAATTCCATAGAAAAGTTAAAAGAAGTCAAAGTCAATGGGGTTGAACTACCCTGGGTCCATTCACGACCCGCTCATTCCTGATCATGACCCAGTTCAACCCATCACCCATCCGAACCTACCCAATTATTATCGGCCCTAAAACTAAATAGCAAAATGTGACAATCATGATGGAGGTGTTCCTCTCGGTAAACAGTCCAAACTCCCACTGTCCTTGGCCTCATTCTTTGAGCTGATCTCCGCTCATTAAAGTGGTGGAATATTGCCTCTGTCCTTTGACTGACTTAGAGTGTTTTTTGGTGTCTCCAACTTTTCTTTAATACTTCCTAACCTAATAAACATACGGTGCTACTAGATCTCTCATACTTCAAATAGACGTTGGAAGCAAGTTGAACTCTATTTAGACTTGTTTTTGTTTAGTTTGCGCAGTCATGTGGTCCGTCTTGGTCTGGGTACTTAAAGCATACTTTGATTACATTATTTATACTCCATTAATGGGACAAAGACTTCATATTCCGACCAGTATTTTAAAAGACGTTTTCACAGTGCGCATCAAGTTATGACTAAAAAGGCAAAATCTGTTTTACAACAAAAGGCAGTTATAAATTTTGTACGATGCGTGTGATATAGGATCTTCCTACCATTACAGTGACATTCGTGCCAGAAATCTAGACGTTTTACATGATGTCAAAATGTTTGCGCAGATGACTAGCATGGTAAGCACTACCTTCAATTAGGATTGGCATTCCTTCTTATGAAGTAGTTTGTGAGAATTTTCCGGCACCAACCTTGGAGATTACATTAATGGAGTTCGGGCCTTTTTGTTAATAGCCGATCTCACTGGGTCTCCTTCTTATTAAGTCTTAGAGAGTATTTGAGATTGATTTTAAGATGGTCAAACCTGATTTAGATTAAATCATATTTGTGGGGGTTTGACAAAACAGGTTAAGAGATTTAATCTATCTCCAAAAACCTCAAAACTGATTAAATTTATAATATTAGAAAGTGAGGATTATGAAATAATCACTTTTTTCGTAATTAGGTTCGACTTTATAATTTACCATACTATCCTCATATTTCTCACAAAATGACATCTCATACCTTTAACTAATTTTGGAAAGGTAATCAGCTATTTTACTATAAACAACTAATATGAGATTGCATGTATCTTTAATTTAAAATAAGAAATAAACTACTTTTGTAATTGGGTGAAATAACTTTACGATAGTTTATTTGTACATTATACGGTAGTTATTTATAAATAAAAATTATGTAAACATTACCTTTCTAAATGGACATTAAAAATTTACTTATTAAGTGACCTCTATGATCATTTTGTCATATTAGAGCTGATTTTTGCACTTTTTATTCAAACACTTTTTGCAGCTTTAAGCTAGTTTACAATTATTTTTATCAAACAATAAATCAATTCTACTTAAAATAGATTAAATCTAATTTTTTTAAAACTGATTAAGATTTAAGCTGAAATATACTTTTTAGAATCAATCTCAACTTGCACTCCATAAGATCCTCATTTAACACATTGATCCTCATTTAACACATTCCAACCTTTAAGCTTGTCTTTAGTCCTCAATTTCCTCTTACACAACAACCATAAGATAAAAGCACATGTTGTTATGTGCCCAGGAAACCAGATAACCTTCCACCAAGGTATTGCAGGACTAGTGGTTCTAATGACATTTCAGGTTGAACTAATACTGAATTTGCCATCTGATTGGGGCAACCATTTGAGGTGATCTTCACTTCCATTAATACTTTGAAATGTTGAAAGCTGATAGCTTAATAGCATTAAGCTAGGGGATCTTATAGGTATATTCCAGTGACCCTGGTCCTTTACTTCATTCACTTTCAAATTAAGAGCAGTTGCAGCATCATATACAATCTGAGTCCATATTGATTCACATTAGGGCCATTAGGGTGCCAATTGTCTAGCTAAAACCATGTCTTAGCACCATTCCCAATTTGATATTTGATGAGAGGTTAGACTAGACTTTCGACTTTTATGATTTTCCTCCAAGTCCAAGACTGCTCCACTGGTGGTTTAAAATACCAGAATTTTTGGTCTTTAATAATGTTAGGTATTGCCCCATTTGATCCATAGTGTGTCTTTCTTGGTGGTGAGGTCCCATACATATTTTACCATGGCTACCTTATTCCATTCATGGAGTTTCCTTAATTAGCCCAAGCCCTCCTTTTTTTTTGGTAAGCATACATCCTTCCAGGCTACCTTTGCACCAGTACATTTCATATTGTCTTTGCCATGCCATATGAAACTCCTAATTTTTGCTTCAACGGTGGTAATGACCTCTTTACGTGATAAAAAGATTGAGCACAAATGAACTTACATGCTAGAAAGCACAGAGAGTTTAGTTGTAATCTTCTTGCATATGATAGATGCTTTACAGTTCAAGAATATATGTAATCCAAATTTATCGTTCAGTTGTACGCTTTAGGCGAATTTTGCCATTTTGCAATCATTCCATCGAGTCGAGTTGTTGATTGAGTCGTGACAAGCATTTACTTGAACTAGCTAAGGGCCTGTGCAACGCAAGACTATCTCCAGTTTTCTCAAAATATGGTTAAAAACCGAATTTTTATGGGTAGCCAGGTTGCGACAGTTCTTGTTTAATTTGCGGGCAAACATGCGATCAAAAATTTGGTCAGCCCTTACACCTATCAAGCCATAAGTTTCCCAAACATCCCTTTTCGCAAGTAAGTTTCATTACCTTTTTCTTATCATAGACTAAACAAATAAAAGTTTATTGAGCACTTGCTATTGTGGATCTGTGTTCATACTGAAGCTCATTTCATTTCCCTCGCATTGCCAAACTTGCGCACTTTGCATGATCTATATGCTTGCTCCGGAGTATGAACATTGGAAATGATTTCATCATCTGTTTTATCTTAATTGTTTATACAACGCAGCTCTTCTCACAGTTATATGTGATTTTGCCTTCTGTTGGAGATGGAAGTATGAATTTTGCTTTGTTTCTTGATGATCTTTTTTTATTTGAATGATGAATTAAATTTAGGAGACAAGCCATGCTAATACTGATTACATTTCCGAGCTAATAATCTTCCACTTTATGAGATCTAGAACCCTAGGCATTGACACCCACCAAATTACCAACATTGTGAATAATATTCGATGGGCCTAGCTTCTGATGAATTATCCTTGTTTTCTAGTCATCTTTTGTGTTATCAACTTGGAAATAAATGTCTGAGGCTCCTAGCCTAGTTACATTAACGTAGTCTTGGAGCGAATGAGCCGGTATTCCTGCCATGACCAGTCCCATTACTCTCAGCACTCGAAGAACGAACCCTTCTTTGTAGTCAGGTCCTTCAGTGTATGGGATGACAAAGCTTCTTATTAGCTCCCAAATCGCGTTTAAGGTCTTGGGTATTATTGAAATTGGAGAGAAGTAATTCCTGTTTGGTTCTTCCGTAACAATCTGCATCAAAGAAGAAAAAAAATCCTTAGAGAGGTTGATTATACAGGAGAGAGAGATTTTTGAAGGCTTGCTAAACGCGTAGTTATAATAAAGTGAGAAGAGAGATGCTAATTACCTTTCCCTTGTAGAAGCTGTTATAGTATAGGCACGTCCCAAAGTGCTTAAACATAAGTGTGGAATCATCATAAGGAAGCCTTGGCACCATATCATTGCAATAAACAAACCTATGGTATCGAATATTATGCCTTTTTAATTGCTTGTCCATGAATTTGCAGAAGGTGTCATCTCCTACTCTTGGCTGCCCAAATGTATATACACCCTCCAACCTCTCCAGTATCCATGTCTCCTCATGCAACGATAGAATGGCCGGAAACAAAATTGCAAGCGCACCCCCCAAGCTGTGACCCGTGACTATGAACTTAGCACGCTCGTTCGCTTGCAAATGGCATCTTAACATGTCCCTGATTGCATAGTAAGCCACTTTTGGCCGGTTATCGGGTTGTTTGAGTTCTTTAGGCCATCCTTGGTTCTTTTGTAACCCTAGTGCTTTCATGAAGCCACCATGCACCTTTCCCATTCTGGGGAGATCGTACCAAGAAATATCAAAGTCGGAACACCAAGCGTCTACATCGAAGGGCTCTGTACCTCTAAATGCTACTACGATGGTATCAGAGTCGACGTTTTTATCTTGAAACATGAACGCTTGTGTTGTTGCCTTCTCTTGGTAATCTGCCAACACATAATTGACCGTTAGTTTGTTCATGAATTGGCGATAAGGGCTTATTGTCAGAACAAGTTGATGGCAAAAGATTAAAACAGAAAAAAGGTATCTTCTTACCATTCCAGAAATCAAAGAACCCCAAGAAATCCATCTGCCGGAAGAAAGTAAAGAAAATACATTAGATTTCGAGACATAGATCACTTTGAATAATTTCTGAAAGGACCAATCAAGGAAATGAGTTGTCTGAGGTGCTGATTATGCTTATAATATCCTTCCATGCACGGGGAAAAATCTCAAATCTAAACAATGTTATTTCATCAAACTTTTGTATGCATTATATGTTGATACCTTCCAGTGGGCACTGACGACATTTTCAATATAGGCTTCATTCTCGTAGGAAGCTTTGGCAGCCATCACAGAGAGCGCCCCAAAGTATCTGCAATCTCCATTCTTGATGCTTTCGTCTAGCTCCACGCGCTTGTCCAGGTTTCCGATAAATGACAAGAAAGTTGCTGATGATTTATGTGGTACTACCACCTTCACTGTACACCATAATCACAATATTGGATTAGCATAGATTCATATCAGTAAATTACAAGTGACATTAGGTATTTTGTTTAGAGTCTCAATCAAGTCCATCATCTATGTTTGTGCTTATGATGTTTTCCACTGGATATTCTATGTTGCGTTCTTAGTTTTACCACTGAGCGAATGTTACTACTAAGTACCCAAATTCATTTTGATAAGAATGTATTGTTTGAAATTAAACGGACCACGGCCTAACTTTCCATATTTAGTTCATGAACTCTCTGAAGCATGGGTTTACTCCCTATTCATCCAACTTTTTGAGTACTTTTGACTTTTTATATATCCGATTGGTAATCTGTATGCATCATGTATATACCATTTGCTTCGCGATACCATTAAAGATGCAGTACCTCAAAAAATATGCATATGCAGTATTCGGTGGAAAAGTTGAAAAAAGTCAAAAGTCAATGGGCTTGACTTGACCCCAGGTCGATTGACGACCCGTTCATTCCTGACCGGGTTCAACCCATCACCCATCCGAACTTGCCCAATTATTTTCAGTCCTTATTAAATTGAAAAGGCCAAATGTGAAACTCATGGGTGGAGGTGTTCCCCGGAGTAAACAGTCCTAACTCCCACAGTCCCTGGCCTCATTCTTTGAACTGCTCTCCTCTCATTAATGTGGTGGAATTATTGCCTGTCCGTCGATTGACTAAGACTTGGTTCCATCCCCAGCTCACTAACATTATATGGTGGCTCCAACTTTTTTTAGTACTTCCCAACCTATTAATGTAAGGTGCTACTAGATCTCTCATACTTTAAACGGACGTTGGAAGCAAGTTGAGCAAGTTGAACTCTGTGTACATTTGTTTTTGTCTAGTTTGTGCAGTCATGTGGTCGGTTTTTGCATGGGTAGTTAAAGCATGCTTTGATTACATTATCTATCTCTAACTATGGAAAAAAAACTATATATTCTATTATCATCTCGTCCGTGATTCAAAAGGTATTTTCAGAGCTCGCATCAAGTTATGGTTAATAAGGCTATATCCATTTTACATCAAATGGGAATTATTTCAAGATTTATGAAATTGTACTAAGTTTATGAATATAACATGAGTCCTAATATTTGTGTCACTGTATATTAAAGTTTTCAAGTGCATTTTTCTTTTTCAAACAAAAACTAAAAGTATTACACGAGGTAAACTAGGTGCAATACCGATTCTCAAGAACTTCAAGAGTAACGAGCGTGTGAGTAACATGGAGTCAGAAAGAAAAGGAAGGAGGCCAAGAACATTAAAGGAAACAAACTAACCTCGCAAGAAATTCCAGAGCAGCAAACCAACATTCTGATTACTGGAGACAAGGTTCAGCCACTGCTCAACCTTGGACCCGAACCAGGCCATAGGTCTCCCTACAGAGCTCAAACACTTCTGCACCAAGATGGACACAAATATAAGCCATCTCCGCTTGAAGCTTTCCTCCGACGTCCCTTCGGGGCAGTCCACGAACTTCCTCTTCTCGAGGTCATGCGAAAACAGCACGCGAATGAGGTCAACGACGCTAACCTCCTCCGCTTTCAGTAACATGAAATCGCTGGAGAAACCCTTGTTGCAGTCCATGGTGTGCCAAATGAAGAAAGATTAATGCAAGTGAGGCTCATCTTTACTATGATATATAGTGGTGCTTGGCCATATAAGACATTGACACAGCCTGGTCTTTTCTTTTTCAGACAAAGATGAACAATTTTGGCTGGCTTTGGTCATGATTTTAGTAATAGAGGTTGGCGTTAAACTACTGACTTGCTCCTTGTTGTTTAGTCTTTATTTACTCTCATTGTTTTCCATTGATTTCTCGTGTTATCGCGTGGAAGAGGAGGTGGAAAGAAACTTCCCTTTAATTATTAAGAACGACTGAATAGTTCATAGAACAATCATAACCTTGGGGTTGCTTAAGTTGGAGTATTGTTTTGTTAGCCACAAAAAATTGACCTTTTACCCATAAAATACTTATAGGTGCAGGACAAAAGGAAATTACAAGCAGTAAGATGTGTAAAATGCACGTGAGTATCAATATTGCATTACATAAAGCAAAGAGGGTATATAAAAACTACACGAACATAAGTATTGTGAATTTGACATTCACTTGTAAGCTCTATCCGTTAATTGGCCAGTAGTTCACTTGAACCAGCTAAGAGATCTATGCAACCCTCTTAACTTTCACCAGCTTTCTCAACATATGGTTAAAAACCAAAATTTAATAGGTATCTAGGTTGCGACGGTTCTTTTTTGACTTGCGGGCAAGTATATGATCAAGAATTTGATCAGCCTTACGCCCTATCAAGCAATAAAGTTCCCCAAACATCTCTTTTTGCAGGTGTAGGGTTTCGTGGCAACAGCTTTAGTCAAATCGACCTTTCAACACTTGCCATATTTTCCACATGTGAATCACCTGATTTTAGATCACTAAAGTAGGTTCCTTTGGAGGCATTCATTGCTTCTCCCTTTATCTATTCGTTTATATCCTACCATCTTTCTAGCTTCTAATTTGAACAAAAGCATACATGATACATCATATAAATTGGTTCTGAAATTCTCCTCTAGCTTTTCAGTAATAAGATGCATGCTTTCCGTATAAACTGCAAAGAGAAAATGCATAAAAGGGGAAAGTTTTCTTATATAGATAGCGGGGCTAAATTGTAACATAAATACCCTTGAGTACAAGATTTATTGTTAAAAAATATATTTTACTAGCAAACGTGAATATTTTAGCGACAAATAAGCACGACCAAAACTGTCGTGTATGGCTAAAACACAAAGCGATTGTGATACAAGTGGACTCTGGTTAACAACAAATAAGCACGATCAAAACCGCCGTGGACGGCTAAAAACACAAAGCGAGAGCGGCACAAGTAGACGCGAGGTTGAAGTACAAGAGACGCTTTTAGTGAAGCGTGGTGTTAACTAAGGAATATGCTCAGGAGTAGGAGAAGTTGACTGGATAAAAGAACCAACCCCAAACTCCATGTATGACCGATGTGAGACTTGAAACTCGTCCGCGAAAAGCATGGAATAAAACTGATCCCGTTGAGCCGAGAGAAGTGGCGAGAAAGTGACCTAAATGTGGCGGTATAGGTCTAACTCTAATAACACATTGAAGCTTGGTGTCCAATCCAAACTCATGCTCAAGAGTAGGAAAAACTCACCTGATATAAGTATCAAAGTCAAACTCTACATATGGTCGATGTCAGACTTGACAGCTTTGATATGAATACCTAAAGTCATGTCCCTAGCATGCAGGTGCATGTGCTGCCCGCTGCGACTTTTGCATCCACAAGGAAAAAATTGGTTATGTAAAGTAGCTTCCATTACTTTGTTGCGATTGATATCTTTTTCCCTGTTGAGAAATTTAAGAGCGTGTTTATGATTAAATCTCTAAAGTAAATTTCAAATTAAATCTTAATCAACTTTTAAAATCAATCTCAATCTAATTTTAACTAAACTAGCCATAATCTACTGAGGATGTTTGGATAATAGTGCTAAAAGTAGTTTCAATATGACAAACATACCAAAAATTTAATGTTTGGATAAAATGTGCTGATGGTCTTTGTAACCAATATGGATACTTTCGTAGTTTACTTGGTTGATCATAAAAACTAATCCATCATCCTCATTTTCTTTGGTCAAGATTTGATCAAATTTATTTTTTTTCGTTTTTTCCTTCTGAAAGTTAATTTAATTAGTTTTAAATATTTGTCAAATACTTAGTAACCTGATTTAATCCAAATTAAATCATGTTTGACTATTCTAAAATCAACCCAAATCGACTCCAAGCGATACGTTATTTCACTGTTTAGTGGTGGTAGAACTAAATTGCCAACTTTTTTCTCCACCCGGTGGCTAGTCCTAGGCGCATGTTTTTCTAAGCATTCGCTCAGCGGGTCATCCAAATGATTTTGGCAAAATGAGAATGTTTATGTGGCCTTACGAGATCGTGGTAAATCATATCAAGAGAAATGTTTCGGGTTTTGGCAGTGGAGTTTTCGGTTGTCACAAGGACCGAAAACAAGCTAAATCACGGGCTAGACGTGTAACGGCCAACGAGACGGCCCTCACTCGACGTTCATCAATAAAACATTGCTATTTTCTCAAAAAAAAAAAAAAATTTAGTTGTTATGAATCCTTTATATGCCTGACATGCTTTCACACAAATCACCTATCCGACTAGTGGCATAACTAGTGCTACTATTGTAGTGCATAGATTGTGCATGCTAAGTTTTGGGTGATTATTTTGGGTGACCCTATTGGCACTTTCTAATGGATTGTGTAGCATTTAATGTGCATAGATTGCGTAGCATACAAATGAGGGCAACTTCAAAGATTAGAGGAATAATCAGAATTAAGTCCCAGGTTCGCAGGGGGTGTTGCTCTATTTTACCCTTGAAAATGCTTGACGTCAAATGTACAATCATAAGCGGAGCCATTTAAAAGCAATGGCATATCACCATACTAGCTAGCTAGCCATTTGGCCACATGAAAATCATCACTTCGAAGTTCTCTGATAAATTCGCCTAAATTCCCTACACATCTATTCCGTGTACGCGCGCGCGCGCGAGAGAGAGAGAGAGAGAGAGAGAGAGAGAGAGAGAGAGAGTAGGGAAGGCGGGCGACGGGAGGGGTGGGGATGCGGGGTGGTAGAGGAGGGCACGAAGCCTAGTTCTCGAAATTGGGTCAACAAACTAGGAACCAGAGACTCAAATTCTTCCACATAAAAAACTGAAGTTTGATTATGTTGCCTAGTATACAATTATAGTGGGGTTTTCATAACCCAGGGTTTCCATACAGTGGTAATACATTTAGAGGCAAAGCCTTGGTCGATTGTCCTTATATACAATTCTACTCGACAAGACTAAGTTCAAACCACAAATCTAGCTACGCCAGATTGGGAATGCCGAAATTTTAAAACTATAGGATACATATGGTAAATGATTTGGATGATACCTCCCCCGCTGCTTTCTCCTAAAACAGCAGCTCTGCTATTGGCTACTCGGTGATCAGCATCTCGATTTCTTCAACAGGAGTTGGAAGCTGAAAGTCCAAAGATCATATGAAACATTAGTTGGGCAGCAATAATCGTCCACGTTGGACAAACAGGAATTGGAAAATTGTGGGGTGTATATTCTGATCTGAAAATACAAAACATTTGCGGGATAATTTGTTATTGGACATTCAGTACAGATTAAGACAAATGGTCCGTTGTAGAGCTAGATAATAAACAAGGTAAATTGGCCAATGGATTGGCAGCATCCAACCAGGAACAACAGGCAAGCTCTTCATAAATATTAACAAAAACACAGTCTGTGCATGTTAAGTTTTATGCAACTGTTTAGTAAAGAGGATAATCTGGCTAGTCCAGTTCACTTGTAATAGGGATAAGCACTCCGACTGCTGATGCAATGCATAAAATGGAATAAAAAGGGTGCAGCTGTGCCTTTCGAGAGAACAGAATAGTACAAAATAAAATAAATAAAAGGATGAAAGGCTTTTTGTTGACTTGACATGAGAAGAATCATTGGGAATGCAGCTTTAAGCCCTTCTTCACTCAATAACCAACTGTAACTACGAAGTGTAAAACAATGTAACATTTTCAAAGCAACAGATTCTGCTAATTAAGTGGAAAACGTAATCATTCGGTTCACAAACCATTAAGCAGGAATCATTCTCCCAGCTAACTGACTCCCTCGATTGACTAAACCAAATGTGTCATTTTTTTTAAGTTTCTCTTCTTCCAAATCAGTATGCCAAAACTACAAGAACTGTCATCAACCCCTGATAGGCACTTAAAAAACCAATTCAGTGATCTAACTAGACCACCTTTTCTTCTCCCCTCTTGGGACAAGCCCAAATCTAGCATTGAAGAGCGTGATTAGCCGAAGTTTGCACATGAAAAAATTTGGATGAACTGCGCTGCAATTAACGAAAACTTTGCCTTCCTGGCATTCTAGCTGTATAACCAAGTCCTGAACTAGGCTTCTATTACCCTAGAAACAATCAATTACAACTCTAAAACCTGTCAATTGAGTAAAGCTTCATGACAGTACAACATAGACCTGGGAAAATCTAATATCCCTGGGCAAATGAGCAAGTCTTAACTCTCTTATTGATCTCTCTTTATACTAGTACAGTCAGCACAACTATCTTCTCAATTTCAAACTATGAAGGATGTCGCACGTCATCCGTAGTTTCTTCAAATGTTGGGGAGAAAGAAGTGGTAATGCAGCATACTCAAAACTGAACTGCGCATGTATGTCGGCAATAGTTTAAAATATTATATATATATATATATATATATATATATATATATATATATATATATATATATATATATATATAACAACCCGGGATGTAAATGATGAAATCTTAGGGGCAACTTGTTTCAGTGGAATAGCATGAGGGCATTAGAAGGCCATCTACAATACAACCCCTCAAATAGTTTGCAGCCCCCTCTAGTTAGAAACATGAACACAAAGAGCTTCCAAATGTAGCAGGGTATATTGATAGGTAGTCGAGGGGCCTTGTCATCCTCTATTACCTTGAGCTTGAAGCAATAAGATGAGGCAAAGAAATTAATTCTCCTATCGACCTACACTTCTTTCCAGAACCGCCAGCCTCACCCAGTCTTTCCCCTTCTGATTGGCCATGCTGATGATAACGATGAGCTGGAAACATAGGAGTTGATTCATCTATAAATCACCTAATAGACAATGTTAAGGATTCAACCAATCACATGCAAACCCCCACAAATACGCAGATTCCTGTGCTCTTTCAGAAATTAACTAACCAGAAAATCCTCTTTACCGATTCTCCTCACGACAAAAGCAAAGGTAAGTTGAACAAATTGTAACCTGCTATGCCAAACAACAGCGAGCCTACACTTACGACCCCAACGATTTAAAGTTACTTAAAAGGAGAAAACAGATATGACTAAATATAGAAAACCTTGGGTAGGTAACCCCCAAAAGGGCCAAACCAGCTTATTGATCCATCCTTTGCCACATAAGATGAGCGAGAAATAGAGGAAAAGGAAAGTCATTCAAGATAAGAATCTGCAAAAAGGGCAAGATTCCCTACTTAATCTTAAAAGAGATCTTTTGGTTCATGAATCCTTTGCTTCCATTCTTCCATACTCAATCACATAACGACCTAGTTTAAGTCTTTCTCACTACATCGCCCCATGTCATTCTTGATCTGACTTTGACCCTACCTCAGATTACACCAAGAACTTGCCAGAAATCACTTTTTCACACTTAGGCATCTCAAAGCGACGTTCCGTCATCTTTTCGTCAACCCCCTCCATCTTGTGGATATCCTCATTTCCTATTCTGATTTCAATAAAGCCTTCACTTCTTTTTCTATGTTTTCTTTTACCAAATAGGTAAAAACCATACGAAGATCCTTTCTTTGCTCTTGAACTTTCTCCATCAATCACCCAATCAACAAACAGCTTCCATATTGGCTCTCAGACTGTTTAGTCTCCTCTACTAGACTGTGTTCAATCACCCTCTTGAAAGCTTCATAGTTTTACTCTTTTAAGGTAGCCAGACCCCAAAGAGAGAACAGGGGGAAGGGGGTAACAATCACCAAGAGATATTGTGGCCTAACATGCAATCCGCCATACAAATTTTGGTGGCATTTTAGAAAGACCACCAATTAATTTCTTGCCCAACTTGATAGCAGCATGATCTTATGCACAACCTCCTGGATTATGCAACTAGCATATCATCCGCTGGGTCCAACAATGTACACCACCGTGCTTACCACTCCCCTTCACGTGCAAGCTCGCGAGACATGAAATGACAACACAAACGGAAAAAAATCAAGATGCACAAACAAAAATATGCAAATTGTATTACGATTATGGGGCTGAAAGGGGTTGCATTTACCTAAAAGAAGAAAGCCCCTGGTTGCAGGTTGAAGAGAAATCAATCAGAACCCAGAAAGGCACAAATATAAACAGAGTGCAAACTGCACTAACATAATTGGGATCAAATGCAAGCTTGGAGACTTGAATCCAAGACCTTGCATATCAGAGCTCTGTTGCCATGTTAAGCTATCACTGATTCCAACAAGCCTAAGCCGTTAGAAATAACAATGTATATCATGCTTAGCAGACACCATAGAGGTTAACGACTTCTCCTTTCATATATAAGGCTAAAGACAGCTTTCTAGATGTTTTCATTCAAGACACCAAAAAGGAGTAAAATAAAAGGATATTAGAACTCGATTACCACCCAATAGTAAATTATAATACAAAAATCAATCATATGAAGATAGTTTCAACTTAATGGACACGACTCTGAAAAGGCAAACTCCACGACTAAGTTTTAATTGAAATAATCCTGCATTAAGTTAAAATTAAGACAACCTCCAATTCCAACTGTACTTTAGAGGACTCAAAAGTTTTATATAAATTCACACAAA
Organism: Escallonia herrerae; assembly: GCA_033070095.1. Classification (NCBI taxonomy): domain Eukaryota; kingdom Viridiplantae; phylum Streptophyta; class Magnoliopsida; order Escalloniales; family Escalloniaceae; genus Escallonia; species Escallonia herrerae. The sequence continues at coordinate 80,092 of JAVXUP010000351.1, forward strand.
TCAACTAATAATTTGATTACACGACGCATGAATTGCAACAAGTACCCTTTGCAAGCTATCAGCACCTGGGGGAAGAGTCGTCTCAGGATAGGCTCTTAATATGCATATTTAGTAGCTGAAGTACACTACAACTTGTTAACATCCTCCTTGTGTTGCAATATTGCATTGAAATAATTAAAGTTCCTAGTTCAAACAACAATTTTACAAGAAACACCATTCTAACCAAGGACAATTTGAAAATAACTATTTTAAATAATACTAGCATTGTCCATTTGTTTTGGATTTGGAAATTGGATGAATCTGGTGCCCAGATACATACCTGGATTTACCAGACAGCAGTTCATATATCATTTACTTGTACCAGCTATAGTATGCGTGAGGAAATATTGTTTCATCAAGTTGGATTAATACAATATTATGTTGATTAGTTGATGTTGATAGTAAACTAGAGGATGAAGATGTTCTAAAGTCTGATAACTAAATCTTCAATAAGGGAAAGATCAAATAACGGGAGAATAAACAATGTTTCTGTTTCCAGACTTGTTTTTGTCCGTACTGTGTGTGATACAGTGCAGTCTCAAGCACAGAGAAACGGAAATAGAAGGCGGCATGGAATTAGAGGGTGGCAAGAAGAATACAAGGAAATAGAGTGATTTATAGGAAATGCATCTTTCTACTACTTTAGAAGTATGTAATAGGTATCCAGCTTTGAGCGACTCACTCTTAAACCTTGCCTCTTCTATACAATCCTTATTTGGATATTTTATCACTTGAAATATTCTTTTTAACTTCATAGAAATTTAGTTTTCATTCACTTGAATAGTCGTTCGAACTTCAAAAGGTTTAAAGTCTATCTGTTTGAGTTTTACAGATGTAGCAGCATCTTGATCTTAATAACAAGTAAGTCCATGCAGCAGAGACTGAAAATAGTTGTGGTAAGATGGATTCAAAGATAAATATCTGCAAACAATAAAAACTTAGTTTACAATTAAAGGACTACGAAGCGAGAGGAAAGAAAGCAGAGGAAACAGACACTTGACGATCTAGGACTCTTGGGCAATACAGCATTTAGGTAGAACTTAAAAAATCAGACACATGGCCGATACTTTCTGGACACTTAGGAAAACATGACTAACGAAGCTTGAATGTTGACATATGATTTCTTTTAGGATACCAAAGAACTACTGCTGATAGAGGAAGAAAGGGGTGGGGGAAAAGAAAAGAAGAAGTGTTTTATCATGATAGTAAGAAAGGGGAAGCAGAGAAGAGTAATCACAATATGCATAGCCGGTCCTACATGAATTACTTTTTATCTTTGTATCCACAACATGGGAGATTACTCACTACCATAACACATAAGCTTACAAGAAAAAGTTTATGCATGCGCTTTGCCTCCATATATAAACATTGTTTATGTAAATTACAATTCGTCTCAATTAGATTAATTTCCAATAGAAGTTAGTGCATGTACGTCAACTCTATATAAAAAAGCATTGTTTCATCAAGTTGGATCGTTACATTACATATGACTACCTTATACTTGGCTACGCGCCTGAATGGCAGTGTTATGCCACAAATTAAAATACTTGCTTTTATACAGAAACTTCATAACATAACACATAAGCTCGCCTTAAGTTGCCTTACATGCCACATAGCGTACCTTAAGTCCTCAAAATGAATTCGCCCTTTGGCATCATATTCGTGAGCTTGACTTCATTAACTCGCGAATTGCCTCAATCTCGTTAGAAGCTAGTCACGTCTTGCATTAGGACCAGACCAAAGCTTGTATATGGTACTTTGGTTATTGATCCCCTTGTTCCTCCCACCGCAACTTGACATCAATTGCATTTAAAAAAATCTCTCCCTTCTATTGGCATGTATACAAGTTATGTGTCGACTTTAAACAGATTCAATGTACACGTAAATATACCATCATCTCCGGGTTTGATTGACAACATAAGTCAAGTTTGTGCACCTTCTATATCTTCCAAAAATCAATCAAAGCACCAATCACCATCTCAATCCACATTAAGCTTGGCACAAGATATCATGCTAGCACTTCTAAACTCAAACAAGGCGGCCAGCGTAATTTTGGAGTCCAGTTATCGGTTCTCTAAATTCCCTCTGTCCCTTTAGTTTTTTCCCTCTGACTTTTTGTGAATTCCTTAGATTATTTAGTACATGTAAACATTGAACTGAACCCAAAGAATAATAATAGATTACATAAGTATCGTTGAGCAAGTCGAGCTAGGATAAAATTTAAGCGTAGAGTCAATGATTACTTATATAAATCTATCTTCATGTATCTAATCTGTGACAAGGGTGTGTAATCTATCAAACATCACAATTATCCACATAAATGGGCCACGATATCAGCATTCCAAACCTCAAATCCGGCAATAAGCTTGGTAGTTATAAGTTTCCTACTTTTGCCCACACGCACACAACATTCGACACTAAGAAAGACATGGTAAACTATCATGGGACTCGAGAAAAAAGGGTCTTACCTGGAGACCGCGCTTCAGAGCCTGCCCGCAGGTGACCGAGGCCCGGCAAGAGTGAACGGTGTTGAACTGGCCCACGTCAAGCTTCTTGTTGATCAGCCCAACCTGGAAGTAAATACTGTCGGACGGCGGCAAGTCGACCCTGATCTCATCAACATCGAACCAGAACAAGAACCGCTGGACCTGGATTCCCTTCAGGTCGGTGATGGAGCCCATCTTGAGCTTGCCCGTGATTTTCGTCTCGTAGTAGACGACGTAGTCGAACTGGACGTAGCACGGCTTGGGGAGGGTGACGGTGAAGGCGCCGTCGGAGGAGAGGGTATAGGAAGTGACGGAGTCCGGTAGGAGGCCGGTGGGTAGGCCGAATTCGGGGAGAATGTCGTAGACGGTGGTGGCGGCAGCGGCGGCGGCGGCGGTGAGGGAGAGGAGGAGGAGGAGGATGGGGAGGTGGGTTTTTGGAGCGGGAGCCATGGTTGGTGTGCGGGTGAGAGATGGAGGGGTCTGTGTATGTAGATTGTCTCTGTGTGTGTGAGAGAGAGAGAGAGAGAGAGAGGGAATTTCTTGGAAAGTGGTGGAGGTTTTGTGGGGACTAGAAGTAGAAGACGGTGAAATAGAAGTCGGAGGGGACTGCTGACGGTGACTTTGGGCAGCTTACGCTTCTTGGAATGGCCTTTTGGACGTTGGTCTATGAACTAGTTCAGACCGTCGGATACGGGGGCAAGTCAGATACGTTCAGTGCAATGTCAACCAGTCATCGGTGTTCCAGATTATTAGTCATCGGTGTTCCAGATTATTAGTCTCGTAATTAATAATATGTCTAAGCTAATAACGTACAATAACTTTCAGAATAAATCATTTTAGGAAGGTGATGAGGTAGGTCAATAATTGATATGAATCCATTATAAAAAGTCTCATTATAAATGTCTGAACAAGATGTTGCCTCGCTGAAATTTCTTTTCTATTACGGAAAGTTAAATAACATTCAACCCTCTATAGTTAGTACAGTTTGACAAACAAAATTGTAACCTTTTTATGAGCAACTAACCCTAAGCTTTTACAAGCAGAGCAATTATATCCAAAATTAATATTTCAAAAATTTTTGGTGGATGAACTTTAAAAATATTCCATCCATGTGACCGCTGTGAAGGGTAAAGTTGCTAGATCATTTTATTGGAAAACAATATATAGATCATTGTACAACTGTTTAATTTTCACTGGTTCGCTCATAAAAATTAATCTTTTTCTTTCCATTTATGAATTTATTTTCACCAACTTTCAACCACCCTGCTCTCATCCTTCGGGAGCACCCCCACCACCATTCCCATCGGCACCACCCACAACCACCATTTCCAAGAACCATAAAACATCCACCAACAACCACAACATGCCACTGTTTTCCCCATGACCATTGTTGACCTATCTTATTGTTGAATTTTTCAATAATTACAATATATGTATTCAATAACTAGCTAAAACCTCGTGCTATACACGGGCCAACAGTTACAATATATGTATACAATATACTAGCTAACACTCCGTGCTATGCACAAACTAACAGTTACAATAGTAGTTTGTGTGTAACACACTAAGGCTTCGTTTGACAAAATTTTTTTTTTGGTTTTCAGTTTTTAAAGAGCAGTTTTTTAAAGAGCAGCTTAATTTTATTTTTTTTATAAAAACAAGTGGGTGTTTGATAACCCCTTTTCTTTTTTTGAGGTTTTTTTTTTGTGTTTGGTAACCCTTTTTATTTTGACTTTTTTTTTGGTGGTTTACGGTGGCGGTGGTGGGGCGTAGCGGTGGTCGACGGTCGTGGTGGTGATGGCCGACGGCCAGAGGTGGCTGCCGGCAGTCACCGACGGTGGTGGCCGGAGGCCGGCAGTCTCCGGCGGTGGTGGCCGGCGGCCGGAGGTGGCTGCCGGCAGTCACCGGCGGTGGTGACCGGCGGCCGGAGGTAGCTGCCGGCCGTCTCCGGCGGTGGTCGCCGGCGGCCGGAGGTGGCTGCCGGCAGTCTCCGGCTGTGGTCGCCTGAGGTGGCTGCCGGCGGTGGGAGAGTGGTGGTGGTGGTTGAAAAAAAAAACCAAAAGTGAAAAAAAAAACCAGTTTTTGGAGTTTTTTTTTTTACTCTGCAGTTTAAAAACTGATTTTTTAAATTGAAAAAAAAATGGTTACCAAACGCTCCTTTTTTTTTTTCAGTTTTTAGAACTGAAAAAAAAGAGAAAAAAAGAGTGTCAAACGGGGCCTAAGTAAGTGGCATAATATATTATATACATATATTGTAACTGTTGGTCTGTGCATAGCACGGAGTGTTAGCTAGTATATTGTATACATATATTGTAATTGTTGGCCCGTGCATAGCACATAATTTTAGTTAATATTTTCGTAACAAACGTTCCTTATATTTGTCTTTTTCATTGATCAAAAAGAAATCTCGTGACAATTTTAAATTATTATTTATTTTTGAAGGCAATGAAGGTGTCAATTAGATAGATTTCAGTAAAACTTCAACACATGCACTTCCAGATCCAAGAGTTTATAAGTTATAAAATATATCTATATAATATAATGTAGATAGATCTGAGGTTATTCAAAACTTACAATTTGTTTTCCTTCCATGAAAGGTATTTATGTTTTGTACTTTTCGTATGTTTTATTTGCAAGTTAAGTTGAAAACTTATGCTAAAGAAAGTTAAAAAAAATAAAACAAAAACTGATGCAATTTTACTTTTTAGTGGCAGTTAATTCTAGTAAAAGATGGTTGGTGAAGTTGTTATGATGGGTTAGTTGAACAAAGAACAAAAGCATTAGAAATTTTTTTCCTTTTCGTTCATGTTGAAATTGTTTTCAATTGTCCCAAGAGAGGAAAATAAAAATATCGTAGAGTAAAATAAATTCACCTGCTTTTTTCTTTCCTTAACCTAAAAGTAAAAATATTGGGTCTTTTTAATTTTTTTAAAACTTTTTGGTGACAGTTAATACGGCAAAAAGATGGATGATGAACTTGTTATGATAGGTTAGTTTTACAAAGAACAAAAGCATTTTAGAATATTTTTTCCTTTTCGGTCATGTTGAAATCGTTTTTCTGTTGTCCTAGGAAAGGAAAATAAAAATATTGGAGAGTAAAGATAAATTCACTTTCTTTTTCTTTCCTTAATCTAAAAGTAAAAATATTTGGATCTCTTTAATAGTTTTTGGATGTCAGTTTATTTCATACCTAAAAAAGATTGAAGGAAGGTGATGTAAGCGAAGATAAAGATAAAACAATTTTTTTCCTCATTGTCATATTTACTGTTGATTTTTCTATTACATAAGTAAGAATTACAAAAGTGCGAAAGTGTAATTAGTACGTTACTAATCCGGAAGCATATTAGCAACGTAAATTTAACATTTAGTATCTAAAAAATATTTGGGTCTCTTTAAAAGTTTTTTGGATGACAGTTTATTCCATACCCAAAAAAAATTGAAGGAAGTTGATGTAACCGAAGATAAAGATAACACAAAAATTTTCCTCATTGTCATACTTACTGTTGATTTTCCTGTTGCATAAGCAAGAATTACTAATGTGCGAAAGTGTTTTTAGTAAGTTAGTAATCTGAAAGTATATTAGCGACGTAAATTTAACATTTAGTATCTGAATAGTGTAGTAGCAAATTTGAAGAGTTCTACTATTTTGAAGATTTAATTTGGTGACCTTATGGTAGTTGTATTCTATGTTTTTGTGCAAGTGGTTTTAGCTACTACATGGTAGATAGATTTTGACTGTAGTTTCAACACATGCACTTGTAGTGAACTAAAAAAATGAGTCTGTAGATGGAGAGGTGTACAACCCTGAAACCGGCAATGTAGGGAGGGGAAGGGAGAGGTCTAGGGGCGTGCATGCCGTTACCGAAAGATTATGGTTTTTCCACCGTAGACGTAGCTGACTATTTATGGATATCTTGTTTAAGTGAAAATTTTAGAGGTGCACGCTGCCAGGACACACAGTTAACATCGAATTTTTGGTAACTTTTCGTACATAGCTTTGAGTTATACCTAGTTAATATGATACGAATCAATCAGGTTAACGTGTCGCAAGTTGAAATAGGATTTCTCTCTACGTTCAAATCAAAATTAAACCTAATTTTATCATAAAAAAAATAATACATGCATACATTTTAAATAAGGCTTCAAATTTATATAAAAAAATTTGTTGATTTCCTGTTCATACACTTGGCCATGAGCATGCAGCATCACCATTCTACACACCTATATATAAAGCTTCACACAAACACACCTATATATGTTCTTCACACACACACACACCAAAATGTACACCAGCCCACACCACCAACCTTCAACCCGCTCACCCTCTCACACAAGCAAACAATAAACCACTTCCCCCCCAACCCCCCCACCCCAAAAAAAAAAAGACCCCCTACCCGCAACCCAATTGCAACCCCTAGCCCCACCCTTCTCTCTCACACAAAAACTTACAACCCATCACAAAAACACACCCCACTAAAACCCACCACCAACTAACCCCCTAAAAATGGGAAGCGCCCCCAAACCTCCACCCCCCAACCCCACAAGACGGACAACACAACTCCCACCACCCCCTTTCCCACCACCTTCTCTCTCACACGCAGAACCACCCAGCAACCCAGCCCCCACCCAAGTCACACTAAACCATAACTTCCCCACACGGCAGCCCCCTCCCCCTCCCCCCAAAACCCCCACCACCCTCATCCCCCACCTTCTCTCTCACACGCATGAACCACAATTCTCCCCACACGGCAGCCCCCACTCCCCTAAAACCCCCAACATCTTTAGCGCGTGCGCGCGCACACACACACACACACACACCTGCTACCTAAAACTCACCCGACCCCCACACGCACACAAAATGCACCACCCCACTACCGACAACCCTCCCCCAAGACCCCCACGACCACAACCATGACCTCCATAACACGGGGGCACAGCCGACGTACAGGACACACACCTCCACCCCACCCCCTACCCACGACGTCCACAACGGGTGGCACAACCACACGTACACATCCCCACCCCTGACCCCCTAGCTCTAACCGTAACACATAGTAAGACATCCCCAACAAAGACGGACACACCCACCACCCCACCATCAGATGCATGAAATCTATCTCAAAATATCATAAGCTAATAGCAAAGAATTTAGGGAAGAACATGAATTATTTCAATCACCTGAAAAATATAGGATAAGTCACACAATAATTTGGGAAAAAAATTAAGCAAATGAAGCCATTCCTATTGCAAAATAAGCAAAGCAAGGCATAAACTCTCCAATCATACATAGGTCTTCAATGTTAAAACAACACTGTGTAATTATTCACGTACTATTAATCTTCAGATGTTATGAATCTTCCACGTCTCATTATCGTACGGCCTGAGGTATACACGGTTCTTTGTGACTACAAACTGCATAAGCCAACAACTCTCCAATGTTAAAACAAACATCTTTAAAACAACCATGAACAACAAACCTTTCAAAGGTTCAGTGTGGAAAAAAAATCCCTTCAACTACAAGCATATAGAAACTTACTTTAATACCAAGAGTAGAGAAGCAAATGGTATAGAAAAGCAAATGGCATAAAAGTGTGAAGAACAACTACCCAGAAATGCAAATGTATGCCTTCGAAATGGTGTAAATGGACTGCTTGAAGTGGTAGGAAGATACAGTAACTGGGAACGTGAGAAAGGTAATGAAAGAGCCACCATGAACAACAAACCTTTCAAAGGTTTTGTGGGCTGGTGAAAAAAAATCCCTTCAACTGCAAGCATATTGAAACTTGCTTAAATACCAACAATAGAAAAGCAAATGGCATACAAAGTGTCAAGAAAAACTTCCAAAAAATGCAAATGTATAGACAAAAATGCAAAGATCTTCCGAGATGGTAGGAAGATACAATAAGTGGGAACGTGAGAAAGGTAATGGAAGAGCCAACAATTTTTTTTTGGCTTGCTTGTATTTCAGATCGTAGGAAAGGTGGTGAAGATGTAGGAGATAATGTGGATGTCGGACACATGGGTGGTGATGTGGTGGAAGTTTGCGTGGCTATTGTGGCCTTTAAAAGTTGATTTTCTAGCCAATGAATGCTTGCCACATAGTCATGTTCATATAAATAAAATAAAAAATACTAAAAAATAGCATTGAGGGTTTGCTACTCATTCAGCCTATCAATCGAATCCTATTATATATATATAGATAGATTACGCTAATTATAATATACTTATTTTTGTAGATGAGGAAGTCAAAGTTACACACAGTTGATTCTTTCTTTAAAAAAAAAAATGTTAGCAGTAGTAATGTCGATGAATTTAAACCTTCTTCATTCTTTTATACTAGCTAAAACCCCGTGCTATGCACTGGTAAATTCATAACTTATTCTGGTCCTCTATTTCAAAGGTGCCAATTTTGCAGCACTTAAAATTTTAAGTTGGAAGCATAAAAATCTCAAAAATGTATATGTCTAAAACCTTGAACTATGCATTCGGTAGTCAAAGAAATTACCAAAATTTTGTGAGCTAGTAGCCATAAATTTCTTGAAGATCTTCTTAGAAAACACAACATAGTTTCGCACATGATTAAAATTGGATTACGTTTTCAAATTCCATTCAATAAATGTCACAAAATATTTTTGATAATCTGTGAAGGGCAAAGACCTCTTGTTACTTCCTCTCGAATTAGACGGTTATGATTGATTGTTGAAAAGGCCATAAGGTAAAGAAAATTCATCTTAACTTCAATTGCAATGAAAAACCTAAAAAAGGATAATGACACTCTAAAGAGGCGAAAGTGGCTAAAAGTTAAAATTGAAGCGAAATTTCCAAATATCGTAGTGACTCATCCATAAAATAAAATAAAAAAGCAGCAATAATCACTCATCACCACATTGGACTGAAGTTTATTGCATGCCATCATTCGATTCATTCATAATGTATAACAACATGTTAATTATAAATAATGATGCTAAAGCAATAAAAAAAATTAGAAGAAGATAGGTTACGGAGACTTTCAATAATCTGATTAAACTTCGATATTCAGTTAGTATGTCATCTTGTTGGCCAACCCCTTGGTAAATGCTATATTTAAGAAAACATGGGTTGAGGGAGACTGTCAAGCAATGTTATACTCGTAATTTGAAATGCAGAAATCATGCAACAGTTTTGGAAGGGAAATGAATGAGGAGTGTGTGAGATGATGGCTGTAGCAGTTTTAACCAAAAATTTACAAACTGATGCAATTTTTTTATAGACTGCAGTTTGTAACCAAAAGTTTACAAACTACTGTACGAAAATCTTGATATTTCAAAGTAGAAGAAATTAAACCTAATTTTATTATAAAATTAAATAATGCGTGCATGTATTTTAAATTAGGCTTCCAAATCATCGTATTTTTTTTTGGGATTTTCTTATTCATGCCCATGCGTGCATGTATTTTTTGGGATTTTTTTATTTATTCTATAAACAAAATAATAGGTGTCAAGATGCTATTGGCTACAAAGAATAAGTTTTAAGATAAATCTGAATTTTGTAGATGGACATCCTAAAATTTAGCCTAACCATTCGAGACTCTCTCCTAAACTTTTGCTGTTACTCCTCCACGTTTACAACTTCCTCCTCTTCCAAACCTAAAAAAAAAACTGCTCCACTCTACAACCTTTCCAATTCTCCTTTTTGTTATTCTTTCTGTTCTCTTTCTCTTCATCCTTTTCTCCAACATCCCTCTTTCTTAAATTGTCTTCTCTGATTAAAGGCCTGGCAATCCAAGGCACAAAAAATAAAAATAAAAATCAATGCCCATCTTATTTAATACATTTCATATTTTCAGTTGAAAAGTTCATTTCCTTTGAAATCAAGGTAGGCCAGGGGATTTCTAGGATTTATATGGCCAATCAATTCAAGAGCAATAGGAATCGGTACAGTGACTAAGCTTTGGCAGTATCCCTTCATCAGATTCAATAGATGTTATCCCTACTGCAATTTGTGGGGGCCTTGCTTTAGCAAAAGCCTTTGTCTTCAATTTATGGGTGGAAGAAATCTCCTACAAAAATGAAGGAGCATGATCAAATGGCATGAATGTCAAATCCATCTTTCAAGGGGCTTTTCTGATGTTTAAAGCCTTCTTCACTCTCTGAAATGTGAAATGAGCCACGGCAGGGTCCTATGGTATGCTTTTCCTTGCACAATGCGTAGAACAAAAACTTGTGTGTAGTGTTCTACGAAATACCTTAATAAAAAGATATAGGAGTTTGTCGTGTTGGTTCTAAGTATAAATGATCTGCTTCGTGGTCTATAACAACATCTTCTTCCCGCTTTCGTTTCTTAAAATTTTCAATTTCTATTTACTTCCTTTGAATCATCAACAATGTCATAATTTTTAGGCTTTCAATAGTCTCATAAAAGGCGTGACATTATCCATATTCATGTAATGATATTTAAGTTCATGAAATTTACAGCGTTTCTCACTTGATTTTGTTTTTGCTACTCTAGTGTGAGCAAAAAAAAGGAAAGTGTAAACAATATAAGTTTGCATGGAGACCAATAAATGACTTATAATGTAGTTATCAGAGATTTATTTTCTTTCTTTTGCTTTTTAATTTTGATAGTTTCTTTTGCATTATTAATTACTCACTAAATTTCAGTGACACGTCAATTAATGATGAAAGCGTAAACAATAGAAGTTTGCATAGAGACCAATAAAAAAAATCGCTTATAAGGTAGTTATCAGAGATTGATTTTCTTTCTTTTGCTTTTTCATTTTAATAGTTTCTTTTGCAATACTAATTACTCATTAAACTTCAGTGACACACGTCAATTAATGAATTACATAGCAAAATTATTGCTATTGTTAACATGTTACACCAAAATTACTTTTGTACTAAACTTTTATTTGGAATGTGGCATTGTAAAATGAATAAAAAGATTTATGATGGATGGCCCTGCATAGCACAAGATTTTAGCAAGCTGAGCATTGCATATATTTTGTTTACAGGTTCGAGTATTATTAATATTTTTTTATAAAATTGCTTCATAATGTAATTTGATCAAAGGTTAATAAATGATTATGCTTCCGTGCATAGCACGAGATTTTAGCTAGTGTGTGTGTGTGTGTGTGTGTATATATATATATATATATATATATATATATATATATATATATATATATCCACCCCACAACACACCAACACACAGCCCCACCCCTCCCCTTGGCCACCCCACCCCAATCTCACACATAACACCCCCTGCACACACTCAGTAACACACACACACACACACACACACACACATTGCCCAACAGTCCAAACATCTGCTACCACACACACTCACACAAAGCTTTACCCCACGGTTCACCCCCCCCACGTCTCTCCACAACGCTACTGCCCCCAACACCCGACTAACAGCAACCCTCCCCCCCGGGGGGGCTCGTTCTCACACACAACTCGTGAGTCACAAACCTACCCCCCACTATCCGCAAACCCCCCAGCCACACCCACCACACCCATCTTACCCCCTTACCCCTACCCCTACCTTACGCTAAACCCAACTACTATACGAACACCTACACACCTATCTTACCCCCTTACCCCCTATTAAACCCTAACTACTAATGACCTCCACAAAACGGGGAGCCCCCGCCTCACACCCCTTTCCCCAAGACCCCCCAACAAAACCCACACAACCCCCAAACAACACGGACAACCCAAACCCACCACCGCTGCACCATAGCCCCTCCCCCCACCTTCTCTGTCACACACAAACAGTTACCACCGCTACCAATAATACCCACCCGACCCCCACAACTCCCATGCACCACATCACGTATACAATCCCTCTCCTATGACCTTCAACAACATGGAAAGCGCCCCACAACCGCAACCCTACCCCCTACCCACGACCCCCACAACACGGGGCACAACCCACGTTCAGGTCACACCAACACACCCACACCAAAAATTCCATAAATTCTTTCACTCTCCAGATTCATATTTACTCTAGCACTCCACAGCCCACACTTGCACAATTAAAATCGACAAATCAGATGATGTCCAAAAAATTTCACTGAAACTTAAGTGCATTACTGGATTTTCCTTCCATGTGGAGGACACTACTCCCTGAAAATCAATTAGTCAAGATCTAAAGGCAAAAACAAGGATGGTGTTCTAACTTATTTGCCAACATCATGTTGGAGGTGACCACGAACTTAACGCCGGCCAAGTTTTCTACGTCGAGGTTGTTGCAGAAGACAATGAGACTATGGTAAAGTTTAATTACCCTTGTATCGTAGATTTGGTCTTAAATCTGATGCTCACGGCGCTTTCTTAAAAGGGATTAAATTAACTCATCAACCCACACGTAACATGCAAAATCAAGTAAATAAATCTTTATTAAGGCCAAGCAAAACCATGCAGCGAAACAAAGCAAAATAAGGCACTCCTGAGTGCAAAATAAGCCAGCAACTCTCTAGTCATACATAGTTCTTGAATGCTAAAACGACACTATGTAACTACTTATTCTTAATTACCATGAAGAGCAAAGGTTTCAGATGTTTTGAATCTTCCATGTCTCGCTGCTTCAGTTATATGTAGTTCGTTGTAACTACAAACTGCATAAGCCAGAAAATCAGATGTTCCGAATCTTCCACGTCTCGTTGCTTCAGTTATATATAGTTCTTTGTAATTACAAACTGCATAAGCCAGAAAAGCAAAATGGCATAAAAGTGTGAAGACATGCTATCTAGAAATGCAAATGGTATAGCCTTGGAAATGGTGTAATCCTCGGCTGAATGTACAAAGCAAACTAAATACCCAGAATTCTCTTTTGCAACTCCCTTCAACTGCAAGCAAATAGAAACTTAATAAATACACAGAATAGAGAAGCAAATGGTATACAAAAGCAAATGGCATAAAAGTGTGAACACCAACTACCAGAAAGGCAAATGGTATAGCCTTGGAAATTGTGTAATCATCGGTTGAATTTACAAAGTGAATGCAGTACCCAAAATATTCTATTACTTGATTCTGTTTCGTTTCGGAGAAAAGGTGTTGAACTGGTAGGAAGATAATGGAAGTGGGAGACGTGACTAACCAAATGGAGTACCCATCAAAAATTTATTTTGGCTTATGTTTCGGTTTGCAGGAAAGGTGTTGAAGTGGTAGGAAGATAATGGAAGTGGGAGACGTGACTAACCAAATGGAGTACCCATCAAAAATTTCTTTTGATGGAAGTGGGAGACGTGGGTGATGTGGTGGAAGTTTGCATGGTTAGTGTGGCCTAATAATGTGGGAGTTTTGCAAAAACTCTATATTTTAAAGTTGATTTTCTGGCCAATGAACTCTTGACATGTAATTATGTTGGTATAAAATTAAATATAAAAAATTCTAGAAAATAGTATGGGAGTTTATTATTCAATGACCCTATCAATCGAATCCTATTATATATAGTATAGATTAACTATCAATTTTTTTTATATCTTTTTGGCGCCCGATGCCACCCAATACCAAGTTACCACGACTCCCATCGATAACAAGTCATTGATCCACCCATTACAACTCTAACGTTATAAGTCCTCACTAACTCATACAAGTCATCACCCTAAAACCACCACCATCTGATGCAACCGCAACCTCTTACCACTGCCAATGAGGAAGTCCGTACAGAATCTTCTGACCATATTTAACAAGGTGCATATCATGGGACTGCTCATGATAGCAGCTAATTAATTATATTGACATGCTAATTTTGCAAATCAAGAGAGTAAAGCAAGGACGCCGACCCCATGCACGGTAAGTTCCTGGCCTCGGATGTGATTGAATTATTAAAATCAAAGATTCGGGTCTGTGCTTCAATGCTAAAGATTGCCTGACTTTTGAGAGTAGGATTGAATGGGTCTAACGTTGTTGATGGTTGTGAAGGCACGAAAATGGCGGGTTTCCTGTTGAGATCTATAGGTAACCTATTCTGGTGCCTGATCTTGTGCTGGAAGTTGAGACAGAAAGGAAGGGGAGGGGGAGAGAGAGAGAGAGTACGGTTTCTATTGGAACAAATTTTGACCCGTAGTTGAATTGTAGGAATTTTCTTTCAATCTCGTATATAGTGACAATTAATAGTTGTTAAATATTTTCGATAATTCTTTTTTCTAACACTTTCAACAATGATTCTTAGCGGCTAGTAATTTTTTAGCGTCACTAAATCAAAACCAATAAAAATACTTAGTGATCATTAATTGTCACTATATAGGAGTAGAGGAAGATTTTTTTAAACTCGAGTTTTATTTGTTTTGGTCCATATTTGCCACTCTAAATGATTAACGCGCCTGATAACACACTCTTAACGGGCGTCTCCAAAATTGTGACGTTCTTTTAAAGCCTTTGGTGATTAGTCACTCGTTCTGAAAGCTACGGTGAACATGAATGATGAATCAGTTCCTTTGCTCGACAAGTTTGGGCATTATGCCACCATAATCTACAAAAGAGATTGTTGGCACAACAACAGTAATCTGGTAGTGGGCGGATGGATGTACACATACGATTACGGGAGGATGAATTTGGCTTTTACCCTTTGTCAGCTAGTGGCTATGGAAGAACCGAAATGATTGCCATGTATATAGGGGAGGGGGGGGGGGGGGGGGGGGGGTCAAATGGATGCATTAGAGCTGTTTTCAGTAGTCCAGCTATTCTTGGACAGCTTTAGCAGAGCCATGGTAAAGATTCGTTGTGCCAAATCCTAAAATGTCGAAATGGAAGTCACCAACAAGTACTACAGTATATATTTTGATGGGGCCTTATTTTGAGAGAATATGGCAATGGGAGCTGGGTGGTGATTTAAAACTCTAAAGGTACATTCTATGTAGCATTATCACAGTGTATCAATGATTGTGAGGACCTAGAGATAGCGGAAGCAACATCGGTAGTGAAATTTGGCGTCGACTGTGATTTTACGGATACGCCTATTGAAGGGTATTCGAAAGATGTGATTACGGTACTTAAAAACGGGAAGAAAAAATTATTCTTATGAATGATGCTATTCTTATGAATGATGCTAAGAAGATGTTTTTGGAATTTCAGAAATATGAATTACGCTGGACTAAAAGAAGAGGAAATCAGGAGGCCCAGAAATTAGCGAAATATGCAAGGGTACATTTAGACTCCAAAATTTGGTTACCGGAAGCGCTTGATTTTCTAATGTCCGGTATCCTCAGTGATGTAACCACCAATAATGATAACTACTAGTGCTCATTCTTTTTTTTTTTTTAAAAGAAAGCTCTGATATTGAGTGCCATTTAACCATTATAAAAGTTAACAAGAAATTCTAAAGTTCAAGCGAGTACATGTACAGCTAGCTTAGCAAACACCCGTCCGAACTAATATTAAAAACTTCTCTTGACTTGCGTATGATCCAGCTTGCTCTTGCTCTCAAAAGGTCCCAAGTTGTTAAAAATGTACGCATGAGACACATAGGCATGAAACCCAACTGCTAATATCATGAAACAAAGTTGATTAGGTACGCAAATTTATAGTTAAATACCTCTCATGCTTAACACTTTTCAATGCTTCATAATTGTTAACTTTCAAGTACCTATAATATGTCTAACAGTCTCGAGATAGGGGGTCCAATGATTCTCATAAATCTACTCGATCATAGGAGCGAACAATAGGAAACAAACTTATATCATTTCATAGAATTTCGATTGGTTCTGAATCTCTCTCTCTCTCTAGAATGATGAAAGTTTCTTCTTTTTTTTTCTCTCTTTCTCTCATCCTTTAGCCCAAAGCATGAATCCAAGAATCGGGAATTTTATTTTACTGCTGTCCAATTTAATTTCTAGTCAGTTGCATTCTCGGACGTTAAACGGAAATAATAACTTATTGTCAACATAGTTTTGCTTGTATTAATAATTCAAATGATGCATGACCCTAACCATAACAAAAGGAAAAAGAAAAATCCTGTATTGAGGGACTAGAGAGAGAGAGAGAGATGTGAATAGTATAATCAAGGTACAAGGATTTGAGAAAATGATCGAAGAACAATTGTATGTGTGATTAAGCTCCTTTTGTTAAAAACCAGGCAAGATGTGAAACACCACAGTGATGAAGAGTGCCCAAGCCATCTCTACTCCCAGCCATTTCTTTCCCCTTCCACCATTGCTCGTCAGTTGAGCACTTGATCCTGTTCTAGTTCCATTTCCTTTGCCAATGACCACACCAAAAGAGACATTCTTAGTTAGAACTGAGCTGGTACATGTCCTGCAGAAGCACGACAGTGTGTCTACTCTAGCTAGCACATCTAGTTATGAGTTGAACTTTCTTACCTATGGCTGCAGCGGGGGCACTGGCCTTTACTTTGGTACTGTTGACAAAATCCTCAAATACTTTAGCACCTGGTGAGTGAGGTGCCAAGTGCAGGAGAGCTGGGTTGTAATAGTCATTAGGTGAGTAATCGTGTAAACCAATGACATGTCCTCATAATTAACTGATGATATACATACAACATGTCAAGATAATCCATACATGCGATACAATATGTTAAATGGTGCACAGTAGATGGATTAAGACCCTTGCAAAATATTAATGAGCGCTAGTTACCGGTGTCCAACCCACCTTCGCATATGCCGATGTGTTATTATGAGTTCGTTTGAGATTGATTCTAAAAAATAGAACTCTACTTAAATCTTAATCAGTTTTTAAAATCAGATTTAATCTACTTTTAAGTAAATTACCTTACTGTTTGAATTTTTTTTTTGTAAATTAACTTAAAGCTATACAAATGTTTGGATAAAAAGTGCTTAAATCAGTTTTACTGTGACAAAAAGACCATGGAGGACACTTAATAAATAAATTTTTTATATCCATTTAGAAAGGTGATGTTAAAATAACTTTCATTTATAAATAACTTTATTACACAAATAAATTATTTTCATCCACCTACAAAAGTTATTAATTTTTTATTTTAAATTAAAAACACCCACAATCTCACGTTAGTACTTATAGTACAACAATTTTCACAAATTAGTTAAATGGTATGAGATGTCCCTTTGTCAGAAATATGAGAATAATATGATAAATTAAAAAGTCAAACCTGATTATGAGAAAAATAATTATTTCATAATTCTCACTTTTTCAGAATTATGGATTTAATTAATTTTAAGCTTTTTGAGGCAGATTAAATCTCTTAATATATTTCGTCTAAAACCCAATAAATTAATTTAATTTAAATTAAATCAGGTTTGACCATCTCATAAATCAATCCCAAACATATTCTCTATATCTCATTGCAAACAAGTTCAAGCACTCTGTCATGACCAGAGTTAACATAAGTCAGTATCAGATCTAACTTCTTGCAGTCCCAGTTCAGGTCCAGGAATGAAGCAAAGTCCGTCTTCCGTAACCGCACAAAGAGTCCAACAAACCATACTCCAATTCTCAATCAAAGCCTCAACAGGTTCGGTCAATAGTCTAGTCATGCAACTTTGGAGGTTCCAGATTCCAAATTCTTGTAGCTCCATTGGACCCTAAAAAAAGCTGAAACAAATAGTGCCTAACGTCTCGTGTATCAACAACCACCTTTGATTTGTAATTAATTACAATATTGCAGGATTTCACGCAGTGAAAGAGTTTCTCTTGTGGAATAAATTGTCGCTAAAAGTAGCTGCAATAATTGTACCAAGTCTCACAAACAAAACACCACTGAATTTGCTAAAGTGACATGCTCATCTTTACAATCTCAATATGCACATGTATGCAAACAAGTGCAGTATTTCTGCACCTTTTTTTGTTAGTTTTGCACCTTTTGTGTTGCTAGAACATAAGTTTTTAGCGAAAAATAACGCGCAGAAATATCTGTTTACTCACCGGGGCATTCCGATATGTTAGCCGGGGCATGACAAGCACCAGGGAGGCCTAAGGCAAGGGTAGCATTGATCTTAAGACCAAGGCCGGGATCATTCCGATCCTTCACCAAGATGCACAGGCATATCCTGCTCTTTTGCAGGACTTGCTTGATCCCAGCGCAACAGTCCAGCGTTGGAGCTTTTGCATCGCCACCGACGTAAGGAAGACAGGTTGCAAGCCCGACTAGCTGGTCTGCACACTGTTCTCTGTCTTTGCTCAAGTCTGAGCTCGCAAAACCAACCAGAATCAACAGTGAAACGCATCGGAGTCCTGCTGGGGACACACACTTCAGCACCATTGTTTGTGCAGATGGAAAAGGAGAGAAAGAAGAGTGATATAAAGAAGATGGTACGACAGCTGCTTCATGCCCTTTATATAGGCCCAGAGCATGTACCTTTTCTGTGTGCCTTTAATTTATATATTCTGCAGTATTTTATGGGCGCTTTTGTTGTAAAATGTCATTTTTATGGAGTAATGAAATGGATCTAGGTGAACGATTGTATCGTGATTTATTTTCGTAAAAAAGTTTTAGCTACAACCTTCATTCAGAGATATGGCTGCAACCGACTTTTGATGAAATATCACATATACTGGTAATTACATTTGTAGCAGTACCTATGACCGGTAATATGAAATGTCGAAATAAGGATTAGTAATGACAGTTGTTTGTTATTGAATGTAAAGTTGCATCATGAACTAGCTACGACCATGGTCTAAGCGAAAAATTTCTTCTATATCGACTTACAAGTAACTGTCGTGTAATATCGAATTCCAAGACTATGCGCTAAAAATGTTGCAACCTGAAATTTTGATTTGTGTGCATGAAAACGAATTAAATTGAAATTGAAAACAATGGACTGGAGTTGACATAATTGTGTTGGTTCATTGGTTACTTTCCGGGGTGTGGGCAGATTGCGAAGTTCACATGTGATTTAGGTGAATTCAATTGTCCTATGGGTATAGATTGGTCTATGGAGATGGAACAAGCGAGAAGGCGTACCAATTTGTGAGTGACGATGAACATCATTAAGTTTATGGGTCCATTATTTATCGCTAGGCAAGTCCGTCTAATTGTACTGGTTAGCTGCCATTTGATGTGGTCTTTCTTCCATCCCGTTCGATATATCCAATTCATTCAACTTTTCTATTTCTTCTAAACAGTATAATAAAATTATAATTTCAGAAGAACAAGCCAATGTTTCAAGAAGGACCGACGCTCCAAGAAGGGACCAACAAAACCCTAAAGAACGAAAGCAAGTAAAAATATGAAGAAGTTCGTCTCAAGTACTAGAAACTAAGTCAAAAATCATTCTTGCAACAATAATAATCTTTGTCAAACGAAATCTATCCCAATTATCCAGACTACCAAGGGAATAGGCGAAGAAAGTAGATCTAGCCAGCAAAACTTCCATCAAGTAATTAATTCCACAAAACAACCAAAAACTCTTTTAAGGAGAGGACATATCCCCGATCAAGAGGGATAACACATGAATTCACTAAGAAAACAATTATTAGTCCGCACTCTGTTAAAGCCACCAAAAAAAGGCAAAAAGGAATCTAGCAGGCGCCAAGGAATGTATCTCTCTTTTCTTTTTAAAAGAATCTAGCACCACATTTTCTGTTAAAATGTCCCCCAAACATTTGATCATTGTGGAACAATGGCTTTGACATGCAGTAAAGAGTCCTCTAGATGCCGAGTTATAGGATTTGGTATCCAAATAATGAAGACTTTGTCAATTTTGGGTTGTTGCATAGCCTGTTGGATCACTTCTTCTCTTGTAGATCTATAAAATGTACGCAAATAGATGAAAACAGTATGATAAAATTTGTTAGTTAAAAAATATTTTTGTACCGAAAAAATACGTTCTTAACGATAAGATAGAGACGAAAACGCATATTATAAAGACGAGAATAGCATTTCCTTCCGATTTTAATACAACGTTGCCAACCCGTGATGAGTATGGGATTGGAGGCAGCAGCTGACCACTGTTAAGCACCCGTGACAAATTACGCTTATCCGTGAGTAGATAGCCATTTGTTAAAGTGATGTAGTGACAACAAGAGCTTGTCCCAACTAAATGGCCTCAGTCAACTAAAATGGCATGCACAAGCTTTGGAGTTATGCTAGTACTAGTATAATACTTGATTTGATAATCAAGAATCCAAGATTAACGGCTTCCTTCCATGTGATAAGTAGAAGTCCACTTCAGTGTCTCACACACGCACAGAGTGTTTGTGTGTGTGTGTGTGTGAGAGAGAGAGCGAGAGGGGGGGGGGGGGAGGGAGTGATTAAGGAATACAAACTCTTATCACATTGAATAGGAAGTATAAGAAAAAGTGCTGCTATCTGAGTTATAAAAAGATATCTACAATCCTATATATAGTTACAATTATTTATTGTTAAATATTTTAGTGAATTTTATTTAATGATGTTAAAAGAATGCTGTTAAGAATCGTCGCTCCAAGTCTAAGTAGAAAAGTCTTTAAAAATATTTAACTACCATTCATTATCGATGTATAAGGAGTTGTGTTTTACTATAATACGGATAGCAGCAAAAAGTTTTCAAAATATAATGTTTACCACTGCTTATGGATCTCTTTACTCGGTGATATTTTTACTTCTCGGATCATTTAAAGTTAGAACCAAGACACAATCAGCACTTCCTATGAACTTTAGGATAGTTTTGGGCTATGATCTGAGCTGTAATACTTTACTAAAGATCAAACATATAGTGAAAATTAATAATTGCTATATATAATTAGTTACATTTAGTATAAAAATTTCAGTGACAAATTTTAGCAGTCGCATCATAAATTGAATGCCACTAACCATATTTATTGACTATATTGTAAATTTTTTGCTTTAGTTTGATCACAAGGATATGATCTTTTTGGCGTTCTTGGCCTCGCTCACGAGACAAAACTCTCAACTTGCTCTTATTTCGAGCCAATCCATATGGTATTTTAGACATTGTATTAATTTGGCGATGCTTAGGTGAGGGATGTCAAGCTACCGAATAGCATGAATCCCTTTATATGTGAGAATTTCCACATTCTATTTTTGAGTAATTACACTTTCCTTACACCATTAGTGATTATTTGGTAGCACTTTAAGTCTTATAGTATGACATATTTAATTTTTATGACAAAAGTAAAGTTTAAACGGTCAAATGTAAAGTGCCAACACAAGTGCCTAATGTTTTTGAGTTTTCTTCACAAAGTAAACTTGACCATAAATAAAAAAAGATTTGATCGATGTTCGTGGCACTAGAGAAACTTCATAAAATGTTCGTGGCACCAGAGAAATTTTATAAAATAATCGTGCAAATTATATATTCTTATTATAAAATGAGAAAAATATGATAACAAACTATGTTGCGGTTAAAGAGCAAAATGTGCCAAGACAACAAAATGACATTAAAAATTGATATGTTTTGCGCTTCACAAATCCAAAGCTTACATATATTTGATTTGGTAATCAAGAATCCAATATTAACGGTTTAATTCCATGCGGTAAGTACAACTCTGACTTCATTTTGTGTGTGTGTGTGTGTTTGGGGGGGGGGGGGGGGGGGAGGGCTTCTCTTAATGGAAAAAAATATAATTTTTGATGCTATTGGAGTTGAAGAAAGACACCTACAACTCTCTATATGGCAACAATTATTTATTATTCAATTTTGTAAGCGGATTTTATTTAGTAACATTAAAAAAATATTGTTAAGAATTGTCGCTCAAAGTATCGGTTAATAATCGCTATTCAAGAAGTTGTAGGTATTTTCCAACAACCCGGATAACAGTCAAAAATTTTCAAAATATAATACTTAACACTGCTTGTGGATCTCCCTACGTAGTGATACTTTTCGGTTCTCAAATCATATAGAACCAAGACACAAAGTTCGGGATAGTTTTGGCTATGATCTGGGCTGCGATACTCTATCTACAATCAAACATATAGCGAAATTAGTCACATTTCGTAAGAAGTTTCAGTGACAAATTTTAACAGTACTTTTTAGCGTTATAAATTATATGCCACTGACCATATTTATTGACTATATTTTCTGTAATTTGTTGACCTGGTCTAATCTATCTTTTTGGCGTTCTAGGCCTAGCTGAAGAGAGAAAAACTCTCCGCCCGCTCTTATTCTTGAGCCAAATCTACATGGCATTTTAGACATTGTACTAATTTGGTAATGCTTAGGCGAGGGATGTCAAGCAACCGAAAAACATGAATCCCTTTATGTGAGAATTTATATCTGCACCCTATTTTCCATTACTTACACCTTACTTTCACCATTATTGATTATTCCGTAGCACTTTATTACATCTTATAGTGTGACACGTTTAATTAGTAGTGACAAAGGTAAAGTTTAAGTGGTCAAATGCAGAGTGCCAACATGAAGTACCTTATGTTAATAAGTTTTCTCCATGAAGCAAACTTGACAAGAAATTGAAAAAGGATGTAACCGATGTTCGTGGCACTAGGGAAACTTCATAAAATACCTGTGCAAATGGAATTGGGTTTTAAACCCATTGTGGAGAAGCAATTTTGACTCAATTTTCAAATGGGTTCAAACCATATTTTAGTTATGAACAAATTGATTTATGTTCATCTATTGAAATAGATGATCATGGTATATTCACATGTTTAAAATAAATGGGAGGTGAATGAGAAAATTGAAGTTGAAGTTAGTTGTTCAATTTAAAGGGAAGAGAGAATCTCGCATCGAAAAATTAAAGTCAATATTGTCTCCTTATAAGGTTTAGCCTTGAGTTAAGAGTTGGGTCCCTTGGGGGTACCCATGTTTTGTAAGGAGGGAGAACCTAGGTTGACCCAAGGTCTACCACACACGCGCGCGCCGCCCGCCCTGTCCCGGTCTCGTCTGTGGCTTGGGCCCATCAGGCTTTATTCTTTTTGGAACAAAAATATTTTAAATAAATAGATTTTATTTATTTATTCATTTTCTTTTCCGAAAAGTTGTGACCTTTCTAACTTGTAGTTTTTTCTGTGAAGAGTTGCACCCCCTAGTGAATACTCTATGTATAAAAATGAGTACAGAAGTTAATTAATTTTTTTAATCCCGAAAATTTTCTTTCTGTAAGATTCTTTCCGTTTTCTATGTCTGAAAAAAGAAAAGAAAGAGTTTTGCCATTGTTTGGTTCGTCAGGTCTGAAAATTTGGAGTGCTTCTATTTTCACTCGTAACCGTTGTATTATGGGAGACTGTCATCAAGAGCCGTCAGTATCGTTGCGGGACGAATAAGTCTTAAGGACAGTGAATCAAATTCACTCCTCGGCCTTCCATTTGTTGTTCTATAATTTTGCTGTGAGTTATTACATATTATTTTCTTGCTTTCGTTACTGCTGTTTTTGGAACGTTAACATTTGTATGTTAGTATATTTTTGAAATTATTTTCTGCACAACTACACACAAAGCTATTTTTCCCAACAATCTTAAGACTTAGTCCTCACTTTGTGTTGCATGTACATAAACAGTGTTTTCAAAACAGTGATTTCAAAATTCGTTTCATATTTGATTCTGCCGTACTTTATGCTAAAATTATTTTCAGTGTCCAAGGAAAATAATTTTAGCATAAAGTACGGCATAATCAAATATGAAACGAATTTTGAAATCACTGTTTTAAGCCTATGAACTAAATACATCATCGAGGGGAATGAGTCTTAAGCCTATGAACTAAAGAGTTGCCATAATGGAAACCCTACCTAACTGACTGGAGATCCCAAGATCTAGGTTCAAAGGGAAAACCGAATTATATAAATACGACTCAGACAGAGCATTGTGGGGGGGGGGGGGGGTGGGTTAAAACCCTCATATCCATTCCTATGATGAGAAGATAGTGGAACCAACAAAATGTTAGGTTAAGCTATGCTTTTAATGACTCTTATATTTTGAAAATCCAAGTGGGGGTGCAGTAAGAACCTCTTAATAAGAAGTCACCTATATGAGTAAGAAGTGGACCGCTTCTATGAGAATTGTAAAGACTGAATTCTCAGAGAGTACTCAAGAAAATTAGGAGTTGTTCAAGGCCAAAACGAACACAACAACGAGAAACTCAAAATAATATTTGAGTGGTACTGTGTGAAGTTCTATTGACTTGGTTTACACTAAAGGTTGAACAGTTCAAGACATCACGTTCACTAGTTAATCAGTAAATCCGATAGTTCTCACTAGGGAAGGTTCAAGGCCATCGGCTACCTATCCCAATGTAGTGTCGTTCTAAAGAACTCTTTCTTGTGTCAGTGTTTCCTTGTGTATAGTGTCCAGTCAATTTTGTATTCATGTAGGGGATTATTGGAATTGGGTTTTAAACCAATTGTGGAGAAGCAACTTTGACTCAATTTTCAAATGGGTTCCAAACCATATTTTGGTTAAGAACAAATTGATTCATGTTCATCTATTGAAATAGATAATCGTGGTATATTCACATGTTTAAAAAAAATGGGAGGTGAATGAAAAAATTGAAGTTGAAGTTGGTGGTTCAATTTGAAAGGAAGAGAGAATCCTACATTAAAGAATTCAAGCAAATGTTGTCTCCTTATAAGGCTTAACCTTGAGTTAAGGGTTGAGCCCTTTGGGGGTACCCATGTTTTGTAAGGAGGGAGGACCTAGGTTGACCCAAGGTCCACACACACGTGCGCGCCGCCTGCCCCGTCCTGGTCCTGTCCATGGCCGTGGCTTGGGCCCATCAGGCTTTATTCTTTTTGGGACAAAAATATTTTAAATAAATAAATTTTATTTATTTACTTTTTTGAAAAGTTGTGACCTTTCTAACTTGCAGTTTTTTCTGTGAAGAGTTGCACCCCCCAGTGAATACTCTGTGTATAAAATCGAATACATAAGTTAATTAATTTTTTTTAATCCTGAAAATTTTCTTTTGTAAGATTCTGTCCGTTTTTTTGTGTTTGAAAAAGAAAAGAAAGAGTAATGCCATTGTTTGGTTCGTCGGGTCTGAAAATTTAGAGTGCTCATATTTTCAAACGCAGCCATTGTATCCTGGGAGACTGTCGTCAAGAGCCGTCAGCACTGTTACGGGACGAATAAGTCTTAAGGACAGTGAATCAAATTCACGCCTCGGCCTTCCATTTGCTGTTCTATAATTTTGCTGTGAGTTATTACATATTATTTTCTTACTTTCGTTACTGCTGTTTTTGAAACGTTAACATTTGCATGTTAGTATATTTTCGAAATTATTTTTTGCACAACTATACACAAAGCCATTTTTCCCAACCCCCCCCCCCCCCCCCCCCAACCACCGCAACAAGTAGATGCTGTTGAGATTTACATATACATCACATGGATCTATCATGGCATTTTGCATTTTGATTTCTCTTTTGTGCTTGAACAAGTAGATGCTGTTGAGATTTACATATACATCACATGGGTTACTTGATTATGTCAATTAATCCAATTTAGAGAGCTTTGTAATTCTCTGTCTTCATTCTAGCGTTGGCTGATTGAGTTGTTCAAGACAGTTGTATGAAAGGTGACTTCACCTGTGACTGGTAAAGCCAACCGTCACCTGTTGAACATGTGGCTTTTGTCTTACCTTTTCATGCCAACATTTTAGAATGGAGAAACGGCTGAACAGAGTTGGCAACATTGCAGGTTGTCACCGTTTTGTGCATCGGTCACTGCAACCGTTGGCTGTGCAACGGTCACTACAACACTAGTGACTTCTTGAATCTCCCTTCTCCCAAAGTCTATTTACTATTATTTCACATAAATTTTCAAAGATTTTCAATATTACTAATTGCAGTTATTCTCAGACTTTGTTATATGTTAGGAATGAATTTATTTACAATTTATTAACAAATTTTATTTTGAGCGGGAACGAATAAGATTGTATAGAAAATATTTTTAAATACGTCTCAAAGCCTTTTTCGATTTTATTTTCCGACTATTTTTCCCAACAAATGCCTTCTTCGTAGGTGTACCACAAAAATCATACCGGAGGGGAACAACTACAACGACAGTTTTCTTTTTGAATACAGATCCACCAAAATGTAGTTGCTTTGAAAGGGAGGTGGTTGTAAAGTTGTTTGCCATCATTATACTGATATATCTGTTCGTATTAAAGGGTTTGATTGCACATGATATAAGATTAATGTGGTAATCATTAAGAAACTTGTAATGTGGTTTACATACTCTCTCAACACCATAGACGTGGTCACACGTAAGCCACAAAACATCTGTTTACACTATAAACGGGAAGTAATGAATGAATGCATTTGGTACACAAGTTGGATTGATTGCCGTAGTAATAATAATGCCATAGAAGGCATTGCTTTCAATTATGCTGTGTGATTTTCACTTCTCTAGTTTGTCAAGTTTCTTGTAAGATAAGGTCATTCCAGAAAGAAAAAGAGTTTTAAAATGGTGTTGCCATATATATATATATATATATATATATATATATATATATGGGAGCTGATCCATTGCTCGCGCTAGCAAATGGAGTTAAGTTGCAAGCGCGATCTGACCGTCCATCCTGAAAGGATGGACGGCCCAGATCGCGTCTTTTTCGAAAACTGTCAGTCGTCCGCGACACTATGTCGCGGACGGACTTTTTTACTTTTTTGCCCCTCCACCCGTCCGCTACACTGTATCGCGGATGGTCCAAATCTATTTTTTTTACGTTTTTTTTAAGTTCGTCCGTTACATAATGTAGCGGACGTTTTTTTGACAAAAATACCCTTATGTTCCATCCGCTACATTATGTAGCGGACGAGTTGACAGACACTATTTTTTTTCTTTCCTTTCTCTCATTAAAATTCTGACATGGTTCTCTCTCTCATTTCTCTCGTCAATTTCTGACACACTCTCTTTCCTCTCTCTCTCTCTCTCTCTATCTCTCATCAATTTATGACACTTTCTCTCTCCTTTCTCTCTCTTTTCTCTCACCATGATTTCTTTTATGGGTTCTGGATGTAGCACAAATTTTCATAGCATGGATCTTGTTCAACCGCGAAGAAGAGACGTCGAAGAGCAGCGCCGGAGCATTAAGGCTCGAAGAAAAGGCATTTAAGTAACAGTGCTACTGCATCACGGCAGTGTCCCTTTGTTCATTTCTCCCTCACACACGCACACATGCACTCTCACGCAAGGCAGCAACCTGATGCTACTCCCCTCTCCTTCTTTTTTCACACACAGGTGCACTAATCCCCTCGCCCTCACCTCCTCACGGCAACCATGGCTGCTTACCCACGAACCCATCACTGTATCTCATTAGAGCCCGTTTAACCCTCTCTTTCTTACTTTGTTTCTGCAAACTTTTATCATTTAGGTAACCATACAAACAAAAAACATTATCTAAAGAAAAAATGTTTCCAAAAGGCCAAATTCACAAAGACAAAGCAGAACATGAGAGAAAGGACATAACAAATGTTTCCCAGAACTTTTATCCCATCTGTGCACTACCGAGACAAAGCAGAATATGAGAGAAAGGACAGAACAAATGTTTCCCAGAACTTTTATCCCATCTGTGCACTACCGTGACAAAGCAGAACACGGCAAACATAAAAATTATAATTCATGACTCACCACAACAGAACAAATTCCGGGGAAGAGGCCCGCGCAGGTAACAGCTCTAATGAGAAAGGACAGTGAGAGAAACGAGAGAGAGAGATGTCAGAAGGACAATGAGAGAAAGGACAGAGAAAGAGAAAGAAAAAAAATAGTGTCTGTCAACTCGTCCGCTACATAATGTAGCGGTTGGAACATGAGGGTATTTTTGTAAAAAAAACGTCCGCTACATTATGTAGCGGACGAACTTAAAAAAAAACGTAAAAAAAAAAATAGATTTGGACCGTCCGCGATACAGTGTAACGGACGGGCAAAAAGGTAAAAAAGTCCGTCAGCGACATAGTGTTGCGGACGACTGACAGTTTTCGAAAAAGGCGCGACTTGGGCCGTCCATCTTTTAGGATGGACGGTCAGATCGCGCTTGCAACTTAACTCCATTTGCTAGCGCGAACAATGGATCAGCTCCCTATATATATATATATATATATATATATATATATATATATATATATATATATATATATATATATAAATACTAAAATCAAGTTCTTGACATGAAAAAGTCGAGTTTTTGTCCTTAATAATCCTTTTTAATACTTAATTACTCCTCTATACAATTTTCAACTTTATTTACCTATCTAACTCATTTTTAGAAATCTCACTTTCAAAGAGAGATTTCAAGCTGAGAAAACGTGGTTCCAAATCACGTTTTCAAGCAAACGTTACTATGATTGGACAAATATATTGAAAACGTGATTTGGAACCACGTTTTCTCAGCTTGAAATCTCTCTTTGAAAGTGAGATTTCAAAAAATGAATTAGATATGTAAATAAAGTTGAAAATGGGGGTAGAGGGGTAATTAAGTAATAAAAATATTATTTAGGGCAAAAACTCTGGAAAAGTCTATGTGAAATTCGCTCATGTATTGCCTGTAGTAAGAGGCGCCGTCATTTCCTGAGTATCATTGATCTTGCCTAGCACTTCATCATAATTATCGTCTGAGATAGTCGGTTCCGCTATCAAAGCACAACTCCCTCAAGCTTCTTCGGTGTCATTTCCTGAGGAACCCTTCTGCTGTCTAGTTGATAGGGGGATTAGGACAGATTATCGAAATAACCAATTCAAGTTGTATGCAACTAAGTAGATCTTCTGCTATCTAGTTGATTGGGGGATTAGGACAGGTTGTCGAAATAACCAATTCAAGTTGAATGCAGTTTTAGCTCTTCAAAATTTTTTTCCATCTTTTTGTTTGGATCAGAATGTAACGGAGGAAAGCAATCGAGAAATGGTCATACTAGGAGAGAAAATAATGAAACATATTGCAGGGATCAACTGTAGAGATGATCTGGTGATTCGACCGACGAAGGCAATATACCCCACATAAACAAAAATGGAGAATATCTTGGGTGCAACTACGACAGTATGAATAACCAACGATCTCATGTATAAGGATCATTTACATATAAAACCTTATACTTTAGGAGTGGCGTGAATTTTACCCAACTGTTTCAATTTTGACACAATTAATGCGTAATTCACTTACTAACGGGCTAAAGTCTAATTTTGGACCCCTTAGCTAAAATCGTAACTACCACCACTTTTTCACCTAAATGTAGCCACATTAGCTTCCTTAATCTACTTGGCAGCCACATTATACACGCCCACCACCACATCAGCACCCCCTCCCCTCCCCCCCCGCCCCCCCCAAAATTGTTTCTCTGTTTTAGCATCAAGCGCCACCGCAGCTAGCCACGATCACAAAGAGTGAGAGCGGTTGGTATCCATCATCGAGCCTGCTACCATTCCATCGCTGCATCTACATCCCCAAACACCACGTCCACTATAACCCAATTGACCTTCCTCGGTTATTTGCATGTGGCGATCGACCGCCATCAACCTCTTCACCACTACCGCCATCATCACACCAAGACCAACAACAAAACCTCCACCTTTAAAATTAATGTTAACTACATCTTTTAATGAACATTAACTTGTGAAAACCAAACATGTCTTTAAATGTAGTTATTTAATATTTGAAATTCGTATTTTGTGTTACTAAAATTTTTCTCAAAATGTCAACTGTCAAAATTGTAAATGTGTAGTTATGTGACAATAAATACGCCAAAATGTTGATTCTCTTTATAAATAGTATGGATAAATCTAGTATAGATAGATATTCTCTGTGAAACCATCAAACACTCCCCTAGTGATTTCTTCTACAACCAAGTGTCGACGTACCAACAACCTCCTCTCTTCTTGCGAGATGGAAAAGACTTAAACCGCCTAGTGCAACTATCATCCACTTCAGAGTAGTTTTAAAAAGTAGTTTGCGACTTCAAGTAACTACGATAACTTACTGCACTCGTTGGGCAGAAATCCTGGCCGCTCCTGATATACTTGTCCACATCAGAGTAGAGTTAGCACATAGTGTTTGTGCAAGGATTACATGTGATATTGTGCCACTGCCAACCTCCCGCTGCTCAACTACCACCCTACCCAACCCCAACCCACCAAACTGTGCGACTTTGTCTTCAGGACCAATCCCACGCTCAACAATCAGAACTGTGCCAGGTTACCTTGCCTATGTTATGAGAGTGGTGTCAGTGATCATTGGCCTTTGTCGGGGATTTATCTTCTTTGCAGGGATCGGGATCACCTGCTGGTGTTAGGGTTACAACAGGCATGTTGTAACCCCATTAACAGCCGTTGGATTGAGTTAGTTGGGATGGAAGGGCTCGGATCAAGCCACATCACCAGAAAATTTATTCTCCTCATTTACTCTCCCGACAAATCACACCCTCGACCATTCACTATCTCTAATTCTTTCTGCCGGTGGCAGAGGCTCCTCCACCTTTCGACGACAACACATTCAGTGGTGAATCAAACGACGTCGCCAAAAAAAGATGTAGGCAGATGACAAGACAAGAACACATTTGATCATATTGGTGAACGGAGTACAATCTCGATAAACTGCATTGTCGCAAAAAGATGGAGCAATCTGGATGGTGGATCAAACGACGTCACCAGAAAATTTTGGAGATAGTATCAGGATGGTGGTCGCCGGTGGGTGATCGTTCGTCCATTTGATTTTTGGTGGAGAGAGAGGGAGTGTAGATCAAAGGAGAAAGAGGAATTTTGTCAGATCTCGTCGTGGCATCGCCAGGAGGTGAAGGAGGAGTTGTCCCCTGAAGGTGGAGGTGTCGTTGTCGGAAGGTGGGGAGGGCTGTAGATTGCCGTCGATAGAAGGTGGGGAAGGTGTACATCGGCGTCGATGGAAGGTGGGGCAGCAATGCAATTTCAGGCCATCAGATGAGAGAGAGGGAGTGTCGGTAAATACGACGTCAGAAGGTTCACCAACAGATGTGCCGTCGTCAAAAGGTGGAGAGGCTCTACCTCCGACAAAAGGAGTTGGAGAGAGAGAGAGAGAGTGTGTGAATGGTCGTTGGTTTGGAGAGAGAATGTTTGTCGGCAGAGTAAATGAGGAGAATAAGTTTTCTAGTGACATGACTTGATTTGAGCCCTTCCATCCCAAACTAACTCGATTTGACGACTGTTGCTGGGGCTATAGCATGCCTGTTGTAACCCTAGCAACAGATGTTGTAGCCCCAACAATAGCAGGTGATCCGAATCAAATTACAGTTACCAAAACTGAAAATGTCTGGTCAGGTTAGAGAGTGCATATGAACCAAACATAAGTATATTCAAACTCGTTTGTTTTTTCAGGCCATATTAGAACTCGTGTCCGTATTCGTTTTATATTCAAATTTTTGTTGAAACTTGATTCGTAGTTCGGTTTATAAAACTTGTGTTTAATTGACTTTAGTTTATTCGGGTAATTATACAAATTGAACTCGAACTTGAAAACTCACATTTTCATCCATAACAATTATTTCAAATCAGAACTACATCTAATTTTTTGATCCAATTGTTTAATGAATTTCAAGACTTCCAAATTTAAACTTAATTTATACTATAATTAAATTACATGAATTTTGGATTTTGAATATATTATAATTAAGTTATTAAACACATTCGCGTACACTTTGAAACGTTCATGCTCGGTTCGCTTAATAAACGAGTTCTAAAAATTGTTCATGTTAGATCCATATATTATACAAACGAATCTGTACGAGTTCTTTAAAAAACGAATCACGAGCCCTTCATGTACAGCTCAATTCATTTACGGTCCTTGCTTTAACATCTTTGACATATATGATCAAGCTCCTAGCTATCTGACTACTTACTATCGTGTTAGGTGGGCTTGTCTTCGAACGGGGCTATGTAGAGCGTGTTTTCCTGCTGTAATCGCTTTAGATCTGTGGGTGAATTTGTTTCAGTGGAATGCGATGGACAAAGCAGCAACACAGCCAAAAGGAACAAACAGGTAACTCAAGAGGACAAGAGATCAGCTGCTGCAACCAACGGTTCAACAGCGGCTGGCACGCTCCTCGTCCATCCACACCTAACTCATGCTTGAAGATCTTGGTTAAACAAGCAAGGGAATGTGCGAAAGAAACAGACTGTAATGGCCATCCCTGTTAATGTGTAAAGTCCGCAAGATATCTGCCATACTCCAGCAACTAACAACGTAAACATGATGTATCATGTGCTGCACAAAATAAGAAAAATATTTGCTTCTAGTTAGTGATCAAAGCCCTAGATAACCGTAAATAAAGTACCTGCTTGTGACCAGTGCCTTTTGGGGAGCTTCTCGGTCCTCATGTAAATCCTATATGTTCATCAGACGCAACAAACCTTCAAAAGTCCATGTTTCACATTCTTATACGCCCTTGAGCTTATTCAGAGTTTCCAATCCGACAAGCTCGCTACCTACGTAGTTATCATTGCTACCTATTTCCTGACAGTTTTACGTACCGATTTTCTGAGTCTTAAAGTTTGACCAGCACTTGCACCTACCAAAAGAAAACCATCCCAACGCAGATGATCATCTCGGAGGCATTCCACTACATGGGCTGCACCACACAATCAGCATACGAGTGACACAGACGTGATTACTCAGATCCTAATCATAGCAAGAGCACTACTGAATTAGACCATGCAAAGCAAGTCGTCCATCTTAGGTACCTGCTTTGGGTCATATCTGCATTCACATTAGTATCTCAAGCAAATACTTTGCATGCTCGACCAAGTGCTACAACAAGTGACGCAACTCCTTCATAGGGCACTAGAGAAGACATAAAAGGCTTCATCTACCCATATGCTGCAACTATATCAGATAATTGTACAAGACGTAATACATAAAGCAATAAACAGAAACCAGAGGTGGAGAGCAGGCAGAAAAAACTCATGGGCAAGCAAAATAGAGGGGGTAGAATGAAAATTGGGAAGAAACTTCCGTATGATGTCAATGCAACGAGCCATAAACATCAGGAGAGCATATGCAATGGCAAAATGCTATTAATCTGACCTCCGAGGTATTTATTGTTCCAAGCATTGTAACGTGGAAGGGAGGAGGAGAAAAGGGAATGAAGGAATGGTATACCTACAACCAACTGTTCCTCTCTTTGAGTTAGAAATATATCATCAAGTGATAATGTTAAATGCAACTAAACAGAGCCTAGCTATCCCAAATTAAGCATGCTTGGGGTTTCTCTACTAGAATCTCACTTTTCCACGCTCAGAGATCAACAAGACAGGAATAATAACTATAATTCCTGGAGAAGACTACCAAGAACCAGAACATTTCAAGGTCATTAGTTCATTCCATGACAACTTTTGCACCGATGGCTTTCATCTTCTCAATTATTTGCTCTCCTTCCTCTTTTGACACCCCTTTTTTAATCACGGCAGGTGTCTTCTCCACTAATTCTTTTGCTTCCTTGAGTCCCAGATCAGTGAAACTTCTGACTTCCTTAATAATCTTAATCTTTGAAGGTGCATCGTACGACTCCAATTTCATTTCAAACAGTCTTTTCTGGTTTCTTCTTCTCTTTGGCTGCTGTTGGTGCCTTCATTGCCATTCCAGCAAACGCAGCTCCTGGTTTCACTATCCCGATAACTGGCATCTCCTTCATTAGCATCTTATTCATCATAATTGAAGTGAGCTCCGCAACCTCGATCAACGTGAGTCCTGATACCTCATCCACGAGTTTCCACACACGGTCTGTTGGAGGACTATGATGCTCCGTAGGGTCAAAAGTTGCAGGGTCATAATCAGCCGGAAGCCTTCTTTGGTCGATCTCAACTTCTTCCTCCTCTTCTTCCTCTTTCCTAGCTGGCCGAGTGAATTGTCGAGTTAATCTATTTGATTTTATTGGGTAGACTACAAGTGGGAGAAAAGCAATGGGTTTTCTGCAAAACCCATTCGGCAAATGTTGCCTTAGCCTTAAAATTAAACTCATTTCCGAATTCTTAGGGAATGCTTTGAACCTCTTCAATGACAAAAAGTCATAAAAAGCCAAATAATTGAGCCACAACGAGCAAATCAACGACCTGAAATCCAGATGCATAGAAAAGTGGATTAGACCATAGGGTAGAATAAACCATAGATATGTAGGTAGACATGATGATGAAAATCCCGCAACATACAACCCAGATTAAAACGGAATCAATTTAACTTTGTGGATTACTCTGTCAAGTTGGAAAATGAAGGGACAGGGCGCACCGAGTTAATGACTACTAAGGCTTTGCTCGTTTGAGTTAGGTAAGTGTTCAAGCTTGTGTTCGGACGAGCTTATATAGGTCCTCTTCATACTCGGTTTCATTTTATTTGGTCATCCAATAAAAAGATGCTCAAACAGATAAAAAGAATGCAATCAATCCAGCCTTTAAAAAAAAAAAAAAAACCTAACGTGAAACTACGCAATTGCCAACTGGGGTAGTTGTTCCATGCTAAATCAAGTCTTGATCTCATCCCATATACTAGCATATATTTTGCAATATCAAACACCGAATCACAATATCAGAGTTGGGAGCGTCAATATAAAGAAAATTGGCATATATATACTTGTGTTTCTGAGCTAATATCTCCAGATATACATTGACACACACACAGAGCTGAAAAGAGATAGATATAAGGATCTTATATGACCACATTTGAATGTCAACAGCAATGACCGCGAAAAGACTCTATTCCTCAACCGGAGTTATTGAGCTAACTAATTCGGCCATGGTCACCATTGATACGTACAAGAAAGCCAGAGAAGCTTTGAGAAAGGGTATGAAGACGGCCAATTAAGGCAACCTGAACAAAGATGCTGAATAGTAGAGGAACATGTAAAATCTGATTTGCCTAATCTAAGAGAGGGAGGTCAATAGGTTCTTCAGCCATTGCCAGTTATCCCCAAAAATTGGTAGATATAAAAATGTTCTCAAAAAAAGTTTATACATAGTGTCACATGGCTATTCCATAATGTGGGCATATATTTCTGAAGTACTTCTAAGACACTTACATATAACTAATTTGCCTTTTCATACAAGATCACTTAATATCTCCAAAAGATATCCCTGTTGACAATCTAGTATTATGTAGTAGAACAGGAAAATAGCTTCATCACTAAAAAAGAGGAGCCAACGGGCATGATTAGAATCATGTGGGTTAGACCGTGCAGGTTTCATGTCCAGCCGCTCACGCTTATATCCTTTCAGTTTACTACTATCATACTTTCTTAGAATTAAAGAGAGGACAGAAGAACGCTAAACGGGACTTAACTACTTATCCATTCAACTTGTTCTAAGCAAATGAGACGACATATAACTCATAGCAGCTGGCAATCAAACTAATGCCTTCTACGTCTTGAGTGACTCTGTAACGAAGAGGAGCTGAATCCCTTTCCTATGAGAGTTCATGTTTTTAATGTCAAAAGGAGACTGAGAATAGGTCTTTGAAGCCTTAGCGTAAGAGAATATAGATAGGTAGGTGGATTAGATGCAACATAAGTTCCAAAATACGTTGATGTGACTAGTAGACGTATCTGTGCCTTCACACTTCTTGAAGCTACTTCCTCTTGCCTTGGTGACACACGGTGACCCTTGATGGCACAATGGAAACCGTGTGAGCATTCGACTTGCCGCTTGCAAGAAGAGTCCGCCAACAAATCCCAATAATTTACAGCAAACAGTGCATCAACATTGCATAAAACAGTACACAAAGAAGTAGATTTCAACACGAGGGCAAAACGATCTCAAACATTCTCATTACTTCAACAACATAATTACAACTTACAGAAGGCTTTGTTTGCATCCACAGTGTGCAATCTAGCTAGACAGGCAAGCTAAAACAAAGCAAGGGACTCTTGGGTATGGGTGTGCATGACTCCCATATAGTACCATTAGGAGGATTTTCCTAAGTGACAGTAGTAGACGTCACTATGTGCGAGGAGTCATAGTACCCCTTTTTAGAAAAATACAACTCGAAATGACTTGAAATTTTACAGCAAAACTTAAATATATACAAGGGTGATCTCCACCAAAATTGAGCAAAAACGCGCGCTTGGATCTTCAGATCTTCATGGTTGGCTTTTGCAGTGCGCAGGCACTATAGTTAGGCGCGCGGGCGCTGTGCTTGACGGGCGCATGGGCGCTAGACTTGAAGAACTTGCGAGGGCGCATGGGCGCATGTTGAAAGGGCGCAGGGGCGCTGAGCTGGATGGGCGCGGGGGCGGTGTGCTGGATGGGCGCGAGGGCGCGGTGCTAGGCGGGTGCAAGGGGCAGCCTGTGACATTCTCCCCCACTAGAGCTGTTGACGCCCTCGTCAACTTCTGCATGTGGTAGGCTTCAATCTTGTCGGCATAGGCTGATAAGTCTGCTGCTCGTTCCCAAGTGTTTTCTTCATCCATATGTCCCTGCCACTTGACTAGGTACTCCTGATGGCGCTTGCGAGAAGCTGTAATCACTCTATCATTCAAAATAGATTCGGCAACTCGCTTTCCTACCGCTTTGGGTTTGAGTCCTTGTCTCCTGATTTGGCCCCTGGGGAGGTCGGCTGTGTCTTCATAAAATAGCTTCAACATGCTGACGTGAAAGACAGGATGAAGCTGGCGGCTCCACCAATGAGGCGGATCAACTTTGTAAGCCATCTTGCCTATCTTTTTCACTATAGTCAGGGGTCCCTCATATTTCTGCACCCCTTAGAAATTTGCGATCTTATGGCAATAGCTTAACCATAACTTTGTCGCCCACGTTAAACTCTTGAGATCTCCTGTTCTTGTCAACGTGTTTCTTTATTCTTCTGGCTACTTTCTCAAGGTAGGAGTGAGCTAGATCTATATTCTGCCTCCATTCTTCGCTGAAGCTTATGGCCCTTGGAGATTTTCCTGCATTGGGGACGTTTACCGTGTGGGGTAGTAACGGTTGTTGTCCATTTACAATCTCAAAAGCACTCTTCCCTGTCGAAGAGCTTTTGCGTGAGTTGAAACACAGCTGGGCAACATCCAGTAGCTTGACCCAATTTTTCTGTGTTGCACTGACAAAATGGAGGAGGTACTCTTCTAACATGGAATTGAACCGCTCCGTCTGACCGTCTGATTCTGGATGATAACTTGCAGTCATCGAAAGTTGGGATCCGAATGACTTAAAGAGTTCAGTCCAAAAGTTTCCAGTGAAGCGGGAGTCCCGATCACTGACAATGTCTTGAGGCATGCCCCAATACTTCACCACATACTTAAAAAAAGTTTCGCTGTGTCTTCGGCTGAGCAATACTTGGGTGTTGCGATAAAGCTCGCCTACTTGCTAAACCGATTAACGACAACAAGAATTGTGCCTAAGTCTTCAACCTTCGGCAGACCAGTGATGAAATCCAATGACACACTCTCCCACGGTCTCTTGGGGACCGGCAGCGGCTATAGTAACCCTGCTTTCTTCTTACGCTCCACCTTGTCCTGCTGACAAGTAAGACATGTCTTCACATAGTCTTGCACTTCATCCCCCATTTGGGGCCAGTAGTAACCTTGTTGAAGGAGAGCTAATGTTCTTTCTCCTACGGCATGGCCTGTCCAAAGGGTGTCATGACATTCTCGAATCAATGTTTGTCTCAGATGATCGACTCGGGGAACGTATACTCGTCTTCCTTTGGTCATCAGCAAACCATCTTCTTGCCAAAACTGTCGAGTTTTACCGCTCTCCATCAGTTTCAACAGTTGTTGGGCAACCGGATCCCTGGTAAGGGTCTTCCTGATCTTCTTTCCGATGTTGATGGCAACTCGGCTGTCTGCTCTAACAATAGCATTCATGGCCATCAATGCTACCTGATCTAGTTCGGCTCTCCTGCTGAGGGCGTCGGCTACGCTGTTGGTTGAGCCCGCCCTGTACTCGAGCATGAAGTTGAATTCTGCCAAAAGTTCCTGCCACCTGGCCTGTTTCGAGGAGAGCTTAGATTGACTCAAGAAGTGGCTCACCGCAGTGTTGTCTGTCCGCACTATGAAGCTAGAACTAAGCAGGTAGTGCCTCCAAACTCTGAGACAATGCACTACTGCGAGCTACTTTTTCTCATGAGTGGTGTAGCGACGTTCTGCTTTGTTGAGCTTCCTACTCTCATATGCCACCGGGTGGCATTCCTGCATTAGAACCCCTCCTAGTGCAAAGTCAGAAGCATCTGTATAAACTTCAAAGGACTTCGACACATCAGGGAGAGCAAGTACCGGATCTTCAGACATAGCCCGCTTCATAGCCGAGAAGGCCGATTGACACTCCTTAGACCATTCCCAAACTTTGCTCTTCTTTAAAAGTTCGGTTAGGGGATAGGCCATTCTTGAATAATCTCGAGCAAACTTCCTATAATAGTTGGTCAATCCAAGGAAAGATCTCAGTTCTGAAACATTAGTTGGCGGCTGCCACTCCTGTATCACTTGAACCTTAGGTGAGTCCATCCTTATCTGACCCTGTTCTATCACATGACCAGAGAATTTAATCTTGGTCTGGGCAAAAGTGCATTTCGACAGCTTCACATATAGCTCGTGCTCCCTCAGTCGGGCAAGCACCTTCTTCAAGTGCTTCAGATGCTCGTCCAAGCTGGAATTGTAGATCACAATATCATCGAGATACACCACTACAAAATCGTCAATGTAGTCCGGCAAAACCTGATTCATCAAGGTGCAAAATGTGGCCGGGGCGTTGGTCAAGCCGAACGGCATGACCAGGAACTCATACGCACCGTATCTGGTGACACAAGTTGTCTTCGCCTCGTCACCTTTGGCGATTCGGACCTGCCAATTCCCAGACTTCAAGTCCAACTTAGTAAACACTCTTGCCCTACTCAGCTGATCAAAACAGTCGGCGACTAAAGGAATAGGATACTTGTTCCGAATAGTCACCTTGTTTAGAGGCCTGTAGTCCACACACATCCGCAAGGAACCATCTTATTTCTTCTAGAAGAGGACTGGTGCACCGTAAGGCGACTTCGCTGGAGTGATCAAACCCGCGTCTAGCAACTCCGTCAATTGTTTTCTAAGTTTAACAAGTTCTGGTTGTGACATCCGATACAGAGCTCGGGCGGGTGGCTTCGTGCCTGGCACGAGCTCGATCTCATGGTCAATTGCCCTTCTAGGTGGCAATTTCTTCGACAATTCATCAGGCATCACATCTTCAAAGTCGTTTAATATCACTTTAACTTTTTTGGGTAATGGTCCCGATACTTCTTCAAT
Source organism: Escallonia herrerae (assembly GCA_033070095.1). NCBI lineage: Eukaryota > Viridiplantae > Streptophyta > Magnoliopsida > Escalloniales > Escalloniaceae > Escallonia > Escallonia herrerae. The sequence continues at coordinate 119,642 of JAVXUP010000351.1, forward strand.
TTCGTGCCACCGTAGCATGGCAAGGTAGGTTGTTTCGTCCGGTTTTAATCCTTTTTTCAACTGGAGGGCTGAGATAGAACGCTCTCCCACCCTAGGAGATATAGTCGGGATGACACACGGTTTGCTCCCAAGCATGGCAAGCGAGTTGGTGCATGGCATCACTGTGGTCTTCGTGTCACGCAGAAACTCCAACCCAAGGATCAGTTTAAAATCGTCCATGATGACTACTGAAAAGTTGGTCCTTCCTTCGTATGGGCCAATCTTGATCAAAACAGATCTCGCTATCCCTGCTACTGGCTGTGCGGCAGAGTTAATAGCCTTCACCCGTCCGCACCATTTTTCTAGAGTTAGACCCAATCTTTCCACTTCAGTGCTAGAAATGTAATTATGGGTAGCTCCTATGTCCACCATGCCCCTGATGGCCTTCCCGTTAACCTTGATGTCCACATACATCAAGCCTTTCCCTGGTACATCGCTCTTTTTCTTTGACGGCATGTCTTTAGGCTTTTCCTCAGTCAAGCTCTCTTCAGGGTTCCCAGTCTGCGTTGTCACAGCATTACACCACTGAGGAAAGGCCCCGAAGGCATCTTCGTCTTCATAATATTGTATGTCTGTTTGCCCCTCTGTTGGTGGATGCCTTGATTGAGAGCCAGATTGCTCCCCACATTGCACCTGCCCAATGTTGTCAAAGAAGGCATTCATCATCTGTCGCTGCGGACAGTTAGCGATCATGTGCGGTCCTTGGCACAAGAAGCAACCCCTGAAAGGAGCTTTCTTCACTTCTCCGTTGGTGCTAACGTCGGGCTTGGCTTTGAACCCAACTCCACTCTTCTGTTGGGTGGAAGAGTTTGACACTCAACTGCTTTTACTGCCCCAACTTTGGTTTGCTACTTGACCCCCTGGCTTCTTGCCACCAATACTTCTGCTTGGATTTCCTCTCTGAGGGGGTCTCTGTGGCTCGGAGTTATAATCTGAAAGGCTCTCAGCAGCGATGATGGCTTCGTTAAGGTTGTTCACCCGACGTCTATTAAGCTCGGTGCGAGCCCGTGGTTTTAACCCTTCCATGAAGAGTCTGTCGACTGCGGACATGTCGCTGATGTCCAACATCAAAGCAGAAAATGCCTGGCAATACTCCCGGACCCAACCGGTGTGCTTGCATTCTAACAACGCTTTCCTCGCGTTGAATGCGGCGTTCTCTGGGAAAAACTGGCTCTTTAGCTCTCGTTTGAATATATCCCATGTGTTTATGACGCAAGACCCATCTTTGATCTCTGCGTACTTCTTCCGCCACCATTACTTGGCATCTCTAACCAAGTACATGGTAGCCATCGACACGTTCGTCGCTTTCGAGTTTACTCTGATGGCTCGAAAGTATTGTTCTATGTCAAAAAGGAAGTTTTCTACTTCCTTGGCATCACGGGCTCCCGCGTAACTCTTGGGCTCTGGCACTCGGGGCCTCGATGAGTGCTCTGCACCCCCTGCGGGTGTGTTAACCACTGCTCGACTAAGAAGCTCCACTCGATCCTGGAGCTCTTGAAATTTAGACTCCCAGTCTATACCTTCAACATGTCGTGCATGGTGTTACACTCGATCCTGAAGCTCCTGAAACTTGCCCTCCCACTCCATGTTCTCAGCATATTGGGCATTATCAGTGGCTTCAAGATTCACTTCTAACGCGTCAAGGCGAAGGGAGAATTGTTTCAGGATGCCTGGAGCATCCGGGTCGCTCTTGGTCATGTCCCGTATCTGTGCTTCCAAAGTATCGATTCTCTCTTTCGTGTTGGCCATAGTTTTTCTCAACAAACTATCCCACAATATTTTCTTAGATGAAGCCACGGTCCCTTGGGCAACCGCAGCTCTGATACCACCTGACACACGGTGGCCCTTGATGGCACAAAGGAAACCGTGTGTGGCACTCGACTTGCCGCTTGCAAGAAGAGTCTGCCAACAAATCCCAACAATTTACAGCAAACAGTGCATCAACATTGCATAAAACAGTGCACAAAGAAGTAGATTTCAACACGAGGACAAAACGGTCTCAAACATTCTCATTACTTCAACAACATCATTACAACTTACAGAAGGCTTTGTTTGATTCCACAGTGTGCAATCTAGCTAGACAGACAAGTTAAAACAAAGCAAGGGACTCTCGGGTATGGGTGTGCATGACTCCCATATAGTACCATTAGGAGGATTTTTTTAAGTGACAGTAGTAGACGTCACTATGTGCGAGGAGTCAAAGTGTCCCTTTTTAGAGAAATACAACTCGAAATGACTTGAAATTTTACAGGGAAACTTAAATATATACAAGGGTGATCACCACCAAAATTGAGTAAAAACGCACGCCTGGATCTTCAGATCTTCACGGTTGGCTTTTGGCGTGTGCGGGCACTGCAGTTGGGCGCGCGGGCATTGTGCTTGACGGGCGCATGGGCGCGAGACTTGAAGAACTTGCGAGGGCGCATGTTGGAAGGGTGCGGGGGCGCTGAGCTGGATGGGCTCGGGGGCGCTGTGCTGGATGGGCGCGAGGGAGCGGTGCTAGGCGGGTGCAAGGGGCAACCCGTGACACTTGGCCAAGCTTCATGTAATTTAGATTTTTAGCTGTACGTCTTTTATGGACAAACCGTACGTAGATTGTGGAACGTTAAACATATATAAGTGAAGGTCAATAGATTGCTTAAAGTAGTATATACATCAGCTCTGCCTCAGGTTACAAGACCCTACGTCAAAGTCGTCAATTTGGAAGAAGGACATTTCAGTACTCTTACCCGATGATTTTACAAATTATATGGACAAAAATACATCAAAAAAGACATTGTCCACTTTCCCTATTGATCCGCACTGGGCATAAGTCAGGCCCATTCTCTGATACAACTGTAGACACCAAAAAATTGTACCAATAATTTTTGGTGTCTACAACAACTACGTTAAGGGATGTGACATTTTTCAAGATCCACTTGGGACCATTTCAGCTACAAAGAATCTTAGTGAAAGGTCTGGTAGAAAAAATCTTAATGAAAGAAGGGCAAATACGCATTCCCACATCTTTACCAGCACGGTGAGGTTACGATCAGACCGACTAAATGATGATTAAACAAAAACAAAATACCCCAAAGAAGTAGCTACTGATCAAGAAGTCCCATAGCAGCTTGAATCTCACACACAAGCGCGCGAGGGCGCGCACACACACACACACACACACGAATATTTGGTAATATTATTGAAACCCTAGATGGTTTTATCCAATTACGATATGGTACTTTTTTGAAAACCGTGATGGAGAGATACGCGTTGCCACATCTTTTCTATTTTGACCAACTAAATGATGATTAAACTAGACTGCAATAACCACAAAGAACAAGCTAGTGATCAACAATTCCCCTGGTAGCTTGAATCTCACAAATTGGCATGCAGACACACACATACAGCACGAGAGGATACGGCACTTAATATTCAGGTTTATCGATCAACCCCAAAGTTACATCCAATTTTAGTCTACAGAACAGATTAAATTCAGTCTGTTAAGTTATTTAATTCTAAAAATCCAACACTTAAGTTTTCGGCACTTCATTTCCAGGTTTATCAAACATACCCTAAGTTTGAAATTTATTTCCACGCTTTTTATATGTTTGTCGCGCCCCATTATTGCTAAAGATGTTTACTATATTTGGTGCTATTATGTGAAACAGAATAGAAAAGCATCATAGCACGTAGAAATAGACTTTCTAATCTCTCATAAATAATATCGTACTAGTTGCAACGTTGTCAAGTCCTAATGACTTGTAATAGCATATATTACAGCATACAAGTAATCATACTTATAGCAGATAAACTAAGCTTCTCAGATTTTTCTCGTCAATCGAATTGTTTAAATCTAAACCTCACACGAGGCTTTTCACTTTTAATCTGTGTTTAACAAGGAAGTATCCAAACAAAACTCATTTTTTCCCACATTTTTAACAATTGGACAATGGTGGAAGCTTTTTGAAGTGTTCGTATGTATGCATATTGTACATGTATAATAGGCCAACCTAACTTATTTTCATTTTGTTGTCCAGTTCTCTTTTTCTCCATTCTAAGTTCAGAAATTTTCTATTTGCATGAAGCTATTTGTGGAAAAAATGAATTACCTCCATTCTTTTTCTTTTGATTAATTTAGAAAATTGCTTTGGTTTTGCGGAAATGCGCAAATACATTGCAGCATTAGGCGCAAAGGGTACGGAAACCTAAGCGCAAGGCGCAGGTGCAGGCCTTTCCAAAGCGAGGCCCAAACAACAAATAATAAACTAAAGGAAACAGCATCATCATCAGCAAATTCCAGTGTTCTTATCACAACCATAATACAGAGGCAAAGCAATATCTGAATCGCAGAGAAAATAATAAGGGCAGGGCTGAAAATGGAGATATAAAGAAACGGCGGCCGTTAACAAAGAAAGAGGAGCTAAGCGAGGGCACTCAGGTTCAGCCTCTCTTGTGACGAGATTGATTGGCATCCCGGATTGATCTTTTCTTATATATCGATTCCAAACCACATTAGAAAGGAGGGGGAGAGAGAGACGAACTTGGTGGTGGTCGGCGGCAAAAGTAGCAGCCGGCGAGTGAGAGCAGCAGGCAGACCAGGAGCCGGCGGCGACTGGAGCAGCAGCAGGCGGCGAGGGGAGCAGAAACCGGCGGCGAGGGGAGCCGCAGCCGGCGACGGGCACAGTAAACAACAACAGCAGGCGATTGATTGGGGTTTTAGGTGTTCTTCTTGGTTTAGAAATTGATTTAAGTTATAGTATGAACGAAATATCCTTCTTTTCGGTTTTTTCCTAATTTTGTAAACTGAAGGAAGAAAAAAAATATTTGTTTGAGAGATAGTTTTAAATATTTTTTTCTTCTTTAATTTTGTAAACTAGTTTTTAAAGTAAGACTGTTTTTAAAAAATCTATTAAAGTTAGATTTTTAATTTTAGTTTTTTTTGTTGAGATCTAACCTTCAAACTTTGTTTGGAACAAAAAAATAAATATTATTTTAACAAAATCCCCTCACACAAACCAACACACTTCCTTTTATCGATCAAATCTTTATCATGTTGCCACCATGACCACCATCCCCACTCCCACACACGCTCACACCACCACTAGCGGTTATCCCAGTATCATCACCCTATTGTCATTGTAACCCACAAATCTGCCCCGGTATCACCACCCCACGCCTTCGACAACCACGGGTTTGCTACACCATCGCCACAATCTCGCCACTGCCATTCACATATTTGCCCCAGCACCGCCACCCTATCCTCATTGCCATCAACGTATCTGGCCCCCTTCGCCATGCCTTCGACAATGAATTAGACCTCAACCCATCATCTTTACCTCACTGCCAGCAACGCCGCTACCTCAATATCGTCGCACAACCCACAATTTGCCCTACTGTCACTATCCCACCACCATCGCCACCAACGAATCTACCTATCACCGTCATCCCGTTGACGTGTCACTTGTTATTGCTCCTTGTAAAAGCTTTCTCAAAATAAACTCATTGCATTTGTTGTGTGAAAGGGTTTCTTGAGAGAGTGAAATTACAATTGAATGGTGGTGTTGTGAATTTGATTATGGTAATGGTCCTACGAATCGGATGGTGGTGGTGGTATTGACCGATGGTGGTGCTTCAGAGTTCTGGAAAAGTGTCTGTTGGAGAAAAATGCAATTATAAGGTTGGTGGAAAAATTAAGAAAAAAATGATAAAGAAAAAACTCAAAATAAAAACTGACTAATCAAACAACTATGTGCTTTTGTAAAAAATAAGAATTAAACTGATTTTGATTTTTTTTTTTGAAAACTGAAAGCTAAAATTACAAATGATTTCAAACATAAATTTTTAAGCTTTTATTTGTTTCTCCCCCTTTTTGGCGTTGGGTTGCACCTTGCATTTAGGCTCGTCTTTTATTACAACTCAAGAATGTAATTGATATTATTATTATAAACAACAAAACAATTGGTAATGCAGAATTATAACCTAGATAACTTCCGTGTAGCAGGCCACACCTGCCTTATATCATCGTTAGCTGCACAGGCTGCTATTGCGAAGGAAACTAGCCATCTTATACAAGTGTCTTATGCTTCCTTGTAGAACAACATCTACGATGATCTATACTTGCAAGATACATTTAAAAACCAATAGTGCTCCTACGTTAAGATGCTCAATGTTACCCGCACTTGGTTCTAAACATAAGCAATATTATGAGTCAATGTACAACATAACATCCTAGTGAACCCATGTGCACATTTGAGAAGTGAGATAGCATGAGTTGAGTGGTCATTGAATGGCCATTCTTACGATGACGAAGAGCTAATGCATGGTTGTTTTGATTTGAAGCTACTAAACCTATACCCACCTGCTTACATCCTTTGTCAAGCTGATATGCTAACTTGAGGATTGGTGCAGGTGTAATTATTCAAAAAAAATTGAAGGGAAGACCATTCTTATTGGCTCGGGTTCTATTGAGTATGACCCTAATAGCAAAAGATACAAGACTTATTTTACGAATTGAACAAATTTTCGACTAACTCGAAAGCTTAGAGAGAATTATGTATTGATGTACGTATATTCTTTCAGGATTAAAGATAATCTCATTTTGATGTTTCCAAATAAACCATAAAGATATAACTAGTATGTGATAAGATAGAATCGTTTGGATTGAAGGAGGGAATCCAAGGGGCCAAGCGATCACCCAATTTGCGAAGGTTGTCTGCTAGTTTGCGTGGGGAATAGTCATAGAATGAGCCAACCAAGCTGCACAAAAGCGATATCATTCTAAAAAAGATAAGTAATGGTTTCAATACTATTTTCACAAAAGACAGAGATTACTGCTACTAATCTAAAACGATATAGAGAGAGAACCCAAGAGGAGTCTTTTAAGAAAAGTCTGTTGAGAAGTGCTTGAAATTTTGAATGCAATACGAATAGGCAAGATAACTTTGTGAGTTTCAAGGGAATAGAGACCCGTAAGTTGGAATGTCTTCATCATGGACAAGCTACGTGTCATTCTACTAATAGAGAGCTTGATAGGTTGAGCAAATGAAAGAATATCCATTTTTAGAAACGTGTCAGACCCTTTTTTTTTTTTTGGGTTTATAAGAGAATTGCATTGATAATAGAAAAGAGTGTCCAGCCATAGGGCCATACAAAGAGATACAGAAATAAAACAACACGGTTAGGCTATACATGCCTGTAAAAAACAACGCACATCACACATATCTATGAGTAAAAGCATCACAGTATCCAAAAGTGGCTAACTCCAAGCCCTGTCATCAACCCAGTCCTGGTAGATGGTAGTACGAGCCTGACATGCAAACCTAGCAAGGGAACGAGCTTCCTTCAAAAGATGGGGATCCGCCTTAGCAATGCTGAAATAATGGTAGTCAGTTACAATATAACAAAAATCATAGATGATGGGCGCCACCGTGTCTAAGATATCCTTAGATCCTGCCATCTGATCAAGGAGAAAACAAGACTCAGTAAGAACTTTTATATGTAAAAAAAAAATTGGAAGTGCCCAAGTAGATGCTATAAGAAGACCATGCGCTAAAGCAGTATAATTGTCAAACGACAAAGTAGAGAAAGCAGCGGAGCCAAATCTGGAGTTATTTACGTAGCAAGATAAACCAATACCCGCCCGGAGACGGTTATTATCAAAACACGAATGAATGACCAAGGTAGCAATGCGGGGGTTCAGGCAACCACAAGGCGTACGGCCAGCATGAACAATAATTGGACTAGACCTGAACACCGGAGCAGATGATTGAGTTTGGGTAGGGCTTCTAGGTTATGGTAGAGAGCGTGGAGAAGTGGGTAGCCTAGGAAGGCCAGAATGGAAAGAATTTGTGTAAGAAAGAATTTGTGTTATAATCACTGAAGGGTTGAAGGGTATATTGTGGAAAACAAGATTGTTTCTATGTAACCAGATAAACCAAACAGTGACGAAAAAGTATATAGAGCGCAGGACATTGGATTTTCTGAAAAAGGAACCAATCCAAGCAATAAGCCATTCTCTTCCAGAACATGGAATTTCATCAGTGTGAATACCAAGAGGTATACCAAACCAAATAGGTCTAACAGAGGGGCATTCCAAGAAGAGGTGGTTTGGGTCTTCAGAGTGAAGATCACACAAAGGGTAGGTATCAATCGGATGAATGTTGAGTCTTTTCAAGTTCGATAAGGTGGGAAGCCGATCCCAGAGGATCTGCCAGATCAAGAAGCAAATCTTAAGGGGTAAAGGCAATTTCCATAGCTTGTTCCAAACTCGGGCAGAGGAAGTATTGGGTGGTAAAGGTAACTTCCTGTCCGAATCTAGCTCCAAAGATTTTTGCAGAATAAAGCATGTGATAGGCTGAGGAAACTGTAAATTCCCCATGTACCGCTTTTCCCCAGACCAGTTGGTCATCAAAATCCAGGCGTGGAATATGAATTACAATGATAGAATTAGCTAAATCAGGAGTGACCAAGCTTGCAATCTTGGCCTGATTCCACTTTCCATCCAGGATCAGGTCACTAACGAACTGAGCATTTGCCGAACTAAGGCTTGCCGGTGCTGAAGAAAGACGTCCATTGGGAGGGATCCAAGAATCATTTCAAATTGAAATTTTCTGGCCATTGCCAACTTGCCATCTGATGCCAGGTAATAAACATGATTTTTCGGTTAAGATGCCACGCCATCCACTTGAGAATCGGCCTTTGGAAGGGGATCATAAGAAGCTGTGATTTATACAGTACTTGCCACAAAGAACCTGGGCTAGGAGGGACTCCGGTTTTACTAGAATTCTCCAGGCAGTTTTAGACAAGAGCGCCAGATTAAACAGCCTCATATCTTTGAATCCCAGGCCACCTGAATCTACTGACCCGCATAAAGCATGCCAGTTGATCCAATGAATGCTTCTATGATTGTCATTACCTGCCCACCAGAAGTTTGCAAGCAGAGTATCTATCTGATGGCATACATGGACGGGAAAAAGACATACATGCATATGGTAGATGAGGAGGGATTGAAGCTCGGATTTGATTAGAGTAGTGCGACCTGCTTTATTTAAAAAGAACCCTTTCCAACTTGCACATTGGTTCCGCACTTTGTCAATCAGCCCGCGGAAGAAATCTTTTTTCTTAGAAATAGAATCAAGCGTGGTTCCCAAATAAGTGCCAAAAGACGTTGACAGCGGGATCCCTAAGTTCTGTACGACTAGGTGATTAGTCATTTCGCAAGCATTTGGGCTTAAAGTAACAGAGGACTTGGATAGGTTAATCTGCTGGCCAGATTCCGAGCAATAGTGATCCAGGATAGATTGAATGCCCCCTATCGATTGCGGGGTAGTCTTAGTAAAGATCATTGCGTCATCAGCAAAGAAGAGATGGTTGATAGGAAGGCTTAAACTCCCGGCCTTGATACCAGCAATCACCTGCGAATCATGAGCATGGGTCAGCTCTGCCGATAGTCCTTCCGCACAGAGAATAAAAAGATAAGGGGATAACGGATCACCCTGTCTCAAACCACACTGTGGCTGAATACGGGCGGATAGGGTGCCATTGACGAGCACTTCATACGATACTGTTGAAACACATTGAATTACCAATTTGATAAGAGTGGCAGGAAACCTCATCTTCCTTAGGACAGCTTCAAGGTAATTCCAATTTATCCAGTCATATGCCTTACTCATATCCATCTTGATGGCGCCAAGGATACCCTTTGATCTTTTGGTCAACCTAATTTTGTTGGTGAGCTCTTGGGCAAATAGGATATTATCAGCTATAAATCTCCCTGCTACAAAAGCATTTTGGAACTAAGAAACAATGTCACCCAATGATCCCTTAATACGGTTTACAAGAACCTTAAAGATGATTTGTACATGGTATTGCACAGGCTGATAGGTCTAAAGTCGCGGGCGGATAACGGGTTCTTGCATTTTGGGATTAGCACAATAAAAGATTTATTTGTCACTCGCAGCATATGACCAGATCTAAGAAAAGATAGGGTCGCCGCCGTAACAGGTCTTTCCATAAAATCTCAACATTGCTGATAAACAATTGCCGGAATGCCGTCCGGGCCAGGAGCTTTGAGGGGCTTGATTTGAAAAAGAGCATGATAAATTTCTGAAGCAGTAAAAGGTCTTTCAAGAAAACTTATTTGGTCATCCGTGAGGGTTTTGGTGATACTCTCAACTGTTGTCAAATTTGCAAGTAGATCAGGGGATTGATGAGGGGGACAAAAAATGTTCGTGAAGTAATCCACCAAACATTTCTCAAATTCTGGATGCGAGGTATGGGTAACAGCATTATCATCAATGATAGCAGCAATGCGATTCCAATTTCTTCGAAGCTTTGCGGAATTCTGAAAAAAACGAGTATTGCGATCCCCTAAGTGTAACCAATTTATCTTAGCTTTCTGAGCCCAAAAAATTTCTTCACATTCTAGAAGCCAATCAAGTCTCCGACGACACTGCTGATCTAAAGACTGAGCTTCCCAGTTAGGGAGGAGCGATTGGACGTGATGCAATTGCAGAATAGTGTCTTTAATTTGAAAGTGCAAGTGCCCAAAGCAATCTTTGTTCCAACGAGCTAAGTCCTTCATCATAATATTTCCCCATGAGGCAACTTGGAAGAGAGGGGAGCCATCAACTGGATGCTGCCATGATTCAAAGATAGTAGGTTTCCCTATAGGATGTTTCAGCCACATGGCTTCAAAACGCTTAGGTCGGGGTAGCTGGGTGTCAAGTAGTAGGGGGCGTGGTCAGAAGACTGTATCCCAAGGTTTGTTAAAGTAGCTTGAGGGAACAGGGAGAGCCAGGAGATATTTGCAAATCCACGATCGATTTGCTCATACGTACAAGAAAGATCATGCTGGTTATTTGTCCAAGTAAAAGAGGGCCCTACCCATTTAAGATCAGAAAGAAAGTGTCTCTAAAGGAAATCTGCTAAGCTCTCATGTCCAGGTATACATCTGGCGTTGGGCCCTGTCTTATCTTATGGATTCAAAACTTGATTAAAGTCCCCAATCAGGACAAGAGGAGATCTCACGGGAGATAAGGCGTCAGAGATTGTTTCCCATGTCCTCTTTCTCTTGGCCAAAATCGGGTGCCCATATACAAACCCCGACACCCATTCTTTACCACTAGAATCTTGAAAATGAACAAGGATGAGATTTTGATTAGAGTACAAAACAGAGCCACACAGCTCCTCCGTCCATCCAACCCACAGGCCCCTTTGTGCCAAAAACACCACCAGGGTCAACACCAGCAGAGGACGTGAAGCCCATCCGCAGAAATTTTAAGGTAGAAAAATCCCTAGGCTTTTTCATTTCTTGTAAAAAAATACAGAAAGGTTTGTAAACCTTGGCCAGTTTTAATGCTGCACGAACTGATAGGGCATGGCCTAACCCACGGCAGTTCCAGCAGAGCTGTATCATTGGTGGGGAAGGGGTTGTTGCGAGACAACACCCGAAACCCATGAAGAAACCAAACTCGGCCTTTGTAAAAAAGGGTTTTCACTAGTATACCAAGACCTTTTAAGAGAAAAGAAGGATTTCACCGGGACATCCCTATTCAAAATATGAATAAATTCTCTAGTACAAGCCTCATTGAAGAGTTTGGGTGCGACATCACCGGAGGAAAGCCGGCGTCGCTTAAGCCAAGGTAAAAGACCCAGAATTTGCTTAGGCCGAAACCGAGAGCCCCACTCCTTATTCCAAACAACATAAGCCAAAACCGGACCACCCTCCCCCAAACACGCAACCTTACACCGCTTAGCAGGAGGCAAGAAGCCCCGCAAATAGTCATAAGTAAACAAAACAAGCGGTTTCTGTTTTTTAAGATGGAAAAAAGGATAGAGCATGAAAGGCCAGTACCGAAAAAAATGCATATTAAGTAGGCACAAATATAGGTACAAGCTCAAGCAAAAAGAAGAACCTGGAGGCCGAGCCCCTTGATAATCAGCTACATCATCCTCATCAGGTAGGGGTCTTTTTCCATAAGCTTGAAATTTTTTTCCTGAATGAATTTTGCTCCCATCAGAAATATCGGTGTCATCTGTTTCATAGTCTGGCGCCAAGAAGTAATTCCGGTTGCCTGAAATAGGTTGAGATAGTTGTCCAACAACTAAAGTCGAAATATGAGAACTGATGTCCTACACATGAAGCTTAGTGCTTTTGCTGTTAATAAAATAAGCATCATTAGGATAACTTTGTAAGGTTAAATCCTGCTTGAGATTGTTCAAAGTGTTCTCCCAGATATGCAAGGGAAAGTCTAAGCCACCATCAGGAAGTCCAGAAACCCAAGTCCTTTCTTCATTCAATAGAGAAGAAGCTAAAGGATCCGAGAAAGCAGTAGAATCCAAAGAGGATGAAGGAGCCATTAGAGAGCACGCAACAGTAGCAATATCTGGAGAATTAAGAAGTGCAGACAAGGAGGGGGAGTTACCAGGCGCACCAACGCCTAAAAACTGGCCATGCGATGGGGACCAAGGCCTGCAAAGATGGCAGTCAGTGGCCCAAGGACTTCTTATAACATCAGGGCCTAGAGAGGAGTGCAGCCCACCGTGCAACAATCCATTTAACAAGTGAAAAAAGGCCTGGAGTAGGCGAAAAGGAGCTGGGTCTGGTCCAGGCGAGGGAACTCCTTGCAGTAGGCCCGTTAAATCAAAAGACACTTGATTTAGCAGCAGCCCAAGGCCCAAAAAATTAGTGAGTTGCCTAGCACCAAGTGGAAAATACAACGAAAATCTGGCAGAAGATCCAAAAGATCTTGCAAATCCAGACAAGATTTGAAAATCTGAGTTTGATACATGAGAAGATATTAAGGGCCACGTGGTAAGCTCTCCGTGAGTACTCAAACCAAGTGGGTACGGTCCCAATGATGGCAAATCATCTGCCAAGATTGCCTCCGTCGAAAAATATGATTGCACCTCCAAGCTATCCCAGCACACCGTCCTCGACGCCGGCAACATCATGCATGCTGGTGTTACCAAAGATTCGGAAGAAGGAACACTGATTTCATCCATGTTATCGGCCAGATTTTCTCCACCGTCATCGTCGTCCGTCAAAAATTCAGTTTCCGTGGAGACAACGTCATCAGAATCCAAAATAGTGATCACCTCCTGATCAACACTGTCCGAGTCATAACTAGAATTTTCATCCGATTGCTCCAAGAATGCATCCTCCATAATAACATCGTCTATGATGCCATCGAACGCCAAAGGTGCGACATCAGCCTCGGGGAGTATTTCATTATTATGCTGGTTTTGATTAGCAACAGGGCCCTCAACCGCTACTTCCAGATTGTCATCAGCCACATGCATCCCTACCGAGTCACTACACAAATTATGGTCTTCATTGCTAATAGACCCTTCCTCCGTACCAGCAGTAGAATGGAAAGAGTTCGAGGCAGTTTCAAAACTAAGCTCATCGCTTGAAACAACAGAAGGGGCGGGCGAGAAGGAGTCAAACAGATGTGTAAGATGAATACCTTCATCGTCAGAGGAGATGGCTATCCTAGAAGACCTGTTCCAATCGGAGTTGGGTAAAGCCCGCAGGGAGGTCGCATACATTGGGTAATTATTGAGATAATGGGTAGCAAAAATATGAGGAGCTGGTAGGAGAGCGTTCCGCTCTGATAGCATTTCCATAATATCCACAGGAGAAGCTTTACAGTTAATGTTACCATGGCCAATGCAGCCACAGCGATAGCAGGATATGAAGACTCGCTCATAAGTGCAACACAGGATTACCCAGCCTGCTCCATCCAAGAGGGTAATGAAGATAATTGGAAGCAAGGGTAGGTCCACAAAAACTCTTACCTTAATTCGGAAGTAGTCAGCATTCGAAACTCTCTTCTTTGACCAATCCACCTCCAAGAGGGTACCGGCAGCCCATCCAATCCTTTCAGCCAAAGAGAAGTGATAGCAATCACTGGGGATGTTACTAACTTGCATCCATAAGTCTGCTGTATGGAATGGAACCATTGCATAGATTACATGAGGGAACCAGGGTTGAGGAACCAGCAAGGCACCAAAGAAATTCCAAGGACCATTGTTAAGGATAAGCAAGGTATCTGATCTAGTGGTAAACTGAAATAAGAAAACATTGGGTACTTTTTTTAACAAGAACTGGGCCTTGAAGGAACCAGTAATCACGAACACGTTTTTTGGATTTTCTTCTGTGAGAAGGAACGAGAGTCAATAAATTTTCCTCAAAGCACCAAGTCCTTGTCCTCCCGTGCATTATACACAAGCTGCAGGTTCAGGGGGTATCATAAAGGTGCGTAAGTCCACGTTGTGCTCCTCATGAATATTCAGCTCATTTTGATAGGGATCTGCCATGTGAGCTGACAACAAAACAGGATATGAGACTGTCGAGGATATCATTACTAATGTACGTGAGGAATTGGAATTCACTAAATCAGTGATGCATTCACCGCTTATTCTTAGAATTGTTACAAGAAATAGGAAAGAATAATTTCAAAAATATAATATAAAACAGTTGACTGAGGCACGGATTATGTCGCTCTCTTAAGACGATTTGCGTCCTTTTAAAGAATTACCACTGGTGCAGTAACGTTATCGACGCGTCACCTCCGGGATATAACCGACCAACTTTCACTATCGCTTCACTCGTAATTCTGCACAAACGAATGAAACAGAAGTTTCACTCGATACCTTACCAAAATGCTCACAAGCCTAAGTGTATAGAAATCAGAAAAAAGAGCTAAAGAGAAAGCTTGAGTTGTGTGTTGAAAAAGCGAGGAAGAGGTCTCTTTTTATAAGTAAAGAAAAATAACTGTTAAAAATCTATTACAAATAAATAAATTCAAAATTTATTCCAGAAATAAAATGTTGTAATAAAAAATATGATTGTTCGCAAATTTTAGAAACTCATATCACCTCACTTGTGCTTCCCTTCATGAGCGTGCAAGTCTTAGACTCAAGCACATTTTACAAAAAGACCAAAAAAAGTCCAATGAGTGTCATCTTATATATATACTCCTTAAAATTCTTTACAATAGTCAATGTGGGACAAATACTTTCCAAAAGCTTATGTATGTAAGAAAACATTTCCTTACTCTTTTCAAGTAATGTGAGATTAAAGCATTTATGGTTTTACTCTTCTCTTTTGTTTTTAAAATTATTTCTTGAAAAGATAAGAGATTTTTTTTAAAAAAAAATACTCCAACACTTACCATAACTCCTCTACCTTAGTCATTAGGTTGTGATTAGCCTTTTAAGCACCAAAAGATATATGTCGAAGAAAACTGAGACCCCGTTTGCAGGGTTTTTTTTTCTTTCTTTTTTTAGTTTTGGAAACTGGAAAAAATAAACACGTTTCGTAACAAGTTTTTATTTTTTTTATCTTCAGTTTAAAAAAACAGTTTTTAAACTAAGGTAGTTTTTGAAAATTCCAAAAATGAGTTTTAGTTTTCAATTTGTTTTTTTTTAGACCACCACCACCACCATCCTTCCATGGCCAGCAGTCACCTCCCACTGCTGGCAGCCACCGCTAGCAACTGTTGGAGGCCGACAGCCACCGCCAGCAGCCGGCGATCACCAGCCACCGCCGGCCGCCTGCCACCACCACCGTCTGCTACCACCACGCCCTACCACCGTCACCGCAAATCATCATAAAAAAAAACTCAAAATAAAAACTAGGTTATAACACACCCACTTGTTTTTGTAAAAAAAAAAAAATGAAACTGCTCTTTAGTTTTTAAAATTTTTTTTTTTTTAGAAACTGAAAATCAAAACGGAAAATATTGTCAAACAGAACTTAAGTAAACCGGTAATCTTCCCTCGATCTTCAATTGTGTACTTACAACTGTAATCCTAAGAAGAAGAATCTCTTCCAACAATAACTCCCCTCGATCCCCAAGAAAAGTTTCATTGGCTTGTAGAATTAATGAAAAGAGTCATCATGGGAGTATTTGGTCGTGATATGGACACTACCAAGGAAGTAGGTTGATATACAATCTTCTGACTTGCTTTTGCAAGTAAATCAACATTAAAAAGTCTCGTGTACGTAATAAAACACCACAGCACCTTCATTCTTAGGCCCCCACATACAATGTCAATTTCCTCAAAGTATAAGCTTCAATTCCTGAATTTCGTCATTAAAAACACATGTACAACGAGCTAGTTTAAATAAACACGTGAACATCAAAAGCGACTTTGTTTTGAGCCTAATTCGAGATACACTTCGCATCTAAGGCTTGAAAGCTCATGAGTTTTTAGGCTCGAAATCTCAACCAAAGCTCGTTGAGTCACCGCATCGAAATAAGTTGTGCACTTGTGCTACAAACTTTTTCTGGGTATCAAATGTAAGTGCATTGCGGTGTTAGGATCTATCAACAGGATGGTAATATCTTTTCTGAATTGTGATACATCGTGCTTGGTTGCTCGGGAAAGCAAATATTCCAAAAAAAATTCCGTAAAATCTTGTCCAATGCCGCTACTTTTTGCTATTACCCTTCGCTTAAGATCTCAGGAACGAAATTGTTGTGTCCTTAACCATCTCTAAGGCATTGAGTGAATATCAAATTTGCAACGGTGTAATATTTGTTTCGCTTGGTTACCAGGTACACACACGGGATAAATCACGAAAATTCTTCAACGTCTAGCATTACTTATAGTTACCTTTGAAAAAAGAAGGAAATTGTGTACCACCAAATAGAAGTAAACTGCATATTTCAGAATCATCTTCTAACGAACAGGAGGAATTAACATTGACTGGGGCAGTAATAAAAGTAGGCACACTCAGAGCCTGAACAATATCCATGAGCAGGCTGATTGGATTGGTTGCTTCCATGCTTTTGCACACACTTGGTGTTGCAGTCTGTTGGGTTACACCCGCTTCCTCGATCTTCCATACAAATTCTGCCTT
Source organism: Escallonia herrerae (assembly GCA_033070095.1). NCBI lineage: Eukaryota > Viridiplantae > Streptophyta > Magnoliopsida > Escalloniales > Escalloniaceae > Escallonia > Escallonia herrerae. Next base: position 136,536 of record JAVXUP010000351.1, read on the forward strand.
GCCCTCGTGCCACCGTTACCACGTTTTCTGCAGTTTAATTATACGTGAAAAAATATTAGAGTACTAAATAGGCCTATATATATGCGAACATCAACTGTACTGACCGCAACACGATGCTTCACTTTATAGTGCGCTTCATCGAATTACTTGTGAACTAATGATTAAAAAAGTTTACGCGTGTCGATATAGCAAACAAGGTGTTTATTCATCTCCATCGGTGCTTGGTACCAAGAACAAAGTAGCAACACTAAGAAGAATGCACTCATTGATACATGTTAGCTTCGTTATGATTTTCCTCCTTTGTAACAGGGCAGTGACTTAGAAACAGTATTTGTATGCTCCTTTATTTTCTGTGTATCTGTGCGCGCGCGCGGGTCGGGTGGAGGATTCAGAAGGTAGATTTTCAGTCTCAGATTTTACCAGAAATGATGAAGAGAACAAGCACCACTGTAGCAACAAATATACTCTTCATGGTTCTGCTTTTAATATTTAAAGGGGCAGAATGATGCTAAATGAAAAAGAGTGTTTTGGAGAGTGCATCTAAGCAGCTTACTTTTTTTTTATTTGTTAGGGAGAACTAAGGCAAGGGAGAAGTCAGGACATGTTGTTTGTTGATAGGGGCTTAGTCCCATTCAGAGCATAGTCCTAAATTCAGCTATATGGGAGAAAGGTCGAAGGGTCATCAGATGCAAATTTATATCAGAGACAAGGTGATTTAAACGGATCGGCTTCGGATTATTTCGGTCCTTTTCACAGGCGAAAAGCCCTGCTAATGCTGAAGGAAATATGTGCTTTATTGTGCCTGATTTCCATACATCATCCAAAGAGGGATGCCCTGTTGATTACTTTTAAGGAAAGTCTGACCAAACAAAACCTTATTAACATGCCAGTACTCTGCTTCCCTTAAAAGCTTAACTATTTTCCAGAGAGCGGTTGTCACATCATCATCTTTTATTTCCAAATTATGATAAACGTGATTCAGAGGTCATTTGGGATTGATTTTAAAAAATAGATTTTGATTAAATTTGATTTTTAAAAAAACTAATTATTTTATTTATAATAGATTAAAAGTTATTGAAGGTGTCTGGATAAAAATTCATTAAAGTGAGCTTAGTATGACAAAAGTATTATAGAGTATTCAATTTGGAAGGGAATATTTAATGTGTATTCATATTTCATACGAGAGGATATTTTAATAATTCTCTTGGTCAAACTTGATTTTACAAAATTGATTAATTCAGAATCAAAGAAAATAAAGATTATGATATTAATCAGTTCTGAGTATATTGGAGTAGATTTAACAAGTTAATTTATTTATTTATTTTTATCACATCCTTCAGACCTATTTTAATCTGGATTTAATCAGGTTTGATCATTCTAAAATCAATCTCAAACACCCTCTCACGTAAGCAAACACGGCATAAAGATTTTGGCCTTTGACTTGTGAATTAGTTGTTGCTTTAATTTCAATATAGTTGGCCCTCTTACGATTACTATTCCAGTAATAACTTTTGATACATAATGCTCCTCAGTTTTGTACTTTTGATTAAATATTTTCTTTTGACTTCTCCAAAAATTTTCGGACGGACAATCACAGATTAAATGCATAATGTTTGACTAAGTCAAGTAGGGTAAAAATAATCAACAAAGTCGATGTTTATATGATTATCCTTATCCTGGAATTTCACAAAAAAGAAAAGAAGGGAAAATCTAAAGAAATGGAGGGAATAATGTTTTGTGGAACCAACTCCATTTCATGGTGTATAATTAATACTCCAATTTTGGAGAAAAATCGTGTAGCATTACCAAGTGTTAAGTAGTATAATTAAAGGACTGTAAAGAATTTATGTAGAAGAATGTGAAGTAGTATTACCAAGTGTTTCTATATTAACAGTTTTTTTTTACTTTGCAAGATGTTCAAGTCAATTACCGTCTACAAATTGCGATTAACTCCTGAAACTTCTCCCATTAAGTTTTGAAATGTTCATTCACCGAAAGATGAGAAAACTTTTCATCAAACTTTAAAAATTGCTTGCACTTGGAGATCGAAGATCAAGTTGGTCATCTTTTTAAGATAAAAGTAGACAAAATGATCATTGATATATCATTGAATGGTATCACACAAGACGTTTCCGTGACTCGCGTGTTCTTCGTTTGTTTAGAGAAGATGGTTACACCAATTATACTAAGCTCTCAATAAACAGATGAAGCTCAACTCACGGGTTGACAACAATAGTAGTCCCATAAAAGCAACAAGCATGGCTTGATCCCTGACTGACGGTTCATCTTCTTCAACGAAGAAACCAACTTCGCAGGAAACCCTAAGCATTCACGGGTTGCCTCATGACAAGGCCTTAACAGCCACGAAACCGAACCTTTAAAGAATAGGTTTCGAGAAGGAAATCACCCATGGCGGAAACTGTCACAGGTAAATTGGACAAGGCGCCTGAAAGTTTTGTGGAGCCATTAAAGGCGCCAAAAGTTAGGGTTACAGCTTTTATTGATTAAGCCAAAGAAAATCAATAGATATTGGCTCTTCTGATTGATTTTGCAACTTAAAACGCCCAAAACAGAGTACATGCAAAAAAGGATAAAAGAAAATCCTTTCTCAACCAAACAAATACGCCATAATGTTGCTATTGCCTTTGCTGAAGAAAATGAATAATTACCAAAGAAAATAAACTGGAACCATTGACAAAACTCTTTCACAAACAGCAATGCAACCCAATATTCAATTTGGGAGTTCCAATCAGTAATAGATGAATTTTTAGTGCAAAATATCCATCAAACAACTAATCAGCAGTACATGAGACCCAAACTGGGGCAGAAAACAATATGATAAGACTCTTTTGAGCAAGATAGAACAAGAGGATCACGCACTGAACCAGTACAAACCATTCAGATTCAGGAATTGGAGCTAAGATCATCATCAATAGTAATTAATTATCAGCAGCGCTTACGGATCACAGCAGGCCTTTTGTGCATATCTCGGTAACCAAAGGCTCTCTTAGGATTCGCAGCTGCAGACCTTTGGCGAGGAGCTTCCTGGCAACTCGAGGGTTTGCAAGCAGCAGGGAGATTATTCAAGTCGATCACCTGCACCTTCCTGCTGTGCTTGGGGTCAATCTCCTGCTGGTATCCTTGGTGCAGCTTCCGCTTGCTTGCTTCCAGCTTGAACCGCTCCGCTTCTCTATCTAAACTCATACGAGGCTTGCCTACTTCACAACTAATCTCGCTAATCTTCGTGTTCCGCTGTTGCTCTTTTACTGAGTCGGCGGTGATGTGCTGGAGCGGAAACTCCTCTTCGATATCCTTATCGACGGTGGAAATATCTTCGATCTTTTGGCCCGTCGATTTGAAAAGAGGGTCGTCTCCATCTCTTGGGTTTTTCTTGAAGAGCAGCGCCGCTATGCCGTCTCTATGAAACTGAAACTCAACTGGGTAGTTCGAGGCAGCGGTGTCGATTACCCATTCAATCAGCCCAAACAGATTCTCGGCAGGGGTAATCACCCCACCATCCTCTTCTTCAACCCGCAGCAAATCGTTCATACTCTTTCCCTTTCCCATACTTCAAAAACCCCAAATCTACGTGAATTTTTCGGTTGTCAAGCAAAACCTTGCAGAAGACAAAGAGTAAAAGGGGTTCAAGCCGTTCAAGTGCTTTGTATGCTCATATATAGTAAGGTTTTCCATATACTGTAAGGAGTTCGTTGGTGCAAAGTCCTTTTGTTTCCAGGTTTTGTTGCTTACGGCGCAAGCATAGTATTGGAGTAGGAGTCGGACTAGGAAAAGGAGATAGCTAGGAGAAAAGCTTTTAACTATTTTGACCCAAATTGCTTCATAAATTAATGGTAAGAGTGTCCCAGGTACCAAATTGGTTAAAGATTAAAATAATACTTGGCTAAATTTTTATCAACCTTATCATATTGTGAAATTCTAATCTTTATCGGGATCTAATCGACGTCAGTATATGTAATTGGGTTTTTATTTCCTTTCTCGATAAAGAAGTAATTTATTTTTAGTTGAAAGTCATACATCAAAATAATCGGACCTAATTTGTTTATAATTAAAAATTTAACAACATAAAATCATGCCATAAAAAAGCTTTAACACCGTTTAAACCAAGACAAAAGTTAAACCAAGCCCAACACTTATGACCTGACTCAGTGAGTCGCACTGAATTTAGCCTACCTTATTGGACGGATGACCGAGTCACTATGAACACGACCATTGAGCCAACCCTGCCATGGGTCGATGGCGAGATCTACACAAGGATGTGTTTGCGCTGCTGAGCAAACTCACTATCGATTGGTGCACCGGCGGCAGAACCAATTAAATGTGCGGGATCTTTTTTGTCCCTATGGCCTGGGGACTTTCCTGAAAGTGAGAAACTTCGATGAAGAGACGAAAAGTATATGTAAACGACTGTGCGCCCATAAATGACAAAGAGAGCTTTCGATTGATTGTGAATGTTTACACAACAATGTTTACAAGTCTGAAAACTGAACTTCCTATCGATAGCAGCAAAAGCCTCTAAAGCCTAAACAAAAGAAAGAAAAAGACTAATTTGTCTGGTTGATGATTGATTGTGTCCTGTGCTTCTTCTTTGACTCACTATATATACTAGAGGCTTTGTAAAAAATAACTACCATTACAAGAAACTATCCACTTAAAAATTAACTAACCACTAATAAGTAACTAACCACGCTTATTCCTTATCAATATGACACATTTTCAGAAGTTGTTTTCTTTTACTTCTTGAATCTTCCATTATCTCTTTAGAAATAAATAAAAGTAAATGCCATTTAGTGGCATTTAATCAAAGTGAATTTATTAGTAAAAAATATATTTTGTGGTGCAAACATTGCCTCCCATGTCTCAAGCAATTGAATATTTGAAAATTACGAAGAGTCATGTCTTTTAAATGGATAGTATTTTCTCACTATCGATAGACTTTCACGATCGATATATAACCTTTCACGATCGATAGCCTTTCATTATCCATAGCGTTGCAAAATCAATAGCCATGTACGATCAATAACCTTACACGATCAATAACATTTCACGATCGATAGCCTTTCTCGATTGACAGTCTCTCGCTATCGATAGGCTTGTATTTTTTAATATCGATTGTGAAGAGCCATATCTTTCAAAGGGAAAGTATTTTTCACTATCATTAGACTCTCACTATTGATATATAGCCTTTCACGATCGATAGGCTTGCATTCTTCAAAGTGACAGCATTTTCGCTATCTATTGGCCATTGATTGGCTTTTGTTCTCCATATGCCTGTGTCAATGACCATAGTTGGCCAAGCCACTAAATGAACCATGACCATTTTTGGTCAAGCTACTAATAAATGAAGACCATTTTTGGTCAAACTGTTAACCCAATCAGCATATAAAATGGCTACTGATAAGCCAATCGATTGAGCATTTCTTTAATTCAAAGTGTATGAATAAAAATAATACAAATAATATTTGACTATATTTGTAGTTCTTAATAACCATTGAATTAATACTCTACCTTGGTGTGCTCCACAAACCCAAATATGTTATCTTTCTCCAAAAAATATAACACTGGTTGGCTCCCAAAATATATGTTCTTCATCATTTTTCATGGTGTCAAAAGCTTCAAACTCACTAACAGTGGGAAATTTTGAATCGATAGCCATAGTTGTGCTATACATGTCACATGAAAAGGGCTCCTTTTTGCTTTCAGCCAAAATAGGCTTGCAAACTTGCCCCCCAGCCATATCGATTAGATGTCCTTTTGACATATCAATTCCATATGAGAATAGACATGGTTCTTCAACTGTTTCAGCCATTTTTGGCATGATGTTGATCTTACAAAATTTCTCACACCACTTTTGGTGTAAGTTAGCCAGTTGTATTATTGCATCCAAATGATTTCCCAACAATAAGCACTTTTCACGCAATTCATCGAATAACTCACTTGAATTGTCTGGAGATAACACTTGAAGTTGACTCTTTTGCAATGACTCTTCTTGATAGTTAGTCGTGCAATTTTTAGTAACCATGAATTGGTTGCTTTCATCTTTAAAATATTGTTTTGTTTTAGCCATGCTTAGCATTATTTTATTTTCATTATCCAAAGAATAACTATCGGTTTCTAAATTTTCACCCCCAACAAACGTGGAAAGAAGCAATTGAACTTCTTTCCTCATCCATCCAACTCTATGAATCAATGCCCAGCATTCTTTTAATTTATCCTCTACATCCTCTAAAAAGGATGGATGATCTATTCCTATCAAGGTTTTAATATAGTTTTCAAATCGATGTAATTCATTGGAGGTATCTACCAAAATCAATGGTAAAATAGACTGACCATATTTTGCATCAATGTAATCCATTAGATCATACCAAAATTTCATTAAATCATCCACTGTCGACTTCATATAAAATGAAAGAGACAATGTTTTAAAAATTTTAGGCACTAATGATGTCGAAGTACGACATTTCATCAAATTTACCCACAAATCGGCCCTTAATTCATCAAATCGGGTTTGAAATTCCAAGGAATTGCTTGGAAACATATTGTTGGCATTTCCCACTTTCAGGTACAAGGTCCCATCGGGCATGCCAATATTTGCACTGCTGGGCAAACTCACTATTGATTGGTGCGCCGGTAGCACAACTGATTAAAAGTGTGAGATCTTTTTTGCCCCTAGGGCCTGGGGACTTCCCTAAAAGCGAGAAACTTCGATGAAGAGACAAAAATTAGATGTAAAAGACTGTGTGCCCATAAATGACAAAGAGAGCTTTCGATTGATTGTGAATATTTACACAGCAATGTTTCCAAGTCTGGAAACTAAACTTCTTATCGATGGCAGCAAAAGCCTTTAAAGTCTAAACAAAAGAAAGAAAACGACTAATTTGTCTGGTTGTGATTGATTATGTCTCGTGCTTCTTCTTTGACCCACTATATATACTAGAAACTTTGTAGAATATAACTACCATTACAAGAAACTACCCACTTAGAGATAAACTACCCACTTAAAAAATAACTACCCACTAATAAGTAACCAAGCACACTTATCCCTTATCAATAAGACACCTTTTCAGAAGTTGGTTTCTTTCACTTCTTGAATCTTCCATTATCTCTTCAGACATAAATAAAAGTAAATGTCATTTAGTGACATTTAATCAAAGTGAACTTATTAGTGAAAAATATATTTTGTGGTGCAAATAGGATGCCAAGTTTTGCACATCCCTTTATGATTGGATGCTTATATCTGTACATACCATACCATTCTTCTATCTTGGTCGAACCATTAATCCCACTGCCAATAACTGCCATTGTAACTGAACTACCAAAAAACAACCAACGACACTATTACAACATCACCACTAACAACACAAATAACTACCATGCCAACTAAAATGATGCTACCATTACTCGGCCAGTCTAGCCAGGAATATGCATACACCTTCGGTCACCAGCAAGATTTCACTATAGTCTACAATTACATAACAACTCAAAAAGAAATATTTTTGGTACAACTAGACATTGAGATATATTTTTAGCAATCTCAATGTTTGCCTAGATTTGAGCAAGTTCAAATTGAGAGATTGATTAAAAAAAAGTCATATCCACCCATCATTCACATGGAAATAAAACCCAAACCTAATTCTTTCCTCCATTTCATATATAAACGGTATGCTTTAATTTTTAACTAAATTTAACCAAACACTCCAAAATATACCGAATCTTGCAAAATTTTGAGCTAAGCATTTATTCGTGTTTTGATCTAAAGTATAAAAAAGTTGAAGCTTAGTTGTTTGGCATGTAAAGAGGTTATTGTGGTTGGTAGTGGAAATAATGTTCTTACTTTTGAGTTTGAAAGTGGAACTTGTGTGACAGTCAGTCTCTACCAAAGCTCCTATCTTTAAATTTTTCTATTGTTGCTAGCACATCCTGACTACACACACTTGATGGCGGTTGGAACCCATTTACAAGTTAGCAAATATTCTTAAACTTCAACGCTCTTGTCCCGGTTAATTTAGATTATGCCACGTGCTTCCCATGCCTTTACTTAACATATAATACCTAAAACCTTACTTTTTACACATAAAACCAGAAATCAAAGATTTGGGTGCTAGGTCCCTCTTATGAATAAGGGTTCAAAATTCCCTTTGAGCGGGTAGAGGGTCGACTAGGCTAGCAATTGACTTTGACCGCTCTTCCATGGCCTTTCAAGGTGTAGCCGTCTCGCAGGTTCTCATTAGCAAGGATAGAGAGAATATTTAAATAAAGAAGTCTAATTTGAAGGGCTCCACACAGTGTCCCTTTGGGAGCCACCGATCCATCGGTTCTTCCCCTCAAGAGTCTGTTCCCTCTCTAGCTTCCCTTTCCTCTCAACCTTCATCATGCTCTTCAAGGTCTACTAGCAGCAAAAATGCTCCTTTTTTTTCTTTGAATTAGCGACCTGGGGCTTTCTTGGATAGGCCGCCTGGTGGCACCTCTCAATGATTACAATCGTAACGTCATAAAACGATGTTGAATACGAAGTCACTATCATTGAGTACACCAGATGTAAACACTTGTGGATGTACTGAAATGAGCAAGCATAGGTCCAATAACCTTCAAATCATGCATAAAGCATCGATATAAATACTCCCCAAAAAGTATATTAATTGCACTAAACCAGCAATATCCTTTATTCTTTTTTTTTTTTGGTTAAAAGTCCGTAGTATTCCATTATGCTCAAATAATTTCAAAAAATACATCACAGTACTATACAGTTTGGTTTTACGTACCTATACAGTATGTATATACAACACAGTACAAAAACCTCTCTTTAATGCCCTTGCTTCAGTACTTTGTGAGTACATATCCCCCATGTGTGGCATAGCTGCACATTCCTCTCAGTGGCTGGAGCTTCTGTCCAGCTATATACTCTATATTTGATCCAAGTTTGTATAACATGAAAGCAACCTTGTACATTAGAACTTTGGTGCTCAAAAACTCTCATATTCCTTTCTTTCCATATCCCATAGGTAGTTACTGCCACCACTAACTTGCTCAGCTTTGCTTGAAAGCTTTTCCCTCTGCAAACTCTGGCTGCTTCATTCAAAAATTGATTCCATGTCCCTTTTTTGTTGATATTTATCCTCTATTTATTCAGCACCATTTGCCATAGTTCCTGTGCATACTCACAGTGCAGGAATAAATGGTCTGAAGTCTCAGGGTATTTTCCATATAGCTCACATGTATCTTCTGTTAACATATTCCAAGTTTTCAACTTACTCTTGGCTCTAATACCTCCCTTGCTAATCAACCATAGGATCATAGCACATTTAGGTATATTACCTAGAAACCAGAGAAGTTTCCACCTAGTGACTGCTGGTGCTTTTGTTCTCAAACTTTCCCATGCTGATTTTATAGTGAAATTTCCACTAGGATGAAGTTGCCAAAGGATTTTGTCTGTTTGCTCTTCATCAGGTCTAGGCAAGGAATCCAGCACTTGGTTGAGAAGCTAGATTTTCCAATATGTTTACGACAAGATAATCATGTAGGGTTCTGTAAAGGTTGTGGAAATGGTATGATTTTTAAGTCGTATTATCTAGTGATGTATACTTGGATGGATCTAACTTTTCCAAATAAAGTATAAAGAAGACAAAATTACAAAAGGTTGCGAAAGATTTATGTTTATGAGGAATAATACCACAAGAAACTCTTAATTTGTCGATTCTATTACCTATGTTAACAAAGTTACTTTACTTTTGATGGTTGGTTTAAAATAGCGGACAAAGTTACTTTGCTTTTGATGTTTGGTTTTAAGCAGCGGACTTCGTGCATTATAAGAGTTCAATGTTTAATAAGTGCAAAGTCTATGTGGCACCAAACAAACAAAAAATAGTACATATTTTAACATTTTAAAAAAATATATTACGTGCTAATATTTTAGTGAAGTTCTTTTCCTCTTGATTTTTATGTGCATCATGAGAATTCAATATTTAGTAAGATTCCAAATTTAATTTGTTGCCAAAATGAGAAAAAACAAATCAGTCCAAATTCAATGTAAAACTTTGTAACAAGTTAACATTCAATGTGTTAAATTGATAGGAAGCATGATCATCACATAGTAAGGAGTTATAGAAGTGAATATCAAAATGAGATTTCACCAAAGAGCTCGAAATGAAAAATGACATTTGTCACAACATTAGTTTTAATGTATTGGTAGCCGTTATTGAGAAAAATTACTCATATCCAAACCATAAATGTAACTATACCTTTATCTTGTAAAGCATTCAAAGATGCTATATTCACTTCTGTTTCATGTACGTGACATGATATGATTCAGGGATCGACCGTGGATAGCAATGATGGCGACAAATACAATGAAGATGGAGAATTATGGAAATATGGAATCTTTGAATTCGGCTACCATTAGAATTATAATCTAAAATGTGAAGCCACATGATGATAATGATGATCCTGGTGTGGAAACCTGATAAAGAGCTCGAGAACATGCCTGAGTATGTCCTCTCTCTTATGCTCTCATTTGTGTTGATTTATGTCATATGTTTATGACTAAAGATATAAGGTGTAGGCCAGCTGTCCGGAACGGAAGACAGCTAGCCTATCAGATATATCTTATTCCGCATAGCGGGCTTTATCGGGGTTCCGCCCCCCGACCCAAGTTTTGTTGAGTGTCCATCTATGAGTAGGATTAGATTTTTCTTGAGTTGGACATAGCAATTATGATGGTTGACAATTGAGTGATACACGCAAGAGAGCGTTGTAAATCTGACTTGTATAAAATGAATTTGAGTTCTCTCTAAATTCGTGTATCCTTGCATTTGGTTATTGTGTTCTATACATATTTATCAAGAGCGGTTCGTAACAATTTGTTTTGCTATTATTGTCGGGTATTGGCGACCTAATTCGAAAAGATAGAACAATTTAGTTAATAAGTTAAATTTGTGCAAGTTCGAGCCAAATCCTCCTCTGACCTTGTAGTTTGGTCAAGTGATTCAATAACATTTTGGTTCCCGTAATGCTGTAGCATGCACTTCTTTTGGTTTGTGAGAGAGAAGTTTGTTTTGATCTGGGAGACCGATCCATAACTGGTAAAGTTTTTGGGATAAGTTGTTTTTATGAATGGTAGATTTTTTGCGTGATGGGCACAATATAAGGAAGATATATATTGCAGCGGAAATACTTAGAGGAGGAGTAAGTGGAGAGGAGAAACACTCAATAATATTTTTCTCTACTCAATCAACACTTCTTTCATAAACTCACTCACTCTTTCTTTGATTGATTTCCTTACTCATACATTCTACCAAATGACTAGAAGATGCACCTATTTATACTGCTATATAAAAAGACATTTAAGGACTCATTCATATCCTAAAGTTAACTCCCCTAACCCTTCACTTTTCATCTTCTTATTTAATCACTCGTAAGTTATAAGTAACTCCCATAACTTTTCACTTTTCACCTTCTCTTTATTTATTCATGTCTTGATTCTCTCTCAACAAGTGTCATAACTACTTAGAATCAAGATTAACTCTCAACACCCCCTTTAAGCTTGATTCTCTTATTCCAAGTCCACTCCGTAGCTTATCAAAGACTTTTCTTTTCAGGGGCTTTGTGAAGATATCTGCAACTTGGACTTCGGACTTCACAAACTTGACTTGGACTTCTTTCTTAGCAATGATCTCACGGATGAAATGATACCCCGTATCAATATGCTTGCTTCGATCAAGAAAGACTAGATTCTTTGTAAGAGTTATGGCTGACTTGTAATCGACATAAATTTGTGTCGATTCATCTTAATTAAAACTGAGCTACTTGAGCAAACTTCTTAGCATATCGCATGGCAAACAGTCGATGTTGCAGCCACATATTCAGCTTCACATGTCGATAGAGTCACTATCAATTGCTTCTTTGATGTCCACGTCAATGCTGCTTCACCAAAATAAAACGAATCTAGTTGTACTTTTTCGATTATCCACGTCTCTAGTTGTACTTTTTCGATCATCCAACATGTCCACAATTCTAGAGTCACGCATTAACTAACACCATGATATGACTCCTAAAGAGGTCCTTACAGATCTCTCCAAATTATCTCTATTGAATTCCTCTATAATGACTGATAGAATTTATTTAAAAGAAACCTCATGGATTTAAGCTACAAACAATTATAGAAATAAACTAGCAGTACTATAATTTCTCAAGAAACATAAATGAACTTCCTAACGAGCATCTCCTGCGGCTTCATTCTCATTACCCTCATCGTACTCAGATTCATCTAAGTCATCACCTAAAAACATTTAATAAAAGGGGTGAGCTGGGGCCCAATAAATACACATGCCATATCCGTAACATAGGTTTTGGGATTCATAAAAACATGTCACGGTTTTCTTCGATTTAAAACCGGTAAACATTTTCACAAAAGATACTATACATATATCTACTTTATGAAAGCAATTTATCCAAGATTCTCAGAACCGAAGTAGGACAATAAGAAGGCTCATTAACAACTATCACAGTTCATCATAACTTAGGCATGCTGGCCCATAATTCCTATTCCACCCAGGATAAATATTATTCGATCAGGGTATACGTCCCCGACTAGGACCCACAATCCCTCGTTCATCCGGGATATATATTATTGTGGACGCAAGGGCGAACTACGAAACTGTGCATCAACGTATCGTCCCGTTGACCAGGACCTAACAATCCAACTTTCTCCCGTGGATATAGGGCGCAACAACCAAGCCAGAAATACCGTCTCATTCAATATAAGCCAACTTTAAAATACTACTCATAGAAACATTTCATGGCATTTTTAATACATTTTCTCATCAATCAATTTACACAAAGCAGTAGCGTGTGAAAGGCTTTAAAACTTCTAATTGAAACAAATCATTTATACATACACATAGACAGAAAATAGGATATACGGAGGAATATGGCAGGAGTACTTACGTGTATAAATAATTTATACATATACGTATATCCTATATTTCATCTATGTGTATATATATAAAAATGATTTGTTTCAATTAGAAGTTTTAAAGCCTTTCACATGCTACTGCTTTCGTGTAAATCGATTGATGAGAAAATGTATTAAAAATGCCATGGAATGTTTCTATGAGTAGTGTTTTAAAGTTGGATTATATTGAATGAGACGTTTCTGGCTTGGTTGTTGCGTCCCATATCCACGGGAGAAAGTTGGATTGTTGGGTCCTGGTCAACAGGACGATACGTTGACATACAGTTTTGTGGTTCGCCCTTGCGTCCACAATAATATGTATCCCAGACGAAAGAGGGATTGTGGGCCCTAGTCAGGGGGCGCATACCGTGACTGAATAATATTTATCCCGGGTGGAGTAGGGATTGTGGGCCCTAGTCAGGGGGGACTGTACGCTGACCGTAGCATGCCTAAGTTATGATGAACTGTGATAGTTGTTAATGAGCCTTCTTAATGTCATACTTCGGTTCTGAGAATCTTAGATGAATTGCTTTCATAAAATAGATACATGTATAGTATCTCTTGTGAAAATGTTTACCAATTTTAAATCGAAGAAAATCGTGGCATGTTTTATGAATCCCAAAACCTATTTTAGGGATATGGCATGTGTACTTACTGGGCCCCCAGCTCACCCCTTTTATTAAATGTTTTCAGGTGATCACTTAGATGAATCTGAGTACTATGAGGGTAATGAGAGAGGAGCCACAGGAGATGCTCGTTAGGAAGTTCATTTAAGTTCCTTGAGAAATTATAGTACTGCTGGTTTATTTCTATTGTTTGTAACTTAAATCCATGAGGTTGCTTTTAAATAAATTATATCAGTCATTATAGAGGAATTCAGTAGAGATAACTTGGAGAGATCTGTAAGGACCACTTTAGAAGTCATATTATGGTGTTAGTTAATGCATGACTCTAGAATTGTGGACATGTTTAAATAAGGCCTGGCAGAACCCTAGATAGTTGTTTGAATGGGTCTGCAGCCGGTCATGTGCCTAGCACACGGGCTTACCCGTGGGTTTGGGTCGTGATAGAATGTCAAGCCTAGCACACGTCAAATACCTCAAACTTCCAACCAAGCTTTTAAAAAAGGTTATATCGACTGGACCTCCTTTGATGTGTCTCGACAACTTCTTTTCCATCTCGATGAGGAAAGTGATTGAGTTACAATTTTTTATATTGAACCTCTTCAAAAATTCTTTTGCATACGCTTCTTGTGAGATGGAAATTCCATCTTCTCTGTGCTTTACCTTGATTCCAAGATAGTATGACATCAATCTGATGTCAGTCATTTCAAACTCCTTGGCCATTTCTTTCTTGAAATCATCAAACATCTTCACATTATTGCCTGTAAAAATTAAGTCATCGACATATAAACATACTATCAAGATGTCATCTTTTCTATCCATCTTGACGTAGAGTGCATGCTCATGTGGGCACTTCTTAAAGCCTTGTTCTTAAAAATACTTGTCGATGCAACTGTTCCACGCCCTTGGTGCTTGCTTCAACCCATACAAGGCCTTCTTCAACCTCAAAACTTTGTTTTTGTGGCCTTCAACAACATATCCTTTGGGGTTGCTCGATATATTCATCATCATCAAGAAAACCATTAAGGAAGGATGACTTCACGACCATTTGATAGGTCTTACACTTGTTGAGAGCTGTTAGAGATATCAACAATCGTATCGTTTCCAACCGAGCGACTGGGGTGAAGACTTCATCATAGTCGATTCCAACCCTTTGCTTATATCCTTTGACAACAAACCTTGCTTTTTATCTCTTGACCTCACCTTTGAAATTTTTCTTTACTTTGTAAACCCATTTTACACCAATAAGATTCTTTCCCGATTGAAGAGTGGTCAGCTCCAAGTATCATTATTCTTGATGGCATTGATCTCTTCAATAACAACAACTACATGGTCAAATTTTGGATCGAGAGATCAAAGGATCTTCTCAACCACCCGACTATATTCCATTCTTCACTATTTCTCTCAAGTTGATTCACAACTGAGAGAACTCCGGAAATGTAATAAAAAATCATCTTGGAGTCCTTCATTTGTAAAGACTCAAATTCACCTCGAAGACTTGGAGCCGTACTTTTTCACCCTCTCGATGCCCTTGAAAGAATTCTCTAATGTATCCCATGCTTTCTTCTCAAAAATATTGCCATCGATGCCAAGTTGGATGAGTAAAAGAGCCTTTTGATCTTTCACTTAGGCTTCTTTCACAGCCTTCTTCACGGCTTGGCTAGAAGCGGTCAAGTTTTCTAGTTCAACATATTTTTCTTCTACGGCCTCCTAAACGTCTTGACCACCAAGAAAGGTTTTCATTTGGATGATCCACCTTTCATAGTTGTCTTTCATGAGCTTTAGGAAAGAAAATGCTCCACTTGGTTCGCCATTTCCTTAAACCCAAGCAAACCCAGATTTCCTCCCCTAAATTCATCAACAGAACTCCAAAAATAGAACCCCTCAATAATCATTCACAGCCGAACCAAACATTGAAAATCAAAGAAGAGAAAGCAGAAATGAGAGAGAGAGTAGCGGATCGAACGACGAAAAGGTACCGGCGGCTTCTCCGTCGTATTTAGGCTGGGACTTCGGCTCCGTCTCGGTGCAGCTTCTCAATTGATGTCGGTAGATTTGGGAAGGGCATGAGATTAAAGTGAGGAGCTATTATTCATGGAAGGTAAAGGAGATAAATGAGAGAGTGGAAAGCTAAAGACTGTCGCGGAATTGACATGGCTGCCGGGCAGTCAAGAATTGGTATTCTCTGAAACAAAGAATACAAGAAGCGGAAAAAGGTGAACACACCCTTTAATTTTTTGGTACTGTTTGAATTTTTTTATCCAAAATGGAACTGAAAAAACTAAAAGTACACGAAAAAAGTATATTTTTCATCATCATTATAAAAATGAAAATGAAAAAACGTAAACGTACAATCCCTAAACCTTTGACCATGATCGCAACCTTCGATTCATAATCTGGTAATCCATGTTTGAAACTTTAAATTCCTAAGTTAATAGGTTACATCATTATCAATTATAAGCCTAAGCCTAAACTCGTAGACAATTTGTATATCTTTGAAAATTTTGGAGTTCAATTTTCTAGAATGAAAATTTTGAAGAGCAAAAAGCTTTGGGAACGGAATTCTCGTAAGAGAAACACTTAACCATGGAATTGATGAGATTTCATTTCAAATCCTCAAATTTTGTTGTCTGGAACATTAAAAAAAGGAATTGGAATTAGATTTCATGGAATTTGACTAGATTTGTTTCTATAGTGTGAAATTCGATGAAAAATAGTCGAATTTCATGGGATTTCGATTTACTTGAATTAAAAGTAAGGGCAAATTACACCTATGTCCCTAAGGTTAGGGTATAATTACAGTCAAGGACATTAAGTTTTAAAATGTAACATACCGTGACCAAACACTTTTAAAATGTATCAGCCGTGTCCATCCATCAGGGTTCCGTCCAAAAAGTGTATTTTTTTATGATGTCATCAATACGTATTTTTAAAATGACGATACTATCCCTTGTACTGTATATGTTGAATATTTTTTAAAATTTTAAATTAAGAATTCAAGCCTTAATTAAAGATTAGGGTTTTAAAACCCAAAATTAGGGTTTTAAAACCCAAAATTAGGGTTTTGTTGAAACCCTAATTTGCAAATTAGGCCTGATCCCTCACCGCGGCAGCCCTTTTCCTCCCCGCCGGCAGTCCCCTTCCCTCACCTCGGCAGTCCCCTTCCCTCACCGCGGCAGCCCCTTCCCTCCCCACCTGCAGTCCTTTTCCCTGCCGGCAGCCCTTTCCCTCACCCCGGCATCCCCTTCCCTCCCCGTCGGCAGCCCCTTCCCTCACCCCGACAGCCCCTTCCCTCCTCGCTGGTAGTCCCCTTCCCCGCCGGCAGCCCCTTCCCTCACCTCGGCAGTCCCCTTCCGTCACCCTGGCAGCCCTTTCCCTCCCCACTGGCAGTCCCCTTCCTTGCCAGTAGTCCCCTTCCTCGCCGGTAGCCCCTTCCCTTCCCGCCGGCAGTCCCCTTCCCCCCAGCAACCCCTTCCCTCACCCCGGCAGCCTCTCCCTCCCTACCGGTAGTCCCCTTCCCTGCCGGCAGCCCCTTCCCTCACCCCGACAGCCCCTTCTCCGCCGATAGTCTTTTCTGTTATTTGCCGAACATAGTAGATCCACCACTGGCGACGTCAATGTTGCTCTTCCCCCTCCATCTCTTCTCTCGTCCCCCGCAGCAGGGGTGTGGCGGTTGGGAGCTGTCCTTGACCCCGTTCATGCAGAAGTGACATAAATGGGGTTGGGGGTTGGGGTATTAATCTTTCTTTTTCTTTTTTTTTAAGATGAAGTAATGGCATTAAAAAAAATAGGGTTCCAACTTAAGGGTAATAAAGTCTTTTCGTTTAAACCGTTAAGATTTTTAAGATTCTATTTGATCAACGGACGTAAGTGTAATTTATCCAAATTATTATCTTTAACTGTAATTATATACCCTAACCTCATGGACATAGGTGTAATTGCCCTAAAAATAATGAATTATCTATCTTACCATTTTTTCTGGATCTCTCCAACAATGAACTCACTACTACCATCTTTATTGCCGCTACTATCACACCACTTTTACTACCACCACCACTGCCACCACCACCGCCACACTACCATCGCCGCCACCACTACCAATGTCGCTGCCGTCAACACTACCGCCACCACCACTACAACCACTACCACCGCCACCACTACCGCCGCTAACACCCCCAACATCGTTAGTACTGCCACAACTATCACCGTGGCTGCCACTACTACCACCGTCGTCGTCTCAACCACCACCACTACCACTGCCACCACAACCATCACCACCACTGTCACCACATAGCCACCAATAATGCCGCCACCACCACCATTGTCACCACTACTACTGCCACCACCACCACTGGCACCACTATTGCCACCACCGCCTCCACCACCACTACTGTCACCACCACTATTGCCACCATCGCCACCACCACCATCACCACTGCCACCACTATTGCTATCGCAGTTGCTGCCACCACCATTACTGCCACCACCGCTACTGCCGCCACTACTGCTTCCACCACCACCATTACCGTCGCCACCACTGTCGTCCTCATTACTACTACCACCGTCACCGCCACCACTATTGCCACCATCGCCACCACAACTGCCATCATCACCATCGCTTAACCACCCTACCCACTTCCATCGTCGATGTTGCTATCTCGTGCGGTGCCGCCACCACCACCACCATCATGTGGTGGGACCAGTACATTTGAAACCATTTACCGTAATTTGTTTTTCATCGCAAATCAAGGATATTATTGTCTAAAAATTTATTCTTATTCCATTTCCTCTGTTCTCCAAACACAAAATTAGAGTTCTGTGATTTGAATTACATTTCGTTCTAAACAAAAAAAAGTGAATTGAATTTTAAATTCAATTTCAAATCTGAAATCCAAATCCTAAAAAAATTGGTTCCAAACGTACCGTTAAGGACAAAGAATAGAGTAACCCATCAACAATAATGATACAAGTCACTTAGAGATAGAACGAGAAATACGTATGTGTACAGTCAAATGTAATCAATATTTTTGAGACAAGGAGCATCTAACAATTATTGATTTTGTCTCCAGTACTTTCGTTTGAGTCAAGGAATTAAACTATAGTAGACAATAAATGTTTAATTTGGTCGTACTTTCTTAAAACTATTCTTTGTCTTTAGAAGAAGTTGAGATTCTGTTTTTGAAGTTGTAAATAGAATGACAATAAGTTTTGGCCACGTCCACGCAATTTTGTCGCTAGAAGAGACATCCCTGCATTAACTTTTCAACTCTAAACCAGATATGGCCGGAGAATCAAATGAGGCGCGAATCTGCAATGGAAACCCAACCCGAGATACACCACGCCGGCACCGTTCTCCGGTCAGCAATCGCGTCGCGTCTCCTCCTCATAGTCCTAATCCTCTTATGGCGCTCCCTCCTCACCCCTTACGACACCTCCGCATCCATAAACCCTAGCTGCCTCGCCGCCACCGCCAACCCCGCCGCCGCGGCCGATCGCCACCGCATTCTCTTCCCTCGAATCGCCGCCGCCATCGAAGACAGCATCGTGTGGGACAGCGTGTACTTCGTCCGTATCGCGCAGTGCGGATACGAGTACGAACAGTCTTACGCATTTTTGCCTCTGTTGCCCGCCTGCATTTCGTTATTGTCCAGAACAGGTTGGTCAATCCCTGTAGTTTGACTTTTTGCTAATGTATGATCTGTGCTAAGATCGACTTTATTCGTTGTTTTTTGTGTTTACTATATTGTCAAAGAACTAGTTACTATATTCAATCACTATTTGAGTTGGATATAACATGTGGGAGATTGATTTTTCTTTTTCCCGAGATTTAGCAAAATAATTCACGAGCAGAAGTTAGTACAATTTTTTGCAATAAGTGCTAGGTTATCATTTGCTCTAAAAGCTTTAAGCCTTTAGAGAATTAGCCCAACAGTGTGTACCATGCTTAAAAATAACAAGGTCAATAGAGTGTGCAGTTAGACTTTTCTTCCAATGCAGATGCTTGCAAGCTGCAAACATTTTATTTTTATTTTTAATTGCGAGATTGTGCTGATTCTAGTTACACGATTCTTTTTTTG
Organism: Escallonia herrerae; assembly: GCA_033070095.1. Taxonomy (NCBI): domain Eukaryota; kingdom Viridiplantae; phylum Streptophyta; class Magnoliopsida; order Escalloniales; family Escalloniaceae; genus Escallonia; species Escallonia herrerae. Next base: position 156,203 of record JAVXUP010000351.1, read on the forward strand.
CCTAATGTCGCAGCTTGTAGAAATGTTGTTGATTTGGACTAGTTTACTGAATGTTTTGATGGTTCACTTTTGCAGGTTTTGCACCGCTGGTTCCGCTTGTTGGACGTAGGGCTGTGTTGGGAATATCTGGCTATGCGATCAACAACATTGCATTTATTTTTGCTGCATTGTACCTTCACAGGCAAGTTTCTGTTTGGTCCTCTATATGGGCATTCATGTACATATATGCACGTTTGCATGTGAGTTCGTGCGTCTGTATTATGCATACATTGAGGAACTTAAGAGAAGAGAGCTGTATATGAACTCCTTAAACTTTTGCCTTATTGGCTGTAGAGAACCAGTAAACATATGTAGGTATAGCTAGGGGTGCAAATCGCGAAACCTCCTCTGGCATGATGGGCTAGGGCTAGTTCGTTATCTCATTCTTAGTTTTGAGAATTGCGGTTTTGTTGAGCTTCTGTGGAAGGTGGGGTCCTGCTATGAGTTTTGTTGTCTGGTCGATCTTCGGTTTAAAGTAGATAATTGGTATACGGGCTCTTTTTAAGGTTGGACTTCTTTGTTGTGTGTCAGTGATGTATGTCTTAGATGCATGCGCGTTGTGCCAGTAGGTGTGGTCGGTCATGGCGTGCAAAAGAGCGAGCTGCTAGATTTGACACTAGTTCATGTCTGGGATTTTTCCAGGTCTGAGCTTCGTCAAAAGGGGTAGGGGCACCTAAGGGTAAGTCTTGACTTGTGCGTAAGAAACTTTGTTTCATAATTTGAATTATTGATTCTTTGGGGGAGGATGATCTTATTTGTTTTTAATGCTTGAGCCCTTGTAGACCTTTTGTGTATGGCCTTTGTATGTGGGTTACTTCCCTTATGTGTTTTCACCTAAGTTGCAGGATTCTTATAGATAAGCCACGAACCTCCCTGAGATTCTCGAATTTGCACTCCAAAATTGGGAGCTTATTAGGAGCGCGATCCCGGTGGTTTAGGATCGCGAACTTAAGTAGCTTCCTCTCGCTGTCACAAAATTCTAATGGGTCATCGCTAATGTAGGTTTAGGGTATGCAGAGAGAAGGAGGAAGACAAAGCTGACTGGGCGTTGGGCTAAGGGAAAGCCAAGCTGTTCTTGGGTCTAATAGGGCTGGTCAGTTCACTCGGAGGCAGAGAGCATGTGGGAGTGGGTATTTTAGCCCTTTTGTCAAAGGATACATGGTTGTGGGGTGGCCGCGTCAGGCTCTTATATGAATGGTCTATCGGTGAAAAAGGTTTGGGCAAGTATTTCACCGCATAATATTAGATTCTGCTGAACGAAAACATAGAGCAGTTGGGTACTGTAGTAACAACTCGCATTATATATCTGTGCATATAACGCACGTAATAAAAAGTGTTCATTGCTTAAAGATAGGAATTTATTTAGCAAAGCCACTCCCAGCTTGGATTCTTCTCGTCACTCCCGCTCCCGCCCGCGCTCCTCTTCGGTGTATATAAGGTTTTTAGTGAAATCAATCTACTTATTAAATATATATGTTGGCAGAAATACTGTACTAGATTGAAACCAATGTACCAGTTCTAAAGGATACATCTTCATCATTATTGAGACGAGAAACTTTGCCCAATGGCTTTTTTTCACCGCACACAAAGAAAGTATTAATAATTTGCCGGAAGTACAGAAAACAAGGAAGACGACCTTGAGTGAAAGAAAACCTAGGATCTACTAGGTAAGAAATGAACTAATGTGAAGTATTTCACCAGGACTCATGCCCTCTTGGATAAGCCCCTTTTTCAATAAATGTTCCACTTGATTTTGTAGTATTTCACTCTCCTTGGCCCTCCCTGCACCAAATCAATATGGTGTTTGTATGTCTCTCACAGGTCAGCTCTTCAGGAAGCTCCTCAGGAATGAAGACTTTGAACTCCTCGAGAAGAGTCTGGACTTCATCTGGTTTCATAGAAGTTTCTGAAGAAATTCTCCTTTGGCAATCATCACAAATACATGGCGTGCTTCCCTGGTGTATTTTCTGAAATCTTGTTGGTTTATAACAAGGATGGAGATTTTTCGCACTTTAAAAGCTTAGGTGGCTCCTGTCATAGGTCAAAGAACTATTTCGTGATCGTCTTTTTGGAATGAGTACACATTCTCCCTGCAAATGTGCTTCTCTCTCCAATCATGCTGCCATGATATTCCCAGTATCATGTGGCACGCATCTATATCCACAACATTGCAGACTACTTTGTCCTCATAAAACTTCCCAATGGAGAAGGGCCTACGGCAAATATTAGAGACTTGTGTTTCTGCCCCCTTGATCCTGCCAATCTTTTCAGGATGTGGGTGCTTCTTTGTCCCTAGTTGTAGTTTAGCCATGGATCGAGCTACAATGCTCTTGCTACCACTAGCTTGCTACCACTATCAGTAATCATGTTGCACACCTTCCGGTTGACTGTGCATTTGGTTCTGAATATGTTTTGCCGTTGCAAGTGCTCTTCTTGCCTTGGCTGTAAAAGTAGTCTTTGAAGAACAAGAGAGAGCATGTCCCAATTGTTCTATTCTGCCAGTTCTGCATCCTCGTACATGTTCTTCTCTTCTTCTTCATGTTTGCCATTGTCGTTTCACCTTCCGTTGTTGCATAATCAACAGCTTCCTCGATTTAAGCAATTGTTTGATTGATGACAACATTGATAACACTTCTTGGAGAAAGGATGCTCACACGGGTTCGTTGTGTCTGCAAGGTTGTTTGATGGACCTGCACCAGCTTGCTTGACCTTGTTTCCTGTATCAGTTTCCGAAGGTTCATTGAAGGCAGTTTGCTTTTCTTGTTTGCAGTGGGCTGTGACGAATAATGTAGCGGAAGCGCATAGAACAAGGAACATGTCCTTGAGTGAAAGAAAACATAGATTCCACTAGGCAAGGAACACACAAATTCACTTGAAACTCAATTCGTTTTTGCTGAAAGTACTAACACGGACTTTTATGTAGGCAGAATTGAAAGAAATTATTATAATTACAAAAGAAAACATATTGTTCTAGTGCCAGAATCAGCGAAACGGTTCTGAGACTTTATTGAAAGCAAAGAAATAGCACAAGTGTGCTAATGTCATGGGATCCTGCTGGCTGAGATCAATGATTCCACAATTTTAGCGTATGTGTGCTAAAATCGTGGATTCTTGTCCTGCACATGCGCTAAAATCGTGGATATTTCTCCTGCATCAATTAATCAAGTGAATGCTAGTCCAAATGGCTATGCTGTTGCTTAATATGTGTAAATATGCTCTAGATTTGAGCTTTTTGTCATTGTTACTTGCTGTCTCCTGAACAGGCTATCACTTGTTGTTTTAAAGGACCCGGAGGCAGCTTTGAGGGCATCAATCTTGTTTTGCTTCAATCCAGCTTCTGTGTTCTACACATCAATGTACTCTTCTCCTTTTCTTTTCTTTTTTTAAGTTTATGTCAAGACTAAAGGTTATTAAACCATGTTAGTCTGGCTTTGTTGTTTTACAGATACACAGAGAGTTTGTTTGCACTGTTATCAATTGGAGGAGTATATCACCTAATGTTGGGTGCAAACAATATTGCCACAGTCTTTCTTGCGCTCTCTGGTTCTGCAAGGTCAAATGGGGTGCTTAATGCTGGCTATATTTGCTTTCAAACTATGCATAGCGCTTATGATGCCATCATCTTAAAAAAGAATGCTCATGTAAGCTCTATATCTAAATTGATTGCGTGATCTGATCTCAGCTGGTCATATCACTTACTTTTACTTCATCTTTGTTAAAACTTGCAAGGACTTGGTATCATCATTTCAACAATCCATAAATGCTTAAGAGTTCACTAGATAGCTTGTTTTAGTTAGTTCAATGCTGTGAGATTAAATTCTCACCGACTTTCACAAGATCTGAACGTGGTGGACGTAATCCACTTGTAGTCCGTAGAATACGGATTGAAGTGGTTAGAGGTCGGAAATTCTTATCAGTGAGATCTCACATTGGTGCTGTTGGGTCTGAGATTGACCTCTAAAGACCCTGGCAAGGAGCTAATCAATACCTACTTGATTAGCCCCTTTGACGAGGGCATTGGCCTGTGGGTCTGGGTCATCAGAAATAATGTCAAAACTGGCCATTGAGAGGTCAGGTGGGGATGTCAGGGTAGAGTGTGCCAGTGTGTGTGTGTTGGTGGGGGGGGGGGGGTGGGGTGGGGGGCGGGGCGCACAGTGGATGGAGAGGAGTTCCTAGGCTATGTCTGGCAAGGCTAAGATTAAAGCTAAAACATAAGGAGGGGAAAATTATGATACCACAAGATCCAACATCTGATTGTCACTGACAGTGAGTCTATGATTGGCCTTACAGACCCTGCCAAGGACCATATGGGAGGCCGTGATTCTATCAAACTATCCGAGTAAAATAGAGTTGCAATGATTTTGTATGTAGCTCAATTGGTTCCTTCCCTCGAGCTTTATTTGTAGTAGAAGCTTTTGAGAAGCTAATGCACCAGTAAGCCGTTAGCCATGCTTTTCGATATTATTATAATAGACCACACACAGGCTTACATATTCTGCATTACAATATCATGAATCCAACTGTGTGGCTAGGACTGTTGTCTTGAAGTGGTTGACACCTGGCTTGCAACAAACATGAAGATGGAGAGAAGGAAGAGATGGGGTGGTAGAGGATGGGTTTATAGCAGAAGTTGTTTCATGTGTTAAATGGGCAATGTTCCATGGGATTGCTAAGTAAAAAGAGAAGATGGAGAGAAGGAAGAGATATGGGATATGGGGAATGATATATCGAAGAGGTGGAATATTTTTTTAATAAGGAATTGGATCTTGTGGATTGGGTGTTATATTGTGGTTGCTTGGGTAGATTAGTATTTCACTGGAGGGCAACCACAATATGGGTTAAAGATGAAGTACTTACTCAACATGGATTAAAGATGAAGTACTTACTCCCCACAAGTTGTATGGAGCACAACTGGTATGGAGCACGCGATAGGGTGTCTCTCCCTTTTTAGCATTAACTGAATCTTGAGGGTACTTTACTGAAATAGACTTTAGTATTACTAATTTGAAGTTACCATCTGCTCTAAAAGCTTAAGCTGATAAAGAATGGGCCCAACAATATACTCAACACTAGTGAGACATTATCCTCTCTTTGATCTCCCGAAAAGCAATAATTTTTGCAGGTTTTTAGGAATAAAGACATTCATCGTTTTGCTCTATAGATTCTCTGCTGATGCACTCCCATACCAGCTAGGCATGATATATTTTGGTCAATGCCACTTGCCCAGTCTTAGGTTCTTACCTCACGCACACATCTTGTCGACACCTGATGAAAATGCACGTCTGAGGTGTTAGCACACATCAAGTAAAATGGATAAGATGGACATCTATACATGGATGAACTTAAGACCTATTAGCTTAAGCTTATAGCTCAAGTTGGGTTTCATCATATATATCTGGGCCTAATTGGTGGCACTTGGCTCCTCACATATAGCAGTAACAAATGTGTCCATGGCTAACGAGCTGGGGTTGCTCTCTTAGCTGTGTGTACTTGGAGGCTCATGGAAGAACGGGAACATGTTTGCTCTAGGCGGAGTCGTGATAATGCAGTGATGCGCTCGGGAACACCCCTTGAAAGGAGCATGCCTCCTGCTCTTAGGCAATGGAGACGTGGCGACTCATTTAGGGTGGTGAAAAAGGACATGGTTCTTGGCAGAGCAGCACTCTTGTGGATGTGAGTTCTAGCACACTATAGAGGACTTGGCGCCAGGCGGCTTGTGGAGTGTGTCCTTGAGGAATTTGGACTCGATGGGAGCTCAGATGTGGTCGACTCCCGCATGAGGGGAGATTGATAAAGGTGTGCATGGTAGTCCCCACATCCGGTAAACATGAAAAATAAGATGTAATTATAATACATGGATGAACCCAAGATCTATTGGCTCAAGCTTGTTGGTCAAGTTGGCTTTGTCTTGTATATGTGGGCCTTACTGGTGGCACTTGGCTCCTGGCATCTCCATGTATCAGAACAGAGGCAATCGTGCCTGAGGAATCCCAGCAGTGGCCAACGTCCTGAGGGGTCAGCAGCCCCCATGCGTGATACCAGGCTAACAGAGGCGAATCGTGCACTTCCATGTTGGTTAGTCACAGGGATAAATCTGTGCTGTTTCTTTACTTGCATAGCTAACTTTTTAGGTCAAATCCTCACAGTGGCCCTGCTTGGATCATATGCCTTTCAGTGGGATGGAACCTTTTGCAGTGGGTCTCCCTTTTATACTTTCTGTACTTCAATGTAGAATTCACCGCAAAAACAAATCGATGTGCTGTGCCGCCCTTTTATAAACTTGGAGAGAATAGTTTTCTCCTGGAGTATGCTTGGCATTGATTTTATCTCTCGAAGCTCAAACTGGTTTTAGTCGACAGTATTCTAGGATTTTTCTAGATTTCAAATGTTTGGTTAGTGCGTTCATCCTGGTCAATTTTTGGCGTCCCAGATTTAGGTTTAGTCGTACCAGAACAGGTTCCAACTTAGCTGCATAAGCAACAAAATTTGCATCATTAATTGCAGCTGATTAGGTTTTCTGCCGCTCCTTTCATGTGAAAAGGTGAAGCAAGTCCCTTTTTGAACTGCCCACTTTCTACCACATGATAGGCTTTACTCTTTCCCGTTTACCACTTCCACCTCAAAATCTTATGAATAAGCTGTACTTGATAAGCTCGCCAATGAGCTTTCATTATAAGGCAGAGAAGTGCGGAAGGCTCCTGTCAGTCTGGGAAGGATTGATGGAGAATCTGTTCATGTTTGACCGGTTACCTCCAGGTTACATAGGCGCGGCCTCACTGTTGTCCCGTGGCTCACCTTCAACGAGCTTTGGCTTTTCGCCAATAGATTGTTCGCGCACCATCAGTAGACCAAGTCCATGACCACCACGTCATGAAAACCATCTGAAAAACTTACAATGCCACTGTCGCTCTTGTCGTTATCCATTATCACTATTGTTCTAGATCATCATGAGTTATGAAGGATCAAAAAATTATTACCAGGTCTTCTTGGTAATATTTCACCAGTCTTGTCGTTCTATTTAAATATACTTGACAATGCCCTTTTTTGCTAGTGCCCCCTATTTTTCTTGATTATTAGTTTCTGCAATTCTTTTATCAGTCAAGATTAGCTCAACTTTCTTAAGAATGCATTTAGTTATTTTCTTTCAGAATGAGGACAAGGAGATTTGATCTTTGTTTTACCATTCCTCATTGTCTTTTCCTTCTAAGGATGTAGCTACTTGACTGACCAATCGGCTGGTCTGTGCTATCTTATAGTTTTGCCCTTCTGTACGGACATTTTACATATACAATGACTTCACTGCTAGCAGTTTCCTCTTGATCCATCTTTGTGTGACTGAACCCTCCTACTGTAGTTGAAAAAACATAATGATTTGGTAAGCGTCCTAGTATTCAGTTTAAGTCATCTTAAAAACCTACACTGTTTGATGCGTTTTTCTTTTTTTTCACAATACTGCATGCATACTATTTGTAAATTGTGAAATTTCTTTAATTTGTCTGTGTTATAATTTATTAGGCACATGTAAGCATAGTGCTGTGGATTTGAACACATGCTTCACAGGGTTTAACTTCTTCTGTCAAAGTATGAGCATGATCTCTTCATTGCTTTTACTTTTGTGCCAGTCGGCATTGCAGGTTCTTATAGGTGGAGCTTTCCGTTGTGTATGTATTTTTGTTCCATTCATTGCTTTTCAAGTGTATGGGTACCGCAATATGTGTCTTGGACGTTCTCCAGATGAAATAAGGCCGTGGTGCAGGGCAAGACTTCCTTCACTGTACAATTATATACAAAGTCATTATTGGTACGTTTGATACTTTTCCATGTTATATTATCTTTTGTTTCAAATTGCTTGCTGATGGAATAAGAAACCCCTCACTTCTGCTCCATATATTCTCGTTATTTTTGTTTTTTTAATAAGTTACGATACTTCAGTTGCAGATCTTTTGCATTGATCTTTGTTGTATGCCAAAAGTTATGCACAGTTGATTATTCTGTTTTTTTCTTTATTTTTTGTTAAAACAGTTGATTATTCATTCCCATCCAGTTGCAACTTTATACTTAATCCAGATCAATACTAGTAGGTGTTTAATCATAACCTGCATTCCTCATTTGTTTCCTGTTATTACTCTAGTTAATTTTAGGGGCAGCTGAGATGTCTATTTTCTGAGTTTCATGATTAGATTGGAACTTTTGGTATAATAATCCGTGCAATACTAGTCCAGGGGCAACTGAGATGTCTATTTTCTGCATTTCATCTGTAAATTGGAACTTTTGGCATAGTAATTTACGTAATACTAATGCGTTGAAATCATCTAACCTTTACGTGTCATAAGTTATCAAAACTAAACTGTGTAGATCGTACGATTCAATTTTGAAGATTATGTTGACAGTATCCTTTCTGGCAGGGGAGTGGGGTTTTTGAGGTACTTCCAACTCAAACAGCTACCAAATTTCCTACTTGCCTTCCCAATATTGTCGCTGGCACTTTGCTCAATCATCGATTATGTGAAGGTACAACCTGATGTTTTCTTCTCACTTGGTTTTCGAGCTTCTCCTCTGGACCAAAATGTTGCTGCTGTGACGGATCAAGACACTAGAACGAAAAGTGATTATTTTTCACATAAAGAAGCGTCTAAAGTTCGTGAAGGTATCGTTTTCAAGCATGAGTTGGCATGAGAACTGCCATTGCTGCTTGTCATATTGTTTAGTTTTTGTCTTGAAGAAGAAATAGTAGGTTTTATAGGACTAATTCAAAATGCTTCCGAACTTCCCCCCCCCCACACACACACACACAAAAATCATTTCTCGGAAGCTAAAAGCATAACGGAATCTTAGAAGCCCACTGGCAAAAGAAAAAAAGTACTCAATCAGAGTAAGAAGCTCAAAGCCTGAATTGCCACAGAAAATAAAGTTTACATCCAAGAACAGATGAGAGAATCATTGCACGCTCCCAAAACAGCAGAAAATCATGAGAGGAAATTTTAAGAAGACATAAGCTAAGTGAAGTGAGGATGCTCTTGAAGGGCCGTTTTTCTTGAATATTAAATCCTAGAATCTACTCCATTTTGCTGAGGATGTCAATCTGTTGTCTCTGCAATCTGTTGTCTCTCTGTTCAGTGGATGCACTGTTCAAGAATCCTTGCGTGCTTAATCTTTCTTAAGTATCCCAAGTTCCTGGAAGTGAAACTTAATTCATCCTTAAAAAATTTGTTGTCCGGAACATTGAAAGTTTGTAGGAAGGCATTTTAAGTACATGTACCCTTAGAGTCCTATAGGTTTAGACAGTAAAGAACCCACCCAACTTTGATTAACAAATCACTTGTTTGAATAACTTTATTTCTTTTCCTTTTTGTCATTTTTATTTAGTAAAGAAAGGTAGAGGAAGAGAGCTTGCTTAGTAATATTGATAATTTTAAAGGAACTAGTTACTAGCTACCGAGCACAGGGTAATACATGAGCAGTCGTGCACAATTGGTAACGTTGCTAGATCTCAAAAGATTTTACATGTTGTTGAAAGTCGAATAGAAAATGAACGTGAAACTTGCATTGAATCTACAGATTTTGTTGGTTGCCAAAAATAACAATGAGATGACAACCCAAAAACATATATGGTACAAAGAATGGAAACAGGAGGTTGAAGAGACCTGTTGTTTGACAGTGGTTATGAAAATTTGAGTAGATATGGAATTTTATTTTTTATTTTTGTTTGGGGGTTAAGAAAACATGTGATAATTAGCAAATCATCATTAATGCACAAAACTGGTTAAAAAAGCAATTAAGCAAAAGGGTAATAGTTGGAAATAAATAATAGGAAGACATTCGTCATCACGTGAATGAGATTCACTGTAACTCCATAGCTGGTAGATGGTTATACACAAACTTGGCTGTTTACATAAATAGATAGATAGATAATAGTAGATGTGGCGAATGCAATGCGGTGCAAAATTATAGAAAAGAGGTTCTTGTCAAAAAGGGGAAGTTACCTATTTCAGATGGTGGTTAGCTATTTTGAATATCATTTAGATGCACCACTTGTCATTACCTGATAAGTTTCAGTGTAGCACCTGTGGCTATTCCCTTTATAAGCAGTATAGATATAGTTCACATGAATACATCGCCCAGGTGCCTTAATGGTCTTCTAAATGCAATAAAAAACTTGGCTTCTCAACTACCCAGGAACTTAAAATGGTAGTTTGCAAAATAAGAGAGTAAATCTCTCTTCCTCCCCCCCCAGATTCAACTGTCAGATTCGTGGCTTATCAGTTCCCAAACAGATCTGGACTCACAATTTCATCAGAAAATTAGAATAGTCGGCCTTCTTTGATGGCTGATGCTGTGTTATATAGCTCAGAGAGAAAGGCAAGTTTCCTGCTGTTTCCTCATTCTGTTTATATTGCTGAATTCCAAAACTCACGTCCCAAATCGTTAGCGATAAGCGATTGCACATGCACTAGCGTTTCTGGTAACACTAGGCAGAACCTCTTAACTCGTAAGGATAGTAATTTCGATGATGCGTTTGCAGTCTATCTGAAACTTGGCTCTTGGATCGATAATGATCCTGTTGCACTTGGCAAGTTGTTACGTTTTTCCTTTCTCCTTGCTTTTTATCTCAGGATGCCCACAAAAAGGTGTCATAAACATAATCTATCACAGCAATGAAAGGTTATCGGGCAAGTGCAGAGAAAGACTCTCCTACAAACTGTATATACAGGATAGGGCTGGTAATAGTAATTTGTTGCAGTTAGATGGTTGGTATATTTGGACTCTCAAGGTCTGGAAAATTGTAAGGAAAATTCAAAGGTTTGAGATGCCCATATTTTTAAGCGTGGAAAAATGTATTTCCATATTGGTCAGGGCATATTGAGGCTTTAAGGTGCAGAATCGCTGAAAAAGATGATCATAAATCTCTAATAAATCAATCCCGAATTTCAAATGCAGCATTCAGAGGAGTGTAGTTCCAAACGACATAAAAGGAAGTTTCAGACAACATTACAATACCGCTGGATACTAAAATTATAAGAGAAATGTCTAAGAATTGCCAGTAGCTTACTCAAAATTGTTGTTAAAGGAACTTCTGAGCTCTTCCTTTATCAGGCTTTCTCATTTCATATGAGAATGAAAGTTCCAACCTTCTGTGGATCAGGTGAGAACATCATCTCCAGTGACGGCATGGCTGATTTAGGGAATCCTGTTAGTTTTGTGCGTACGCAACTCTTGAAACTTGATTTAGTAGTTGCCATAATTGGTCTAAACGTCAATGTTATTACTTGTTCATTACATACACGCTTGCTGCCGTATATTACTGAAGAAATAATGCTCTTCAGATCTTTAGTCTATTAGATAAGTTTGGTGGAAGGTGGTTTCTGTAATGTTATTGGACATGTTTAAGCTCTTTATTTAATAGTCACATTTTTAAAGTGGGGGAAGCATCAAAACAAGGTGCATGTCCTTGAGCGAGAGAAAACCTAGAATGCACTAGGTAAATGAGGCACAACCTATAGGCAACTCAGTAAGAATCTCACAAACACATAAAAAACTAAATTTTATTTTCTGTTTTTATTGTCACAAGCTTTCAGCCCATGTTTGCTAAACCATGAGATTCTTGTCTATATCAACTTTGGTTGGTTGCCCCATGCGGATAAGAGCTGCATTTTAGCTGGTTTGTAACAGACGATCTCAATTTTTTCTTGGTACCAGATGTTCAAATTCGTATGAGGAAACCAACTATTAAAAGAGAGGTTTCTGCTCTTATTCCATCAGCTATTGGTGCATCAGAAAAGCCACGATATTTTCCAGTCATTGTTCTGCCTTTCGTTTTACACTTGGGATTCATGGTAGCCACAGCATTTTTCGTCATGCATGTGCAGGTCAGCTCTCTCTCTCTCTCTCTCTCTCTCTCTCCCTCTCTCCCTCTAGCAGTTCTCTTTCTTAATGTACTTTTAATACTTTGTACCAGCATGAATGCTTGAACGTAATTTTATCCTTCGAAAGTACTTAGCAGGTTAAAGTATTATTGGCGAATCCAGTTTGTTCAACTTTTTACAGTCAAATATCTATCGTCCATTAAGCGAACCCTTTTTTTTTTGAGGGAAGAGGGGAGGGGGTCTTTTGGAAACTTAGCCTCTTTCATAAGATCAAATGTTCCTTTCGCAACTCTTAATCAGTAGACTTCCTATCGAGTCCGGGCTTGTTAGATTCTTCGACTAGTTGCCTAAAACCTGCTCTCATCCCTACGTTGTCCAGCTTTACGACCATCATGGTTTGGTTTGGTTCTAGGTGTGAAGTTTGACAGGACACTACCCTAGTTCTTTGAGTGGCCAATTTATTTTCAGCCCTTTGGTGTATTTGGCAGCATAGAAGTGAGATATCATTCCAAGGCCACATGTATTGTCCCATGAATATCATCACTCAATCTCAATAGCTATCGCATGCCATTTGGCCAAACCTGATAAATATTGTAAGCTACACCAGTTGGATCCGGTTTTTTCCTCTTAAATACTGGCATGAGTGACCCTGTTGGCACTCCTGTTTGGTTAGAATTTGCTTTTGATGTAATTTCAGTGTCTCAAGATAGTTTCTTAGTGTTACAAGATAAGCTAAGCATACAGCAAACTTCAGTGAGTTGATAAACTTGTTGCTGCATTTTGAGGTCTTGGGCTTTTCCTCTAGGTTACATATATGTCGTGCAGAAGAGCGCACAAATGACACAGAATGGAAGATTGGTGAACAAAAGGAGACACATAGGAATCTGCTTCACCTGCGAAGGATATTTGCGTTGTGCATAAATGGCCACTGGAACCCAAATTTTCTATATTTAACTCAAGATTACCTCGTGGGGATTACATCGACCTATGTAGTAATTGGAAGGAAAGAAACCTGGCTTGCCCAAGTACCAAAATCACCGTACTAATATGACTTATCACCTTAATCAATGTGTACCTAGTAAACTGACAGCGAAAGTACAATCTTTGTTGATGGTGATGTTTCAGATAGTGAATAGTAAAGAAAAAGAACAGCATGTAGGTGATAATGCAAATTCTGGTTCAAATGAGCCCACTAGAAATTTTCTGAAGCATGGCATGGTCTATGTTATATATGAAGAGGGCTGCCTAGTATATTAGGCTCCCGCTGCTGCAGCAGCTGGATAGGTTGTTCGTCCACACGTTTATACTGTTTCTTGGAGAGGCGCGCTTTGGACCTGTGACTCCTCTGAAGCAATCTTACCACTCTGGGAAAGCTCACCTTACTTGTGGGGTATAGTTTCGCTTAATATTGTACCACTTGCTGTGTTACACGGACTCGGTACAAGTGTCCGGGTCGGGCACGTGTCCAAGTGTCGGATTCGTCTAATTTTTAAAATAGAAGACATGGGACACGGCAAAATAATCATATCTTTTATTACTTGATTGTTTCTAAAGGTAAAATGATGTTTTGTGTGGCGCACATGGGTTTAGTTGAGAACTTGTCTTGTCTCAAAGCCAAAGAAAACAAAAGAAACACTGTAAGATAGTTTTCATAGTAGCATATCCTATGAGATGTGTCTGACACATATCATGTACCCATTTCCAAGTGTCGAGTGTCCGACACGGGTACTTTATGCAATATGAAGAGTCATGTAACATAGACTACTTGGGGTTGAGAAGTTCTATTCTTGTGTGCTGTTGTTGCATGAATCATTTGAATCTGGTTTAAATAGGTTGATATACTTTAATTAGCAAGTTTGCAATTTTTATACTCTGCTGCTTTCATCCTAGAGACTGTTTTATTCCTTCTCCTCACATTCATATGGACGTTATAAATTACTTGAACTTGGTTTCCATATTTTCTCGTTAAACTTTCCAGGTATGTGCCTTTAGTTATTTGCATCTTTTTTTTATGTCATTCAAGTATTAGGCAATTAGCAGTTAAGCATATCATACAAGATGTCAAGTCAATGCTACGAAGATATTAGAGATTGACAATATTATTTAGTATTTTTATCACTGTGGATTAATCCTGAAAAGTAAAAGCACATATTATTATTTTGCATCCTACTCAATTACTGATTTGTTCTGAAGTAATTTTTAGACCACCAGCGCTCAATATCAGCTTGACTTGGCTGTGGCTATTTTTGGTTGAATGTAGTTTGTTCTTTTGATTGTTTCCCATTTAGTAACAGTGTCTTGGTCAACTTGCATTATTAGAAAGTCTTGGATGCCATTTCTGTGTCAAACTTTGATGTCAGTTGATGGAATTGGCAGGTCTCAACTCGCTTCTTGTCTGCCAGCCCCCCTCTTTATTGGTTCGCCTCGTCCTTGATGACATCTCCTAGCGCCAGTAAGAGATGGGGTTATTTGATATGGGCATACTGTGCAGCCTACATCCTTCTTGGCAGTTTGCTCTTCTCAAACTTCTATCCTTTCACTTGAGAAGCTTGAGGATCATTTCCCTGTCTTGAGCTAAGACATTTTACCGGCAACTCTTGTCATGTTTCCGACAACAATGCTGAGCAGTGGACGTGTAAGCTTCGGTACAACATGCTGGCAGAATTAAAACTGCATCATAGCACCCACTTTGCGCGAGGCCTTAAAGCAAACGCTGAGAAGTGCCAGTGTCGTCAGCTTGTGAATCACAGAGGAGATGTACCTTCTTCCGCTCCTCCGTTACTTCAACTACAAAACAGGGATGTAGTTCAACTGTTGTAACTGCCAATCATAGTGGAAATTTGTTTGCCCGAGACTCAAATTTTGCAGCAGCATCTTTAACTTTTCATCAATTACAAGGAGGTCGTGGCATTCAAATTTGTAAAATGATATCGAATCATGTTTCCAAGGTGTGGTTGTTGCGATGATCTCGGGCGGTATTGATCTCGGTCTCATCGTTATCCATATAGTTGCGGGTGATTTGCAGTTTAGATTAGTTAAGAGGCTCTAAAAGGAAAATTAAAAAAAAAAATCATAGAACGGTATTTTCAAATCAAGAACTTTTATTTTTCAGAGTAGAATTCTATTGTGAGTAAACATAACTCTTACCAAAACCAACTTTTCGCACTTGAGCTTGGCAAGTGTCACTACCGGTGTTGTAATGCGGCATGACCTTTGGAGATAAAAGTGGAGCACAAACAAGTATCATTTTCCCGAGTCATTGAAAACGAAGTTAATGAACAGGGTCTCGGTCAATACCAAAGTGCCTTCTTAAGAATGAAGAGAAAAAGCCCTTTTTCCAGTGGTTCACTCATTCCATCTCCACGTCTTTTGTCACACCATTGTAGAAATCTATCTTGGGCCTTCAAATCAAAAAAATTGAAAGCACTTGTAACTGGAAATTGCCTGGTTAATCAATGGATGTTGCAGATGCTTTCCTCTAGCACCAAATACAACGCCAACTTTACCTACTCCCACGCAAAACACAAATGCAGAGACATTGGGAGGTGTGGTGGGGTTTTATTTTTTGGTAGCAGGGGTGATCTTATTTACCTCGAACAGAACCAAGAATTAAGACGACTTCTACTCTTTGTTTAATAAGACTTTACATTTTGACGAAAGTAAAACACACAGTAACCATCAACGGTGGCAACTGGCAAGTTAGAGGAACTTCAACTGTTGTACGAAACACAAGCTTCTCTTCATGATAATATGTACAGATCAAAAGACTGACACACAGGAAAGAAGAGTGAGATACCAAGATGGTCTGTCAAACAGAAGGAGCAGATCTGAGCACTCTTTCTAGTTTCTCAGCCTTTGCATAGTCATCCTCTGTGAGGGCACCAGAAGGAAAAGGTGTGATCTCCACAACCAAGTGTGGAGTTGGGAGCTCATCAAACAAAGCTCTTACATTATTACAACATACAGTTTCTCCGTGAGCACTCTCCCTTCTGATTTGGCAACCCTAGAAACACCAAAAACGCGTAACCAGCAACAGTTAATCGGCTTTCCCAATTACTGGTTGCACTATCAGAAAGCTAGCAATTAATCTAATTATGAAAGAAAACTGAACGAGAAGGTGATGGAGAAACGAGGTGCTTGTCCTGTTGCATTACCTTGTGGGAAGTGGCATCTCTGAATTGATCATCATCAGAGAGTAAAGAAGCAATAGCTTTAAGAAGACGACGGCCTTCAGATTTGGAAGGTATCCTGTAATTCCGCCTGAGTGTACCCTTTGTTGTAGGATGCCATTTGCTCACTAATTTCCTTCTGTCAGAGGCTTCCTTCTCTGTTCAAAAGCAACAGGAGATTGTATCATCTGACCCAAAAAATGTGCAAAGAAACAGATGTCAAAAGGCCATGTTCTTTTCTTTTCTCCATATAAGCATGGTAACACTAATGAAAATGAAGATAGACGACATTCAAGAAAAGTCCAAGAAAAGAATATTTTTAACAGAGTCCTCCCAGGATTTTATCCAGAGCACAGCATTCCTAAGCTTTTCCCTCCTTGAGAAGCTAGAACGGAACGCAGCAAGTGATATGATTAACTATACTGTCATAGAAACATGCATCTAACCAACCTTATACCAGTAATAACTCAAGTGAACACGACCTTTTTGTCCCAAACTAATTCAATCAGCTACATCAAACCTTTTGCTTCAATGTCTTCTGTCAAAACTTATGTTCGATAGAAGCACTAAATCTATGTCTCTTATTCTCTTATGCTGCCCAACAACTTCCATCTGTATCATTCTCCATCTACACCTAGCTCTTTCTATTTCAATGAACTTGTCACGAATCACCCTCTCTCACTGGGCCATACCAACAATGATGAACAATAACCCCCAATTTTTTATTTTTATGCTAGATTTCCAATTGCCGCCCTGAAGACTGCAAGTGATGGCAATCTCGCTAAATGAGTTTCAGTTCTTTTGCACTCGATCACATTGCATGCAATTTATGGACCCATACACTATTTGAGGAAGCCCTACTTATGACCAATAGCTTACCTAATCTGTATCAGAGACCATAACCTCTCATCAGCAGTCAATTGTCACTATCTAAGAGAGCTGTAAACTGAAGGAATAGCAAACATTGCCTATATTGCATAACATCAAGTTCTGCCTTTTAAACTGCTTAAACGAGAAGGGGCAATGGGGTTGCATCAAGGATCCTGTTAATGCCTCTTTAACTTAAGAGCACTCCTTGAAACAGCCAAACAAAAGCCTATCCTGAGGCAAATCAACCCCCTAACCCCACCCCCCACAACACCACATTCTATCTCTGTGTTAATCTTGAGATAGGCATACGCTCACATCAGTAACAAGAACAAGGTAACAACTGCTAAGAATTTCCGCACAGCATATACAAGTCAAAGAAGGAATGAAGAAATGTCAGTCATATAGGCGGTTTCACAGTCATCTGACATAAGAGCAAGGGTCACATGTATACTGCTTGTTAATAGCACTTTTCTGATATAGCCTTTAGAAGGTCCCTAGACTTGAGTTCTAAAAATCTATTTCATCCTACTGTTTGATTGCATAAGTATACATTTTTTATCAAACTAAACATCTGCATATATGCTGAAGTCGCTTAAATAGCCCATAAGAGGCTCCTGAGACTTGACGTCTAAACACCCTCAATAAAAGTGTGTGCCATTACTCATTAACTTCCATAACTAAAGAGGAAAAGAGTGCTGCATTATCATCATCACCATTGACGACTTTGCCTCATACTAGTCAGGGTAGGCTACATCTTTGCACATTGATAACCAGCAATGAAGTGTTTTCAACCAGCAATTAAGGTTAAGAAAAGAAAATCAGATGTTAGGTTGTATTTCAAAATAATTGTGGGTCTCTGAATAAAGCAATTAAGGTTAAGAAAAATTGCTAGATTCTGCTTACAGAACTCAGCTATACAGGGAAGCTGAGATGTACCAGCGCACCAAGGTGCATTCCAGGTTGAAAGCAGTTATTTTGTCATGTTACTTACTCTAGGACTTACTTCTGCTCTTCCATCTCTAGTCTTATTATTTGGCAGATTGAAAAAGAAACATATAACTGAAAACTTAACATCCCCCCCCCCCCCCCCCGACAAAAAAAAAAAAAACGGCATTATCTATAACCCAATGCAGTTACATTTTGATGATAATGTTGTGGCCAAATCATTTCTGCTTTTTAGTAAATATATAGATCCCATCATCCTAAACATTCAAATATCATTAGGCTGAATGTGCTGGTTTTATACACAACATATGGATGTTAATTTGATTTCCAAAAAAAGCTTTATTAGTCCTCCATTTTCAATTGGACCACGTCAATTTGACCTTCATATTTTAAATCTCCAATTCAAGCAATAGGTATTAGCCAGTCAATCCATTTCTAACTAAATCTGCATTGTGTTTAGTTACAATGCTGTACACTTCCTGTATCTGTTTTCCGAAGTTGGTTTGCTCCCAAATTGATTGCTAGGAACTCCTTGTCATTGTCTGAAATTTTGCCATAGTGTGGACCAGTGATAAATGCAGTTTATGTGTCCATATAGGTAGCACATTCTAATCCCTCAAGCAAATTTGGATCTTTGCCATCTCTGTTTTCTTGGACAAGTCTTGACTGTGACAACTTTTCGGATTTTCTGGACAAATTCGGATGTGTATAGATAGCTAGTTACTTTAAGTACAGGGTTGCACTCCCCTTTGGCAGCTCAGGCTAAATATACTTTCTATTTATAAAAATATGAATTCCTCAAGCAAATAAAACGGTATTAAGCTGAGGAAACCACATTCAAATCTAATAATCTTTAAATTATCAAATGAGATCATAACACTGTTCCAATTAGTCACTGCAACTCGTTCCTTAATAGTTATTTGCTTCCATTGTCAAGGAACATAAAGGAAAACTTTTTTCAAAGTATGCTGGCTAGGTCTCTCACTCTGTAATAGTAAAACTTCATTATGTAGAGGATCTGCATCAAAAAGAAATCAAAAAATTCTAAAACTATGTCTATACTCTCTGTGGTTCCAAAATCTCAATGTCACAACGACCACGTTCATGAACACAACGCAAACTAGCACTACTTAGTTTCTTCTTCTTTCAGTGTATACTATTTCAGATACAGACGAACAACAATAAAAAATAAGCTAGTAGAAAGGAAAAAGTGGACATTAATAGAGAAACCCACTAACCTGGTTGACTTTGCAATTCTTCAAACCACTTGGAAAACCCCAAATCATCACCTAAAAACAAGCAAAGGAGCCGCTTATTAACAGAAATAAAAACACCCATTAACCCATACAAGCAAATTCTTTTAATGAGAGACCTGATGATGAGACAAATGGGTTAGCTGGAGATCCAGCCAAGCCAGCCTTCAAAAGGGCATAGAAGACCCAAACCCTGCCTGCCCACAAAACAGGAGCTTCAAGCAAGGAAGCATGTATTCCGGTTCGAGTGAACTTGGCATAGTATGAGCCCTTTTTCCCAATCAACGAGTGCAACCCACTTTGAGAATTAGGAAATAGGGCTTTGGGAAGGAAAGCAGTGGTGGGCTTTGGGTTCTTCGAATGGTAGGTGTTGGCAAGGAAGGTGTTGATGGTGGTGCTATGTAGAAGCATCTCTTTTGGTTAAAGTGTTGGGATCAAGACTGAAAATGGTAGTGAAGACTGAAGCAGAATAATCAGATTCACTCTAAACAGAAAGTGGGGGATAAATAAGGAAACAGCCTTTTTTTCAGTTTTCTTTTTTTTCCATTTTGGAAATTAGAAATAAAAGCGCGTTAGGTAGCTATTTTATTTTTTTTTCTTCGGTTTAAAAACTTAAAAATCAAGATTATTTTTAAAAACTCTAAAAATTATTTTTTTTTTAGCGTTGATTTTTTTTTTGAGACCACCACCACCACCCACCCTCCCACTGTCGGCTGCCATTGCGAGCAACTGTCGGTGGCCACCGCCGGCTGAGGGACCCACCAGCTACCGTTGGCCACCTCCATCGCAAACCACCACAAAAAAAACTCAAAAAAAAATTGGAGTATCAAACACCCAAAGAAAAACTAAATTTTTTTTAACTAATTTAATTGTTTTTTTTTTGAAAAATGAAAATAAAAAAAATTGTCAAACAGAGTCTAAGATTAGGAAAAAATCAAAAGGATGTCGTGCCTTGGACCAAAGAAACAAGATATTTTTGTGAAAGGCAACAAACAATTGATCTTTTTGCAACTTTTACCTTTTTCTTCATTCAGAGCTTTTCGATTCGTAGTAGCTTACAAGGAGATGAATTAAGAAATTACTATGGTGCATTGTATTGAAGTATGTATACTTTAATTTTTTAAACAATTCTCCTTTTTGGCCTTTTACTGTTGACATAAGTTACAAAACGCACATTAGTCTTTTCATTTCTAAAAGGAAAAACAAAGCAGTTCAAAATAATAAAAAATTGCGCTCAAAACTAGTTTAGTACCGGTTATGAGATGGTCGAAGTCAATTAATTTTTTTTTAAAATCTTTGATAAAGATACATAACTAATTAAATTATAATGAGAAAAAATAAATACTATAAATTACTCACTTTTTATAAACAGGCGTGATCAAGTAAAATATCAAATTCTTCCTACCATATTTTGTTGAAACACTAAACTTCTTAATCATTTTGCCATATTGAAACTGATTTTATACACTAACAAAACAGATTTCATAATTCAAAACTTACAAAAAAAAACTAAAAATAATTTTTTTTTTTTAAAAGTTATATCATGGTTTAAGCTAAAATTTGCTTTTAAAATTACCCCGGAAGAAGCTCTAAGGAAGTAATCCCAAGTCTCTCAATAACACCTTTCCTAGATGGATTAGTCATCTGACACTCAAGGATAAGAGCAAGAGATATGACTGACTGCGTGTCATTATCAATCAATTATTCAAAAGGACCAAACCTTATCCAAAGTATGACCTCCGGAAGGCAACACACAACAATGTTCCCATATGGATTGCTCCATGACATTAAGGATAATAAAACATCAGCAGCTTCCTCCCAAAATACTCTTTCCACCGAAAAAAATACACACACACACACACACACACATCAATTTTTTTTTAAAATTATCCCAAACTAATTAATCACTTTTCAAATTAAAAAAATAAAAATATATTTTCATATTTATCTTTTGTTAACTTTTTTGTTCTATTTTTATCTCTGTATTCAATCCGAAAACACAAAATATAACTCATATCATAAATAAACGTGCAAACATGATCAACTAATATAAGACGGAAGGAGTACCATTTTTGGTCTGGACAATCTGCTCAAGAGTATAGCTAACATTGCCGCTGAAAAATAAAACACTCTTCATAAATTTAAAGTTAAGACATGATGATCAAGGGCCAAACTCGAAACGGATACATAGGAGGAGAAGCTAAAGAAATTTCCTTTCCTTCCAATTAAACAGGCTCATCTTTATCAGAGTCAAAATCTAAACGAATACATAAAGAAGGAGAAGCTACAAACATTTCCTTTCCTTCCGATCACACCGAGTACATCTAAGTCATCATTCAGTGAATCACGATCCTGGGGAGCGAAAAGAATCAAACCAATATCGCTTGCTACTACACTAGGACGAACTGTATCACCTAAGAAGACATCTACGAACTAACACCTAAACTCGCGTGTTCTTATGGCTATACGGAACCAACTACAACATAATCTATACAAGGAAGCGCCTTCATATCTTTACAAAACGAACGTCATTTTGCCCGAATGCTGTTCCGCAGCCAGGACACTTGCGATGGCGGATCTCTAGATTTCTTTGGATGCATGGATTGCAAAATAGATGATAGCACTTAACAATTACAACCTGCAAAAGTAGATTTAAGCAAATCTATTGTCACCTTGTGTTCATGCACATAGGCAAGAAAAGTAGAAGAAGGAAACGAGTCTAGAAAATGCAATCCGCATGTACCTCTTTTGGCCGATCAAAGCATACCCCACACTTGAGAATAGCCTTGCAATCTTTGATTTCGTCTTGGAGTTTCTGTATTGCGGTATTACCGTTTTCAGAACTCATCTCAATAACCGTCCTATTCAATTCAGCAAGCTCCTCATCAAGCTTCTTCCTCTCGCTTCTGATTACCAAGACGCCAGTTAGTAGTGCACATCTAAACTTTGGGAGCCAAGACATATATGCATAACAAAAAATGCCAAAACTAAAAGAAATTCCATCCAATGCTCAAGCTTTGGATGTGATGATGGTGAAAATTCACAATCCTATTACGAAGATAATCTAAATGGCACACACACGATGTTTGGGCTCAGAGTGTATTCTAACAAAGAGAAAAAACAATATTTTGCGTGCACAGCTATGTGCCTTAGTTATAATGGCTATGACGACACAATTTTTGAGCATAATATTTCCGACAAACAATACCTTTGCAATTATAAAAAAGTGAAAATGGAAGTTGAATGCCAAATATCCATGCTAAAATCAAATTCATAAAGTAGAAAAAATGGTGACAGGGAAACACCTTTCATTGTCCAGTTCATTTTGGATTTCATCCATTTTTCGCTGGATCTGTTCGTATTCCTTCTCCGAAGAAAAAACAGCAGATTTCAGCCATTTTAATTCCTTCTCGGCATCAGCCAGTTCCCACTTCACTGTTTCCAGGTTAACAGCAAGACGTCTATCTTCTTGAGTAGATTTCAATGCTTCCTCAGTATAAACTTTCAACTGCAGAGTTCTAATCGTGGTTGGAGATGGATAACCATAGCAAAAATGTAAATTGAATGCAAGGAAATTACCTGCTCTTCGTTATGAGCGATCCTCAATCTTAGAGATCCCAGTGATGTATTAACTTGTTGAAGCTGTTTTGCTAATGCCTGCTTCTCAGAAAGAAGAAAGCTCTGTCCCTGCTTTGTCTTCACACTTTCAGAAACCAGCTGGAGCATGTAAACCCACAACAAAGTCAGCAACTATCCAACCCTAGCAGCCAACTCATTTACCAGGCATATTAACAAAAGTAAAATCAAGAAGACCTTGATGTTGTAATCATCCCTCTCAGCCACCTGCTGCAAAAGATGCTGGTTTTGTGTCTGCATATCTTCATATGCTTGACCAATAGTCTATATAGAGAGAAGGAAGAAAAGAGAAGGATGAAGAAAGGGGAGGAAGGGCAAGAACAAGATGTCATCTGTCAAGAAAGTAAAACAGCACCAAACAGCAAAACAAGCTAAACAGAAACTGAAGCAAGCACAGTTAGGACACCTCAATCTCGGAAATATAAGTCTCTGCCTCTCCATCTTTTAGTTTAATGGCTTCTGTAATCTCCAAGAGCTCCCTGTAGACGAATTGACAAGAAGTAATGTCAAATACAGATATCCAAAATGGCAACAGGTGGTCAGAGCGTGAACTACATCAACACAAAGAATTCAATTTCAACCAACATTAGGAGTATCTATGTCGATAAACAGCGCGGAGGGATTGCAAAGCTGGCATAGCAGCTCAAAAGCCCTATACTCCATCCTTCTGTATAGTAGAACTTAAATCCAGAAGATTTTCTTTCCTTTTAGCTCTCTATCTCGCTCTCTGCATTTTTTTCTCCCTCTCCGAGATCCCCTTTGCCGACTTCCCAATATCACCTGCACAACATCATCGGTGATATCTGATCAACATAGTCAACCACTCGCAATCACTGTTGGGGGAGATGATGATAATGACTTAGCTGGGAATTGCAAATCTAAGAACTCCCGCGTTCGTGATCTACTTCCTGGAGAAGAAGAATATAGTGATGCTGGCAAGCCCAGATACGTTGAGCTTTTTGTCATTGCTGCCATGGATTCTTCCAGCAGCAACAAAAACCCAAAGCTATCGAAATCAATCGTCTGCCCCTTATTTGCACATGCTCTCTCCCAGCGAGTTACACAATCACAACAAGCTAGAGTTTACCAGAGTCATCACCCACAAACTAAACTCTCGCGGGGAAACGAACCATAGCAACGAGTGGGGTCATTTAGGTAAATGGTGCCATGACGGGTTCCACAGCTACCTTAGCTGTGTATGCCAGCATCAGCAATCCCAACATCTGCTTGTTTATAGAAGAGTCAAAAATCAAAAGTTCAAACACAAACAAACGCATTTGTCACAACTGTATCAAAAGAAAAATCCAATGCTTCTTCCAGGGAACATAATCCTATCAGAACAATCCAGAAGCCTTTGTAAAACACCAGATACGACATACAAACTATGTAAACTATTTGACATGTGCAATTATATGATAATTTGCTATTTCATAGCCAGAAATAACCAAAGCCGCGCATAAGATTTGAAAAAGCAGACTTTCAAAAGGTAACCTTTCAGAAGCATCCAGTTTGCCCCTTAGATCAGCAATTTCAGCTTCAGCGGCAGAAAGCCTTTGTTTGCAAGCAGCCTCAGCTTCATTCGCAGCTTTGACTCTCAGTTCTAGACCATGCTCGTCTAGAGCATTTTTCAGTGTTTCCGCTTGAGAGTGAGCTCTCTGTTCAGATTCTTTGAGTTCAGCCACATCTCTTCAGTCCAAAAGAAAACACAAATATGTCAATTGAGACTGCAGCTATACAACTATATAACGACACAATGTGTATGATCTCAGAACACATAAACTAACACTTAGTGTCTTAATGGGGTCCATCTCCTCTCCCCAAGTAGGATAACATTCTTGAGTTAACAGCACCCGAAAATATCGTAAGAAACAATTAAAAGTTTTAATAACTAACAGAGTGACTAGCCAAATACATGTTCTTCATTCACACTTGAAACCATCAGTAAAACACCTTTAACTGAACTAATTAAGGTCATCAAACACATACCCGGACACATGTATGCATGCAAAATTAACTTATAAATGAATTCAAGAAGAACTAAGTAGATCGTCCACAACTAAATGACGACCCTATATTTTGTTTTAATGATACGTGAAACTAGCTTTTGCATCTCAGGCAGAACCCATGAGGGGGAAAAAAAAAAGATCCGGCAATTTTTATGCAAAAAGAAAATTCTGAATCGAAGACCTCTAAACAGGCTAAGGTTCAAACTACAGACATGAAGCACATACGTGGAGACTGGCTGCAACTAATAATAACACATTCCATCAGAAGAGATGCCAACAGGAACAATCACTACCTAGTAACACGCTTTGGTCTTTCTCTACAACCTTAGACAAGAAATCCTGTTGTTGGGCTATCTTTACGAAGGATCAGATGGCCAACTGCAGGTGACAATATATTGTACCTACTCTTGGAGCCCTTAACCACTTCCCCGCTGGATATCTACAAACACGGCATTAAAGGACAACACCATTTACAGAAGCCTACCTGTCACAGAGCTAATAGCAGTATCATTCGAAACTCCTACTGACCCTCCAAATAACACTTGTGAGTGATGGTTATCACATCCAATAGATTATTCCCCTATTTAAAGGAAAAAAGGGCATAGTCGTCTTTGTCAAAGTCTCAAAGATTATTTTGCTCAACTCGTTACATATAGCCTAAAACACGCGGTGCATTCTTCATTTGTCGCCACATACACGTTGTAAGGGAACAATCCTTCTGCTTCCCTAATACTAGAAAGCATCGACACCTCATATAGGTCGAAGTGTGGTGTCCGATACCTACTGACACCTCGACACTTCTAGTCACGTGTCCGACACCTCTCAGCGGTGTCCAAATTTATTAATTTATTTTTAATTACTAGACACCGTGTTGGGCACCTCTTGAAGAAGTGTCCACACGTATAAGGCCAAAATATGATGTTTCAGGGACATTTTTATAAATGAACTTTGAAGCCCAAGTAATCAGATCGACTCGCAAAAAGGTACCCTTCTTCTTTCTCTCTCATTATCTCTCTTTTCCTTCGTTTTGTTAACAGAAGCACCCAAGCTAACCCGTTCATAGGATGATATGTCAGCATATCCGACTTCATTAACAGACCCATCTAGCTATATATGACATCTCCTAGATCCTTTTGTCCCATGTTCTTCTCTCTTGTTACTATTGAGACTCTAATCTTGTTACTGTTAAGACATTCATGCTACTGTCTTTCTTTCTCATCTGTTTTGAACGAAATTCAGCTACACAAATTGATGTTTATTCTTATTATGTACATATTTAATACATATATATAAATGTGTGTATATATTATATAAATACAAATATATACACAAATAAATCAAAAATATATTAAAAATTTCAGCGGTGTCCAAAATCTGATTTTTTGAAAATTGCGGTGTCTGGTGTCCCAATTGATGTCAGTGTCAGACGCGTTGTCGGCTAGGTAGCACGGACACCGACACCGGACACCGCAATTTTCAAAAAATCAGATTTTGGACACCGCAGGACACTGCTATATTTTAAATATATTTTATATTATATATATATATAATAAATATCAAATATATTTCACAATCTAAAATAACAAACAATAATGAAAAACTATAAGTTATCATTTATTTGATCAATATTTATTTAGTTAATATACTGGAAATGCAACAACAAAGGGAGAAAAGAAAAAAAAAATAAAAGAAATGGGAGGACAAAGGAAGAAAAGGAAAATGACAGAAATGGGAGGACAAAAGACGAAAAAGGAAAAAGACAAAAACAAGAGAACAAAGGAGAAAAGAAAAAAGAGGAGGACAGAAACGAAGGACAAAAGGAGAAAAAAAGAGGACAGAAACGGGTCAACAAAAGGAAGAAAAGAAAAAAAGAGAAGGACGGGAGGGAGGGAGTGACGGAAAGGAGAACCAGCACCGCCGCAACCTGTGGGTTAGCGACGGCGTCGGAGGAGCTCTAGCGACGATGGCGAGACCTCCGGCGACGGGCAACGGGCGACGGGCGACAGTGGCTAGCTTCTCTTCCTTCGGCGACTGTAGCCCAGATCTGTTGGCTTCGGCTTCGGTATCTCCGTCGACTAGCTCCGGCAACACCAGATCTGTTGAAATTGGCCTCAAACGGTAAGACACTACTCCACGCTGTGTCTGACACTCGTTGATGAAGTGTCCGACACGGTGTCGGAAATTAAAAAAAAATAAAAAAAAATTCCAACACCGATGAGCCGTGTCCGACAAGTGTCGGGCGGTGTCCGGAGGGTGTCGGGGTGTCCGTCCGTTTAGGACACTATACCTCCACCTAGGAGAGGTGTCCGTGCTTCAGAGGTTGTCGGTGACCGTGTCCGTGCTACCTAGCCTAAATAAATATGCGCCTCAGAGAACTGGTCAAGCCAAAACAAATTAAACATGCCACCTCCCACAAATTTGTTTAAGAACTGGTCAAAATAATAAAAACAGAATAAGCTGCAGCAAAAAGAAACAATTAAATCTTCTTTGTCCTTTTAGATAATACAAATGGTCGTTGACATAAAGATTCCTTGGATTGTACACATTTTGAACACAAGAACTTGTAATAATAACTTTGGCTTATAAGGCTCTGTAATTGCACAAGAAATGCCAAGCGGTCCAAAAGCCAATTTCCAACCAAAAGGGACCATTAAGTGGTCATGTGTCAGTCCTCCATTGAGCTTACCACCACTATCACCTTAAACATGCCACCTCCCACACCACCACCCCACAACTAATTCACCACCCATCACCACCATTACCACCCACCACGCACGTGCACAAATATACCAACCTAACTCCACCTCACCCACCACCAACACCAGAACAGCAACCATTGAAACAGATGGCGCTGCCACAGTCTATCCTAGCACTAAAGTTTCTACTTTCTATCCAAGACCATAAATGTTTAGGTAAACCAATAAATCGAGATTAGAGGCATGGGGAATGGAGATTAAAACCCTAGGTCTTGCTGGTGAGGTTCTGACTTATATTTTGAGCCTGGGAAGATTGAGGTTTCGTTCCCAAGGGACCTATGAAGCATGGACATGGGTGCGGATACAGGGAAACGACATTTATCAAAATTTTAGGCGGGTGCGGCAAGGATACGGCAAACTTTAAATATTCTTTTTAATTATGTATACTTAGTATTGAATTTCTAAACAATTTGATCTTAAGAATCATAATATAAGTATTAGATATATGTAAAAAAAAAATTTAACATTGGAACCAAAGTAGTGAATGTTTAAGCTTAACGGGCTGCTCCGTAAACTTCGAAGTTTTAAATCA
This sequence comes from Escallonia herrerae, assembly GCA_033070095.1. Taxonomy (NCBI): domain Eukaryota; kingdom Viridiplantae; phylum Streptophyta; class Magnoliopsida; order Escalloniales; family Escalloniaceae; genus Escallonia; species Escallonia herrerae. The sequence goes on from JAVXUP010000351.1 coordinate 184,273, forward strand.
AATTAGTGAGAGTTTTTAAGTTTAATGGGGCTGTTTTGTAAATAATAGAATTGCATGGCTGAACACAATAAAGTATGTGGTATTACTTTTATTTCTTTGAAGTACTGGGGCTGGTTATGTAATAAGTTAATAAGTGCTTTAAGTGAAAACAAATCTGTCGACAGCCCATCAATAACGTCGACAGCCCATCGATAACATCGACATCACAGCCGGATTCCCTCTTCTTCTTCACCCCACATCACCGCACGCCATACGTCGCACACCACCTTGGGTCTCCAGTGAGTCCTTCCTTCTCCTCCTCCTCCTCCTCTGCTGCTGCTGCACCTCTCCAGTCTCCTCCCTCTTCTCAGATTCCTTGTTGGTGGTCCCAAAAGGTGGTCGCCGGTCTGCCCTTTCCACAGATCCGAGCCGCACCTGGTATTTAAGACATTAAAAAAAATAAATCGAAAGTATCGGACACGCACCCTTGCCACACCTGACGCGCACCCGGTACTGGTGCTTCACCCGAAGTGCCGCACCTGTGCTTCATAGCAAAGGACTTCTGTTACTGCTGGGTTTCAAGTTCTGGTTACAGTGTCTTAATACTATTACTAGGAGAACAAAAGGCTTGAGATGTGATTGGGGTATTCGGACATTAATCAGGGTTTTGGGTTCGGTCGTTGTTGGGGCAAGGGCAAACTGGGTTGAAGTTCAGTAAGGTGGTGGTGGTGAAATCATGACGGGACAGCAAAGGTGGGTGGTTTCGGTCATACCATGGCAGCAGTTACTGTGATCGAGAGGGAAAGAAAGAGGAGAGCGAAGAGCGTAGGCGGGTTGTTTTCGCAACCATTGTAGCAACAGTGTGTGTGGCTTGAGTATAAGTTAATGTGGGCGTGGATGTGTGCTTGTGCGTGTGTGCATGTGCACGTGAGGGAGAGATGGAGGGAGGGAGACCCACGCGCACATGCACACGCGCGTGTGTGCATGTGCGAATGTGTAATGGCGAGATGAAGGAACACAAATAAGAGCTCATGAGTTACTTGTGCAAATCCTCTCTTTTTTATTGGATGAAGCCACTAATCTATTCCCTATTTTGGCTAAAGGAAATTGGCACATGCACTACACATGACCACTTAATGGTGCATTTTGGACAGCTAGTGGTTCTTAGACCACTTTGCAAATAAATCTGCAATTAAAAGGCCTTATTGCTCGACATTGATATTACCAGGACTTGAGTGCAAAAGCATTTATACTTTAAGGAAAAAAAAGTGTTGCAATTAACCATTTTCTATATTATCATATTTTGCGAGACACAAATTGAGTATTGCAGCATGCCATTTTCTTTGTAGTAACAAAGAGTGCTCTTTCTGGGTTAAGACCAGGCAATGCATGTCTCTTTATCTTCCTACTTGCTAACAGTCGAATTCCCAGAAGCTTCTAAAAGTTAGAACCTGATTTGTAGAGGCATACCTGTTGTCATATATTTGCTGTCCAAGTATGTCCAAGAAGATTTGCAGTTCTAGTTTTTCCTTCTGCAACTTATCAATCTGCAAGATTACAGTTCTGTAAGTTGCAATTTCAAAATTCTCAGAGTAAATCATGTCTATAAGCTAACAAAATCCTAATGAGGACTATTGTGCAAACTTACAAGTGCCTTTAGAGGTTTGATCTCTGCTGTCTGCTCAGCACATTTATCTGCCAAATTCTTCTGTTCACTAGTCTAACAGCAACCAAAGAATGGGTAAGCCCTAACAACAACATATAATTCTTCTGTCATATAAATGCATAGATATCTATTTCAATATTTTTGCTATCTATTCATATAAATATAGACGTGCGTCTGTATATAAGTAAATTTATGTTTAGACACAAAATATTATTTAAATGTACTAGGAAGACAAAAGAATCATTTTCTTCAACAAAAGTAGAAATTTTGTTCCCAAACCCTATCCAGATCTATGAGGAACCAAAAGCATAAAACCTACTTCTCACATCCAACTTTTCATCTAAATTGGCAATTTAAATATCTACATCTTTTTGTTATCAAATCACACGAGCTTTAACTTTGTGAAGACGAATAAATGGGGGAAAGGGGGGTGGGATTTCCACTTCGGATAAGGTCAGAAATCTAGCCGTATGCAACTGGGAAGTTTTTCAACACGTTGTAAACTGATGATAGATGTAGAAAAAGCAGCAGCAAGCCAATAAACGATCTTCAAGATTTCTGGTAACTCCATTGCACAACTATAGCCATTGTTCTACTTAATCTTAAAAGATCAAGTGGACACAATGCTAGGCATTTCATTATCCGCAGCCACCTCGTGTTAAGAGAGTAGAATCTTTGAAAAATAAAGTGCACGAGAACAATAATAGAACCATGAGATGAGACAGAACCTTTATCTCCAATAAGGCTTTCAGTGACTGGGCTTCTTTCCGTAATGCAAGGGCTTCATGAGCCGTCTCCTTCCACCTATTCAACTGCGCCTCCATAATATCCATTTCTTTAGATAAAGCTGAGGCCATTACCTGAAACTCTGCTTTGATATCTTTTCTCCCTGGATATGTAGCATTCGTCAGGGAGCAACTAACTAAATTTAATAATTGATAATAGAAAAGTCCAGTTACAACCAACTTTACCCGAATCTTGCAGAGCTTCTTCCATTTTAATCTCTAGCACATTTTTCTCCAAAACAGAAGCCTGCAATTGATGCTCTAGTTCTCTAATCTTGGAATCAGCATTGTCAATTGCATCTTTCACAGTATCCATTGACTCTACTTTGACACACAACTCTTTCTCCCTTCGCACAACGAAAGACCTGTCAGCCTGGAATTACAAATTTAAAACACCACAAAATTGGAGCAGCATCTCAACAAGTTACGATGTACAGCAAAGCAACCTCACCTGTAGAGAATCTGTCAGCGTCTTGTACCGCTCAACTTCAGCAGTCCATTGATGGAGCTGATCATTCAGTAAAGTGTAAGGACGAGATGAGTATATGTGTTTGTCATCCTTCATCTCATTCTGAAAGAGCAGAATGCCAAGTCAGAATAAAGTCCTTGTAAAACTAAAACTCTGCAAATATTTCCCACACCAACAAGTCTCAAATGCTAAGAGAAACTCATTCTCAGTAGCTAACCTGAAGGTCTTGCAACTGTTTTGACAAGATCAATTTATCCTCCTGTGCATCTTGAAGCTCAGAAAGACGGTCAGCTGCCAGTATCTACACCACTAACTGAACATTAAGATATAAAAAAGAAAGGTACAAAAAACCAGGCTCGACAAAAGGATGGTTACCTTTGTTTCCTCAATAGAGTCCTTCAAATGCCGCAAACCTAATGTTTTATCTGCAGGCTTTTCAGGTGACAAGCTTCCATTTACCGCACCTAAAACTGGAATTTGCACACCAGACACAACATCCTTCTGCATTTTCAAACTAACTAGCTTTCTTCTACTTTCTTCAAGTTCGGCCATGCTTTCTTCCAGCTCACCTTTTAAGAATAACGTAAAAGGTAATAAATATTCAACACTAGCATAGGATACACCAGAGTGCATATTACGATTCAGGCAGGGTAATCTTCAACCTAAAAGTCGTAATTGTCTATTTCTAACACTTAAATGGCAGAATCACAACCTTGAAGAACATTTGTGTGCGAAAAATAACAAAGTGAGCTGAAGAAACTGTCCAAAACCTGTGAGACGTTTAATCTCAGACTGATCCACTGACTGTGCATCAATACATGTCTGAATCCGATCTGTATATTCTTTATGCTTCAAGTGAAGAGCATTAATCACCTCCTGCAAATTATTAGCCTCCTCTTTCATTAAAGAGTCAATCTTAGACAATTGGATGGTAGCACCTGAGAAGTCCAGATGGGAACAAAAAACAACTATTAAAACCAGTTACTAACCTAATCACAGCTTTGAGAAAAGACAGGAAGAAAAGATATCTCCTGACCTTCTGCAGACGGGTTTCCATGCAAAGCCTGCATTATTTTCTCAGTTTGGGCTATCTGCACCTCAACGGTATCTTGCAATAATCTCATCAATTGCCGAGCATATGAATGACGCGAAGCGAGTGCTTCTTTGATAAAAACAAGCGATCCATCATTACCAACACTTTCAATAGAATCTGATTCTAATAGTCGACAAAGGAACATTTCCTCTACTGGACATGAAGGAATTGAACCTAGGGAACAAAGCCAATGTATCAATCACAGGTATTAAACAAACAATAATCTCATAAATAACATGCTTTCAAAAAGTAAACCTCGAGAATGGTCTACAAGATCCAAGGCTTCTATAGCACTTCGGCCAGCCCCAGCTCGAATCCCAAGTAAGATTAAATCATCAACCAACTACACAAGGAAGTTGTTGACAAAATAATAAGAGAACGCAATCATAGAGAAGTAGACCAATTGAAAAGGGCATCCAAAATACCTGATTCCACAGTTGGTTAACTGTAATCAACAAGTCATCATAAGAAGCTTGCTTGTCTTTTAATTCTTTAATTTTGGCTTCAATATTGTGCAACTCGTGCTTTTGTGCATCTAATTGCTGAACAAGTTTCTGATTTTGATGCTGGAGAACAGCTGCATCAACCTGCAACAAAATGTATATGCCTTGAGATGTTTTGCTTCCTCTTGCACAAGAAATGATTGTCTGAGTAACGGGAAAAACACTGATAACCAGATATTATTAATACTCATGCAGCTGACTTCCCATTTAGCAGTAAATATGTAGTGGAAAGTTATGAAGAGGCCGTTCATATTACTAAATACTAAGCTATCAAATGAACATATGATATTAAGATTAGTTTTAGTAGCATATCGAACGGTAACTTGACCCCCAAAAAAAAAAAACAAAGAAGGCCAAGGAGCAGATAGCGTGCAACTTTAAGAAGGTACTAATAGGTGAAAAGCTTAGGGGCTATACGTTTACGTTTTTCAGTTTTCATTTTTGTAATGATGATGAAAAAGATGCCTTTTTTCGTGTATGTTTACGTTTTTTCGGTTCCGTTTTGGATAAAATTTCCAAATAGTGTCAAAAAAGCTGAAAACACCCAAAGGGTGTTTTCACCTTTTTTCTCGAACTGTATTCTCCTAATCAGAATACCACCTCTTCTCCCTCATATCTACCACCCTGTTTCAACAAACACTCACCAAACTAGACCACCCATTTCACCGAGTCTTCCTAGAAATGGAAATAGTGGGGTCCATTAATGAATTGGTTCAGAAAAAAGTTGGTGAAAACGAAAATGAAAATGATAAACGTACAGAAAAAATTGAAAAAGTAGATACGGAAAAAAATAAAAGTACACAATACGATTTTAGAACTAAATACTAAATTCTGGAAACCAAAAACAAAATATAGAATACAGAAAAAAATCTCGTAAGCGTACAGGCCCTTAGCAAAGGTCAAACTGAAACCACTCGAAAGCATGGTAAAACCATGAATAGGATTGATACATGAAAATGTAGTAATGTCACCACAAATAAGTAGGAACATTATGGTTAAAGCCAAAAGGGGGGAAAATGATAATGTGAAAGGAAACATTAGCTTTTGTAAAGTTAAAACGAAAAGGTCAGCAACCGTGAACACCATTAACCAAGCAGAAAAAGTCACCACTAAATGACAAAGATATGGGACCTATACTTCAGACAGGTGACACAATACTTTAGGGAGACTAAATGAAAATTCCAGAAATCAATCCCATCAAATATTACCAACCAAAATGTAATGCCAACCACTCATATGTATGTATACGCATGAAAGAGAGGGAGCAAAGCGAGCTGCAAGCATTTTGATGCATGTTATGATGGTTCCTTATGAGATGTTTATGCCACAATGAGCTAGGATGGTCCAACGTGCCTGTTCCATACTTGACGGTAAGCTCAACAATCACCAGTGACTTTCTCTCACTCCTATGAAACTGCACGTTTTCAATTTTAAAATTGTGTCTTCAAGTACAGTTTACAGCTAAGAAGCACGGATTCCGGTGCGGGTGCGGATACGGATACGATACGGGTGCGGATACGGCATTTTTGAAAATTTTAGGATACGGGTGCGGCTGGGATACGGCAAATATTTTATATATATATTTTTATTATGTACAATTAGTATTAAATTTCTAAGCAATTTGGATCTTAAAAAGTGCATAAAAAGACGGAGTGCAATTTAATTCAACCATTCAACAGTAGCACAATACCATCAAATACATAAAAACCACCACCAAATAGATCATATATATAATAAAAGTGGTAATATAGCATCAAAGTTTGCAAAATTGGTTTCAACATCCCTCAATTTTTAACCATTGAACCACTGCTTTAAGCCTTTAACACATGTTAAACAATAAACACTGTATAAATTGGTTCCAACTTTCAATTGACAATCCACATCCAAGTCACAAAAGGTAACAAATAGAGATTTGAAGACAGAAGAGAGGAAGAGGAGACTTATCTTTGGAGAAATGCTGCCGGAGGTGACTAGACGTCTTCTTGGGTGGTCGCCGGAGGTCGCGGGTGGTCGCCGGAGGTCGTCAGAGGTCGCGGGTGGTCGCTGCAGGTCGCCGGAGTCGTGGGTGGTCGCTTGTGGTCGCGGCTGGTCGCTTGTTGTCGCGGCTGGTTGCGGGTGGTCGAGGGTAGTCGCGGGTGGTCGTCGGTGTCGTGGGTGGTCGTCGGTGTCGCAGGTGGTCGCAGGTGGTCGCGGGTGGTCGCCGGAGGTCGTCGGAGGTCGCGGGTGGTCGCTGCAGGTCGCCGGAGTCGTGGGTGGTCGCTTGTGGTCGCGGCTGGTCGCTTGTTGTCGCGGCTGGTTGCGGGTGGTCGAGGGTAGTCGCGGGTGGTCGTCGGTGTCGTGGGTGGTCGTCGGTGTCGCAGGTGGTCGCGTCGCCGGTGGTCACGGTGGTTGCGAAGAGGCACCGCTGGTCTCTCTCTCTCTCTCTCTCAAATTTGATATGCCCGATTAGGTTAGTTTATATATTTTACCCATGAGTTGGATCCGCACCCGATCCGCACCCGAAATTCAGAAAATAAAAGGAAATAAAAGGAAAAAAGGGATCCGCACCCGACACGCACCCAACCCGCACCCGTCCCACACCCAACCCGCACCCGTCCCGCACCCGACGCGTACCCGACCCCGGTACTTCCCCCCTTTTGAAGCACCCGTGCTTCATAGGTTTACAGTGAACAATTTGAAAAAGCATGAAGTCAGTACCACATTTAGCACCCCTCACTATCACAACCCAAAAAATCATTAAGCGCAAAAGAGGGGCTAATCCAACACTTTGTTCAAAGCGGGAGCGCCACGAGAGTGGGTATGTGCTACATATATATATATATATATATATATATATATATATATATATATATATTTGCTATTGCAACTAATTGTGTACAACTTTTACCAGATTATTTAATACATTATTAGACGATATTCTAACCACTATAATGAACTCGGTGTCAAATAATCGTTTGAATTGTAACTTTGTGCTTGAAGTGAGTTTGGGTCCTAAGGCAAATTATTTTGTATTTCTTTTCTATCTGAAGCAAGAAGCATTACTACATCAGCTCGTCGAATTTAGGGATTGAATCCTAGAAGCCCCGTGTTCAAAAAACCCATGAAACATCATTTTACCCTAAGAAGAGTGCTAGGAATGTTCATATAGTTAGGCACGTCGCGTATTCAGTCTTGGAAATCAAATGAACCGGCGCCGTAGACATGTAATTTCAACTTAACACTTAGCTCAAAGTCCACATAATACAGCTGAAAACATCCCTATAAACCCTGATCTCATAAAATGTGTACATAGTTCAACAAGGGCGAGTTTAATAAACTCCTTTCTTTTAATGATATACGACCAATAACTCAAAAGACTCCAAAATAAAATTCAGAATCGCTGTTCAGTCAAACCCTAATTCAATTAATTTGTTCCATAGGCTTAAAAATTACTTTCAATGCCGCCAAAATAAACATGCTTTACAACCAACAAGTCCAGTAAAAGCCCTAGTTTTATGCATTGAACAATAACAACCAATAAAGAAGTGCCGAAATTCGAGTTCATAAATACATTAAAGGTGAGAAAAACACGAGCGCACACGAATAGAGAGATATAGAGAGAAGCTTACGGGCTTGTTATCGGGGGAAGGGGCGGAGTGACGAGCCATGAAGGGGGCGAGAGGGTTGAAAAGATGAGGCCGTTTCTTGTCAGGCTCATCGGAACCCGCCTGTTCCATGTTACGGCGCCGTCCCGCGCAACGCCACCATCACACAGCTCGAACAAAGCTTGAGAGTGATGAGCACTTTCGCTTGGTTGCACAGAGAGAGAGAGGAGCTTTGGTTTGAGGGAGGAGGGGACGGGGAGGGTGTGAAAGTGGTGAAAGGAATTGGACCCCCCCCCCCCCAACCTAATAAAAGCACATCTGGGTCTGGGTCTGGGAGCTTTGTTTCCCATCTCAACACAAACACCTCTGCGCCATGTTTTCTAGTCTAGTCTAGTCTAGAAAAAAGAGAAGGATGTCTGAAAACTTTGGGCCCAAAGCCCACCTCTGCTACCCGAAAGCCCAACTCCAAATTCTTCATATACGATACGATATGATTAGTGCACCTCATCGGCTGTGAGTGATATCAATTATTTATTATCCCCGTAAATTGACATTAAGATGAGAAGTAATTAGTCTTTGGACCTTTAATAGTCTAGTCTAGACGTTAGAAAATGCTTGGTATGGTAGCCAACGGTTAAGATAATGCTCCAGGTTCTAGCTTACACATCCATTAACTCCCTGAGTTGTCGTTTCTCTCTTTCCCTTTGTCCATTCAAGACAAAAGGCCTTCCTCCTCTCTCTTAGGCTTCGTTTGACAAAAAAAAAATTTTGGTTTTCAGTTTTTAAAGAGCAGTTTTTTAAAGAGTAGCTTAAATTTTTTTTTTTTATAAAAACAAGTGGGTGTTTGATAACCCCTTTTTTTTTTGAGGTTTTTTTTTTTGGTGTTTGGTAACCCTTTTTATTTTGACTTTTTTTTTTTGGTGGTTTGCGGTGGCGGTGGTGGGGCGTAGCGGTGGTCGACGGTGGTGGTGGTGGTGGTCGACGGCCGGAGGTGGCTGCCGGCAGTCACCGGCGGTGGTGGCCGGCGGCCGGAGGTAGCTGCCGGCAGTCTCCGGCGGTGGTGGCCGGCGGCCGGAGGTGGCTGCAGGCAGTCACCGGCGGTGGTGGCCGGCGGCCGGAGGTAGCTGCCGGCCGTCTCCGGCGGTGGTCGCCGGCGGCCGGAGGTGGCTGCCGGCAGTCTCCGGCGGCCGGAGGTGGCTGCCGGCAGTCTCCGGCGGCCGGAGATGGCTGCCGACAGTCTCCGGCGGTGGCTGCCGGCGGCCGGAGGTGGCTACCGGTGGTCGCCGGCGGTCGCCGGCGGCCGAAGGTGGTTGTCTGCAGTCTCCGGCGGTGATCGCCTGAGGTGGCTGCCGGCGGTGGGAGGGTGGTGGTGGTGGTCGAAAAAAAAAAACCAAAAGTGAAAAAAAAACCAGTTTTTGGAGTTTTTTTTTTTACTCTGCAGTTTAAAAACTGATTTTTTAAATTGAAAAAAAAATGGTTACCAAACGCTCTTTTTTTTTTCAGTTTTTAAAACTGAAAAAAAAAGAGGGAAAAAAATTTTGTCAAACGGGGCCTTAATGTCTCTGCTTTGCCCTATTTTGCTCTTATTCTTTTGGTTATTACTTAACCTTTAGGCAAGCTGGACGCAGGCAGTCTGGCTGGCTGCCCTCTTGGCTTTCATGTCCTCTTCTTGAAGCTACTGATAAAATACCTTAAGCAGTCTACTAGAGACCATCATTGGGTATCTCAAAAATTGCCCATCATTCGAAACTTGCAGCACCAATATATATAGCACCGTGCCTTGAGGGTCCTGGCCCATAAGCATGGACCTATCTTGCACGTTAAGCTTGGCAAATTTTTCGGGCAGTCATTTCCGCCCCAGAAGCGACCAAGGAGGTGTTAAAGAAGCTCTAGCTTATTTTTGCTAGAGGTAAAAGCTTGTGCCAATGACGCTGCTAGTTATGAATATTCAGTTTTAGTCTATTTATCCAAGTAATGCATTTCTTGAGCAAAGAAGGGTGTTATATGGAGCTTCCGCTTTCTTTAATAGTGCAAGTTAAGAGAAGTTACAACAAAAATGCTAGATTGTTGTATTCTGAAAGCGGCGTGCTGTAACCAATTGCATCAAAATAATTTGTAGGGCGCGAACTGTCTTACAGAGAGTAACCTAATTTGTGCCTCAACCCAGTGTCAGCATTACTTATTTCTAAGGTGTTTAAGACAGATCCTTACAACGCTTAGGGTTCGTTTGACAAAATTTTTTTTTTGGTTTTCAGTTTTTAAATAGCAGTTTTTTAAAGAGTAGCTTAATTTTATTTTTTTTACAAAAACAAGTGGGTGTTTGATAACCCCTTTTTTTTTGAGATTTTTTTTTTGGTGTTTGGTAACCCTTTTTATTTTGACTTTTTTTTTTGGTGGTTTGCGGTGGTGGGGCGTAGCGGTAGTCGACGGTGGTGGTGGTGGTGGCCGACGGCCGGAGGTGGCTGCCTGCAGTCACCGGCCGTGGTGGCCGGCGGCCGGAGGTGGTTGCCGGCAGTCTCCGGCGGTGGTCGCCGGCGGCCGGAGGTGGCTGCCGGCAGTCTCCGGCAGTGGCTGCCGGCAGTCTCCGGCAGTGGCTGCCGGTGGTCGCCGGCGGCTGGCAGTCTCCGGCGGCGGTCGCCTGAGATGGCTGCCGGCGGTGGGAGGGTGGTGGTGGTGGTCTAAAAAAAAACCAAAAGTGAAAAAAAAAAAAACCAGTTTTTGGAGTTTTTTTTTTACTCTTAAGTTTTTTTAAAATTGAAAAAAAAATGGTTACCAAACACTTCTTTTTTTTCAATTTTTAAAATTGAAAAAAAAAGAGGCAAAAAAAGAGTGTCAAACCTACCATTAGCATACCTCATTAGGTAAGAACAATACTCTATTGTTGAAGAGCATTGAGGTAAATTGTTTTTCATACTCACGACTAATGAAGGTACGTGCTCGCATATTTTTCTTATATTTCATTTCTTTTGCAAGCTTACTCACATAGCAATTGAGTGTTGAATTTTGCTTCCAACGTAATCCAAGTGGCTTTTCTCGTGAATAATGGGAGAAGCTTGCAACATGTTTCTTTACACAGACCCTGAGTTTGCAAATAAAGATTATAAAGAATAGCAACACAAATAGAAAGGGCCCAGAATGCAACTTAAACTCTGGTCTATAGTTTCATATGAATGTGTATCGGCAGGTATATTTTCCCTTACGGTTTACTTTAAAGTCTTATTTTAGAAGAAAAAACTAAGCTGCCATACAAATGCACTTGGATTAAATAGAAAGGGCCCAGAATGCAATTTAAGAGAGTGTTTGCAATTGATTTTAGTATGATCAAATGTAATTTAATTTAGATTAAATCAGGTACATGGGTCTTTGGTAAAAAAAAATTTAAGTTCAATATGCCTAAAAAAAACTATAAATTGATTAAATTTGTAATCCTGCAAAGTGAGGATTATGAAGTAATTACTTTTCTCACAATCAGATTTTACCATCTCATTTACCGTACTATCCTCAGATTTATCACAGAAGAACCTCTCTTAACCTTTAATTAATTTGAAAAAGTTATTATATTGTAAGCACTAATATGATATTGCAGGTATTTTTAATCGAAAAATAAGAAATAAACAACCTTTGTAGGTGGATCAAAATAGATTTTCAAATAATCTAGTTGTATGTCATAGGTATTTATAAATGAAAGTTATGCTAACATTTCCTTCTTAAATGGATATTAGAAATTGTTTATCAAATGTCATCTATGGTTATTTTGTCACAGTAGAACTGATTTAAGCACTTTTTTTGTCAAACATTTTTTATAACTTTAAGGTTTTACAACTGATTTCATCAAGCATTATACTCATTCTACTAAAAGTAGATCAAATATTATTTTAAAAATTAAGATTTAAGCTGAAATTTACTTTTTGGAATTAATCTCAAACAAGCTTTAGAACATAAAATAAAGATATAAAAGTAAACTAACGACCTGGATCAACTAGAACGACCTAGATCGAATTGGAATGGACCAAAAGATATAATGAAGTCTACAAAATGGGATACCTACATTTGGTCCATTCTCTGCATGATGTCCTTAAGTATAGGCAGATAGTACTTAAGTATCAATTTATGAGAATGATGTGGCTGGACATACTAGAGATCGTGGACAAGAAAGAACGTGTGATTGGCATTAGCAATCGTGGACCACCAAGCGCATAATATTCATCTATACCATAAAATGCCACACATGATGTGATTGAAGATATCACGTCTGACCACTCATAGCGACAATTAAATTCTTTGTGTTGAGATGATTATGCAAAAGCATAAAGAAGCAGATGCACGTCAAACAGAGTGGACAACAGGCGAGGTATAGCTTCCACATATAATTTTTAAACTTATATGGCTTCCACCTATAGGCAGCCTTCTTAACCATATAACGGTCTTATAATCTTAGTGATAAGGACTGCCGAAATGGAAATGGAAAAAAAAAAAAAGAATGGCCTTACTTAAGAGAATAAATCGGATGTAAGTTAAAGTTCTTTGCTTCTCTGCATATAAAAGTCATTCTTCCTCTGTGATTCCTTATATTTTGTGTAGGGCACGATTTAGAATTTAAGTTGCTGTTGATTACAGGGTCTTTACAATGTTTTTGCCAGATTAATCTTTCATGAGCTGGCTTACATAGATGTCGGGTACGATGATGACACTGATGTTATTGATGCCAATCATATGTCTGATGAGGACTATAACTGTTACTTTTCTCTCCCTCAATTTTCAAGATTAGTTCCAAAAATTTACTTGTATCTATGTTTAGAGATAATTTAGAAGTTTATAAGCGTTGAAGTATTGGATGCGTTTGGGTTGGAACTTATAGCCTGTTTGCGAGTATTGAAATAATGGAAAAGAAAAGAAAGAAAGGGTAGAGAAGAGAAGAGAAGGAAATACAATTTTTCTTCCTCTTGTTTGTGAGTTTAAGAGAGAGAGAAAAAAAACATATTCATTTCCTTTGTTTGTGAGTTCAGAAGAAAATAAATGATACAACATTACACATATACCCTTATACAATAGTGTGCTAATCCAAACAAAGACTTTAAAATATGATCCTAATTAAGAACAAAATGCAAACGGAGAAAAAAACCGGTCATCAAGGACAAAAGAGAAAGTTTATACTACAATAACGTAATAAGTTTTCAACGGTTAGTGTCACAATAAAAAAACACACAAACTAGCTATTGAAAAAACATAAATTGATCTTCTGTTTGTTTGTAATAAATGGTATGATTAGTTTTTTTATAAAATACCCTAGAAGTTAAAAGTCATTAAAAATTGAGTCATCATAATATCAAGACTAATATAGGCGTTATTAAAGTATTACTTATGAGAGTTCCTTTTCTCTCCGTTTCTTTTCAATTTTGGGAGGAAAAATTTAGAGACAAAAGTGACCAAAACTTTCCTCCCTTTTCTTTTCTTTTCTCTCCTTAAAAAAACTCACAAATTAAAAAAAATGAGGAAATTGGCCACTTTCCTTTCTTTTTCTCTCTTTTCTCTCCTTAAAAAAACTAACAAACAGGCTATTATGGTTTGTTCGAAATCAATTCTTTTAGAATTTAGATTTTAAATTTGAAATGGATTTGGAATATATTTTACCTTTTTTTTTTAACGAAAAGAAACTCAAATCCTAAAATTCTTATTTTGTGTTTGGAGAACAAGAGAAATAGAAAGATAGTAATTTTGTAGACAGTTATATCCTAACTTAAGATGAAAACAAATTACGACAACTGGTTTCAAGTATGCTAGTGTCACCGCATGATGGTGGAGGAAGTGGCACCACAATGGGGTAGTGGCATCGACGGTGAAAGTGGTGGTTTATTATTGAACATATTCAAAAAATAGTAAGATAGGTAAATAATTACTTTTAATTCAAGTAATCCAAATCCAATGAAATCCGTTCATTTTTCATCGGATTTCACGCAATATAAATAAATCCAGTCAAATTTCATGAAGTCCAACTCTACTTACTTTTTTAATGTTCCAAACAACAAAATTTGAGTATTTAAAATTCAATGTATTTAATTGATTAGGGTAAAAAAGGTTTTAAAAATGTTCATAACCAGTTTTTTTTTCTCGATAATTTTGATTATTAGTGACGTTATCCATTCGTCGCTATCTGTATACAACATAAGTTCTTAAAATTGTCATTTTTTACTGGAAAGAGTTATCCTTTACCGAATGGAACAATCTGTGGCCAAAAGTTACTTGTGACGGAAAGTCTGAACCTTTTAGCGACAGAATATTACGATGTAAAGTTCTAAGTAATCGTTTATGAAAAACATATACTTTTAAAAGACACATATAGAGACCGTTTTCTATTGCCGATGTACATCATTCGGTAGTTTTTTTTTTTTAAGGTATCAGGCATACTGATTGTCACCTATTTTGGATATACGAGGGAACATTGGCAACAAAATTTTCCATCATAAAATCTTAGTGATGGAAAATTTTGCTGCTAAAGATTTGTTTTCATGTAGTGTCAATTAATGAAATTACTATGCAGACGTGGACCACAAATGAGACAAAAAAAAATGAGATTAAGTCAGTTGGTGCTCTATCAATGTTACTCAGAGGTAATCGAACCTATAGGACTTAGAATTAATGGTGCGGAAGCGGAAGCGAAGGACCGATGAACATGACTTTATGCATGTTGCTTCTCCATCTTGATCGTGTATCACGAAACTCGCAATCAATATCCAGTCATCCTTCTAGCCAATCGGGAATATGGCTACTAGCGTTGAATCCAAGTCTCTACGCCTCAAATCCAGGAGCATTACAATGGAAGCGTCAGAGAGTGAAGGGAGAGAGAGTCGGATGCATAAATAGATGAAGAACAAAAGGTTAGGGCAGTCGTTTTCCTGTATGTGAAAGCATGCATATGGGTCTAGAGATTTAATGTGCTTTAGAAAACACGCAAGAAATTCTAATTAGCAAACATCTGCGTGTTCTACCCTTAGTCCCCATGGTTCAACCAAAATTGGAGGAGGCAGAGGTTGACTCGAAAAGTGTAATCAAGGGCACTAAAAAGTCAATAAAATAGTTGCCGGCTAGTATAAAAGAATTCAAAATGTTCAAGTATTCACATAGAACATGGAAGACCATAAAATTTATTTAATCAAATAATTTCATATAAGTCATTGTTTATATAATTCATGGACTAATTACAACAATGTCCCTGAGGATAGAGTGAAATTACAATCGTGCCCATTACTTTAGACAAATTACACTTATGTTCGTTGACAAAACAAAATATGAAAATAGATAACGGTTTTGACAAAAAGACCAGATTACCACTGAGTTTGAAAGTAAAATTTTGAAATACCATCCATCTCTCCCCATTTTATCTTCATGCAACTACCATCGTGGCAACTACCATTTTATCTTCATGCAACTTTGGGTTTTCAACTACCTAAGTTGAAAACCCAAACTTTAAAATTAGGGTTTCAAACACAAACATACAACATATGCGCACACACCACTATCCTACCGCCGCCCCCTCCCTTCCCCCACCCCACCGTGCACTACCTTCATAGATGGGTTGTACGACTGGGAGAGGTAATCTTGGCCCTGATGATGAAGGGAAAGTCAAGGGCAGAGGGCTCAAAAGTGGCGCATCTCGCCAGTGGCTCGTAGCAGCACATTGGTAGGTGGTTTTGGGGGGTGACTGTAGTGGGCTTGTGGTACTTAGGTGCAACGGTGGTAGGATGGTGGTAAAATGGGGGTTGCACAGTGGCTCGCAATGGCGCATCGCGACAGTTGATCGCGATGAAAGAGGGTGACATGAGTGATTGAGGTGGCATCGACGTGAACGGGGAGGGAAGGAGAAGGCAACGGGGATGGGCAGCGAGGTTGGGGGAAGGGAGGGGGCGACAGTGGGTTGGGAGGAAGGAAATGGGCAACAACAAGGTGGGGGGAGGGAGGGCAGCAACAGGGTGGGAAGAGGGAAAGAGACGTGGCTGGGTAAGGGAGGAAGTTGAGAATGACAAGAGTTGGAGTGTTAGAGAATTAGGGTTTTGAAACCTTAATTTGAAAATTGCGGTTTTGAAATCCTAATTTGAAATTTGGAAATCGAGGTTTTGAAATCCTGATTTGAAAATTAGGGTTTTAAATTGTATTAATATTCATCAAATAATGCTAGTATTGACATTTTAGAAATACATATTGGTGACATCAGTATGAAATGTAAGATTTTTTTAACGGATTAATGACAGTAGAACACGGCTGATACATTCTCAAAGTTATTGGCCACGATCTGTTACAATTTGAAACTTAGTATCCTTGACTGTAATTTTACCTTAACTTCAGGAACATTACTTTAATTAGCCCATAAGTCATTTAACTTAGTAAGATTAGTCGACAACAAATCATTAATCCTACTAAGAAGCTTAATGTTTACAAGTGTTGCTATTTTGATTATTAGATAACCAGCTAAAATCATGTGCTATGCATGAGAATGGATGTAGTTACACCACAAGAAAACACGTTTTTAGCGACGGAGTTTTATCGACGGAGAACAATCCGTCGGTAAAACGTGGTTTAACCGACGGATACCACCGTTGGTAAATGTCCGTCGCTAAGAACTTATTACTGACGCCTTTAGTGTCGGCAAAAGTTTTTGCCAACAACGTTTCTGCAACGGTCTTTTAGCGACGAAATTACTGTCGCTAAAACTTTTTTACAAAATTAATTTTTTCGAGAGTTTTATAAAATTGTTTTAGAGACGGAAGTAATCCGTCGCTAAAACTTCTGTCGATAAATGTTGTGCTTTACCGACGGACTTTTAGCGACGGGAAGCATCCGTCGCTAAAAGTTCTCGATAAAAACAACCAGATCTGCCTTTCTTTCTCTTCCCCCGTTTCTCTCTCTGAAAAATCTCCCACCGCTGTTTTGAGCTCTGGCGACCAACCTTCACGGTGACCCATCTCAGGCGATCCCCCTCCACCGTGACTCATCCACTGCTGCAAGGTTAAAGCCCTCCACTACCGCAGCGTGAAAAGCCTGCCACACCGTCGTCGGGCCACCAACGCCGCCGCCCTCCACTGCCACCGACTATTGTGCCTTAAGGTAAGTTCTGTTTAGGGTTTAATTGTAGCATATTAGTTGTCTTTGATTTGCATTTGATTTCGAATTTTAAAAGATATTACAACAGTAGCTTAATTTGTTCTTTCCCAGTACAACATCTTTTAATCTCTAATTTTAAAAGATATTACAAAAGCTCGAAGCACACTTACCACTGCCATGACATGTCAAATTAAAGATTTCAGTCTCATTTAAATTAATGCTAAATTTGGGGTGGGGGTGGGGGTGGGGGTGGGGGTGAAGTGCTTGAGCTTGAGTACGGGAATGTTTTTCTTTTAGGGGCAAAGGTCCCATGTATGAAGGGATTAATGACTATCTTTATATCAACTATTCCTTAAGAAAAAGTTTGGTTTATAATAAACTAGGATGGTCCCCTCATATGGTTATGATGTAATAAGCTGCTAGAATTATTCAAGCACCTATTGACATATGGTTGTCATAAGCATCTTCAAAGTCATTGAACTGGACTACTCAACAGTCCCAAAACCATATGTGCTAGAAAAGGGAAATGATGATCGATGAGTTGTTTGTAGTAGAAAAGCAATCCAAACTAGGTTAGACCACATGCATCTCCTTTCTTTATATACATAATGTAGGTATACATGTATTTACATGTTTGAATAATCATGGACTGCAAGTGTACAAGCCTAGGACTAGTCCTAGCTATAAGAAAGCTGTGTATTATTATGTAATAAAAGGATAGGTTGTGCTTGCATGTAAATTTAAAATATATTTAATTAAACGTCATTCGCTCGATTGATTTTTCATGTTAAAGTAGGTTAAATGGCTTCTGTTTCGGTGAACACGGACGCTTCAGTCGGCAGACACTTCTTTAAGGTCATGATGCCTGGTTTTCATACAGAACTTGTATGCCATCCGTCTTTCTCTGTGTTTTTGTGTGTGTGCGATTATCTTTGGTTAAAAACTTACATGTCTTACTGTACTATGAATATGTTAGGCCATGTCGGTAGCCTTTTGCAGTCAGCTTACCAAAGTGAGATGAAAGGAAGCAACTTTAACCAGCCACAAGGGGTCATGGCTTGTTAAAATCAAGAAGAAGCGCGGCCAAGAGGAAATTTGTTTCGAAGAGGGTTGGAACTAATTCGTGCAGCAGCATGACCTCTATCTAGGAGACTTTGTTGTCTTTGAACACATGGGGCATATGCGTTTTCAACTGCTGGTGTTTGATCAAAGTACTTGTGAAAAAGCTTTCCTCCAATGTTGAACTCTGAGCCCTAATTAAACCCTAAATTAAATTAATCGCATCGGATATGTGCATTTTGAACAATGTTGTGTTATTTAAACATTGATTATTTGTTTGATAATTTTAGGTTGTTAATTGTGCATTTGAGAATTGTGATTATAGATTGATGATTTTAGGTTCTTAATTGATGATTTTAGATTGTTATTTAAGCATTTGAGATATTGAGATTATTGACGGAGGATGATACCCAATTGGATTGAATGTGTTATTTTTATTAAATTCGATTGCATTGCGCATTTGAGAATTGAGATTGTTGACGGAGGTGTGGGGCATGTGTTGGTAGGTGTCGGACACGTGTCGGTAGCACTTGTTGCAGGTGTAGGACACTTGTCAGACACCATATCGACACCCTATATAAGGTGTCAGAATTGAAATTGTTGACTGTGCATTGAATTTAGGTTAATTAGGTTAACGGGATATTCTTAGCACCCCCTAGAATCTCATCGTGGTTCCAGCACTGACTATAATTAGCCATAATTAATCCTGATTAACCATATTTTAATTAGGTTGAGGATTGAATTCTTTATTACAGGTTTGGGCATTAAAAAATAAAAAAAAATATTTTTTAAAAAATGACGTTTAGCAAAGGATTAATTCCATCACTAAAAGCGTATTTAATTATAACCTTTTATGTCGTTAAAAATCCAATTTAGCGACGGAGCACTCCGTCGCTAAAATATTTATCCCGTCACTAATTTCACAAAAAGAAAATTAATATACGTAAAATAGAATTAACGACGGATATTCCGTCGCTAATTTATAACAAATTTGTCGCAAAAAGTTCTATATTAGACGATGGATTTTATAATTCCGTCACAAAACTTTTAGTAACGGGCTTTTATACGATGAACTTTTAGCGACAATATTTCCGTCGCTAAAAGGTTTAGCGACGGATTTTTTCATTGCTAAAAGTCTTATTCCTTGTAGTGTTAATTGTGGAGTGAGGGATGGAGGTTATGAATGGAACGGTTAAAGAAAATGGGATTTGAGGTTTTTTCTGAACAATTCTAGTTGTACACCTATTTAGATGTATTTTGGAAATGAAAAATTTTAGGGGGTGGGGGGAGGAATTAGAAGTTTAAAAAAAAAAGACCTTAACAGTTGAATCTAAATATATATAACATAGATATGATGATAATGCATATACATTTACTATACTGCATGACTTTAAATTCTAAAAAAAAAAAACTAACCTAAATCTATTATTGTTCCCTTAATACGGAGATTTAAGATTTGAAAGAATAAAAATGGAGTGAGGAAAAGATAAAGACAAAGACTGTGATGGCCGATGTCACATACAAATAAAAAAATCCAATAAAAAATCTAAGACATCATATTACCATACAGTCGTTTTGTAAATATCAAACATGAATACCCATTATTTAAAAATCTCAACAAAATTTTGGAGTGATGGGTGATCTCCCCGGCCCTTCTTGTGGTAAGCCACTGGGAAGGAGGGTAGCCGAGGGTTGCAGAAGTTATTATTATGAAGGTAAAATGGCTTCTTAGGGTTAAACGTGGGCCGCTACAACCGCGAACGTGTGGCCACCACAGCAGATTGACCCAAAGGAGGCATGGCAGGGGAGATCATGAAGAGATTGCTCTCCTTTTGTTAGCTATATATATATATATATATATATATATATATATATATATATATATATATATTTGGCTGCGTGCGTACAGTCGTCAAGTCCCTAAGAGTCTGCATAAGGTGGTCAAGATTTGAAGATCACCAAGTCTTGCCAAGGCACCGCCATTTACATGCAGCGACAATTCTCATGCATGCATCGCCTGTTTTACAATTATTATATTCCTGTTGCGGTTTTTATCTTCCTCAAATTTTATTTTTTTGATTGGTTATCATTTTTAAATTCTCAATTCCAAAAACAACAAATAAAGCACTATTTTTCCAACATAAGTGTGCTGCAATGTGAAAATCAAACGATACAAGTAGAGTTGCTTCTTTATATTCGCCTAAGCCTTATTGTATAGCTGAGTGTCATTATCTTAATAATTCTAAAATTGTTAGCTAAACAAGTTTGCACATGTTTTTAGTTTTTATAAAAGCATATTTTCGCTATTTCCAATCACGTATACAGACAAAAAGGGAAGGCAGCGCAACCAAACAAAAGTAAAAGTATATATGTTACAAGTACTTTGGGGTTGAACCCGTGCGGATGACCTTACTAACCTTTTATTTTTTGATATGGACGATGGAGTTTTGTTACGGAAATTTTTTATTTTGCAAATATTTTTAATGGAATGTAAATATTTTTATCGCTTGACAAACGAAACAAGAAACCACAAGTGACTTGTTAACCTGGTTGTGCGAGACGGGCACGGCAAGACTTCCCCAATATATTTTCCTTTCCTTTCCTTTTCTCTGTTACATGTTGATTTATTTTAATTAGCAACCACGTAGTTCCTTGGCTTGCAGAATCTGAATGAAGTAACCAATTACACAATAAGTACGTCCTCCATTAATTTGATTGCTTGAATGACATTGAAAACCATAAATAGGATGTGTTCATCCAGATCGTTGATATTCTCCTCCGGCAGATTCCTTCCTTGTTAAGCACATCTCTTCCATGTTAAACGTAATAATATGGATATCACACAATCTTACGAAACGTATTAGTTAGTTTAACAAGTCACGCTTTTGGAGTGTGCCAAAAGTTACATAATAGTTTTCATCTGTTAAGCGTGATATATAACATTGTTGCGTCTTTCCTTCTAACAGCTTAAACCGTCTATCACTACAAGAAAAGATGGCTTTAGCGACGGACTTTTAGCGACGGAAGGTATTCCGTCGCTAAAAGCCTGATTCAGCAACGGTATTTACCTTCCGCATAAATCCGTCGTTAAAAAAGTTTACGAACGGACCATTCCGTCGGTAAAAGAATTTGCCAACGGACTTTTACCAACGGACTTTTAATAACGGAAAAACCGTCACTAAATAGTTTTAGAAAGTTTATATATATATATAGTGCCGATGATGATTTCTGCCAAATTATTGTTTTTAACGTATTAATGTCTTTGTAATTTATCTGTATGAAGTCAGATATGGATAGGATACAGGCTATTCGTGGCCGGGCTGGACGCCGAGCTGCTTCCTCCCCGGTGGGTCCCACCTCGTCATTGCCAACTGATGACGAGGCACATATTGATCGCGGACAGCAGATGGGGCCCCAGCCCTAACCCCAGCCCCAGCCCCAGCCCCAGCCCCAGCCTGAGCCGTTGCCCCAGCCCGACGCAGATTCATCCCACACGCGCGTGCATTCTCCATCTTCCGTGGGTTCTACCTTAGGTATAGTTGATAACGGTGTTTAGTACATTTTCGCTAGCCTTATATTTAAAGTATATTTGAACTGTATTAATGTCTGTGTTTTGTAGGATCTCGACGAGGCCGTGGTCCGACACGCGGGGTACGCATCGACCCCCAGCGTAAACAGAGAGTTACGCTCACGTAGGAGGGCCTGTAAGTACTAAAATATCACTTCATGCCTTATATTTAAAATTTTGGGGTGTTAATTTATATTTGAACTGTATTAATTTATTTATTTACTTCTTTGGCAGGATCCTGGAGAATCAGGCGAGGATGAAGATCGGCGTTCTTGTGAAGGGCCGATTCTTCGAGCCACGCCTGTACTGGAAGGACTGGGATGCCGCTGCGAGGGAGGCCCTATGGGAGGAGTGGCTGGTACGGTGAAGTATTTTTTTCAGCGTTAGTAAATGTTTAATTAGAGTTTGTTTTCTATTGTTAATTTGTGTTATTGAATGCCTTACAGGAGGGGTTCACGTTTGACACGCCTCAGCAGCAGGCACTGGGGCAGCAGGCCTTCTTTGCCTACATTGGCAAGAATTACCGCCGATGGCTCCACGACGCACGGGACCTGGCGAAGAAGATGCTGCCCGAGGGTGCCCCGATGACGGAGATGACGAGATATCCCCCACATTGGATATCTCACGTGTATGGGGGGAAATGATAGATCGGTGGGTTGCGGATCCAGGCTGGGACGCCAAGAGTAAGAGCGGGGCCGAGAACAGACAGAACAGAGATCCGACGCACACGGGGGGGGGGGGGTCTGTGCCACACGACATCGTCCGACACATGAACGCGGTCGAGCACCCGGATCTGGAGGAGGATGAGGTCATAGCTCTGACCTATAGTCAGACGCACGTGCTGAAGAAGGACAAGGACGAGGCGCACCGGGCGGGCGACTATATTTCAGATATTGCCCGACGGATCGATGTGAGTCAATTTGTTTAAGTTGTTAATGTTTTGTCTTTCTATCCTCAATGTCCGCTTCGTTAATTAATGCCCTAACATATCGTTAAACCACTGTTTTTGCAGGCCTCGTATGAACAGCTAAAGGGGTCCGAGCAGCAGTCCGGACAGCCATCAGCGTCCACTAGTACGGCTGCGAGTACTGGGGGGTTGAAGCGATGGCTGGATACGCTGGAGGTCGTGAATCGGCCGAAAGGCCGCATACGCGGCCTGCCTAGCACGACTGCTCGTGCCGTGATAGGAGCATCCTCACCCCCTGCTGCCCCTCCACAGACACCGGCTCCTCAGTGTTAGTTGGACGACGAGGAGATCCAGCGCATTGCTACAGTGGTGCTGAGGATGATCAGGGAGCAGGGTGCTGCTGGACATGCCGAGCCGGCCCCGGATCAGCAGGATCCAGATCCGGGACTCGGCAACCCCTGATGAGCCCCTTCTCGTGCCCATTCCTAGCTTCCCCCCCCCCCACGCCCGACTTGTACTCTTCTCCCCTCCCCTAACCGGCTGTATCCGGTTCCCGGCTTGTACATAATGAGTCTTTTTTATAATAAACATTTTTTATGATTGATTATATATATTTCTTTGTGTATTGATTATTACGCGTTGTTGTTGAGAAATGAAAATTGTATTACAGGTCTAGGTAATTGAAAAATAAAAAAAAAATTCAAAAAAATTTTGACTTTTGGCGACGGATTAATTCCGTCGCTAAAAGTATTCATACAAAAGCTTAATTAGCGACGGAATATTCCGTGGCTAAATAAGCTTTTTAGCGACGGAATATTCTGTTTCTAAAACATTATTCCGTCGCTAATTTGACAAAAAGAAAATTAATTAAAATACTAAAAATATAATTAGCGACGGATATTCCGCCGCGAATTAAAAATAAATCCGTCGTAAATAATTACATATTTAGCAACGGATTTCAAAAATTCCATCACTAAACTATTAGTGACGGACTTTTATACGAGGGACTTTTAGCGACAGTGAATCCGTCGCTAATTTTTTTGGCGACGGATTTTAGACTTTTAGCGACGGATTTTCCCGTCGCTAAAAGCCTTTTTTCTTGTAGTGTATTAAGCATGGTATATAACATTGTTGCATCTTCCCTTCTAACGGCTTAAACTTTTAAAAGAATTGATAATTTAACATGACATTATATATAACTCCCGTTACACAAGATTTTGGATTTGATTCTTTCCATATTGTCCATTTGGTTGCGGTACATTTTTTTTTTACAAGTAATAATTTTGGTGATATTGTTGGTGCTTAATTGCTGACACATTCATGTGACCAAAATAAAGATACACTTTTGATCAATAGCTTCACATGTCTGTACAAGCTGTTTGATTCTGCATAAAGTCAATCACTCATTTGTTACTTGTTAAGACAGAGGAAGAATTTGTTTTTGCTTTCATTATGACAGAAACGTTCCTCCAAACTGGACTTGAACTGAATTTATTGCAGGCGAGTTAAACATGTTTTTGTTGTTCTTTTGATCCTAAGTCTTGACTATAAGGCGACTTTTCTAATTTTCAACTATAACTTTGAGAGGGCAAGCATGTGAATTATGTGAGTAGTCAAATGGAAGGGCAATAGACAGATGAGGGCAAGTTACAGTTGATAAAATGAGCAAGTACTCAAATTGCCTTTGACATGGGGCTTAAGCACTCATACTTTGACCAGGGGGCCAGCTAGGAAGCCAAAGAAAAGGAAATAACAAAAATAGAGACTTTCTGTTAAACAAGAAAGATCTTAAATGTGTTGCCTTTAGTTTTGTATTTCTCATGGAGTCGAATATCCAACTCAGGTATGGGAGTTAAACCAATAACACAAAGGTAAACCAAAAACATGGAAAATTGATGATCAGTTGTGATGTTTATCATGAAAAGAGGCGAATATCGTGAAAATATACGAAGATCGATGTGAGCCCTTAGTGACAAATGCATCGGATCCATCGCAATAGTCCCACTGCAAGTGCCATGTACAAGTAATCCACTGCCTTTACAATGATATTGCCAAATTAGTTGTCGCTCAGCACATCGAGGCAACAAAAAAGATTTCAGGTCCAACTTTGTTGGAAGTGAAACTCAAGCAAAAATTACGGCATTGATGCTATTTTACTTTGAAGTGTATTTAGGAATGACCGAATTTGAATTTTGTTGTCATTAAGCGATTTATCATATGCAAGAACTTCGTACATGATTAAGCGAAAACGCTCCAACAACGATTTTTGATAGCATCCTTCAATAGCGTAGTCTTGTTTATGTGTCTACATACTAAATTTTTGCAAGTTTTGTGGTCTTTTAGGGTGATAGAAAACTTAGGGCCAATTTGGTATGTTCGATGAAGCCAGGCACGGTGAGTTTTGTTATCAATCAATTAGTTTGCAACAAGAATTACAACGTAATTCTAAATACACCTAAGGTGTAAAATAGACAAAAGAACTAAATGAATTATCATAGGGTTAGTTCGTAATCTTAATATAATTTAAGTCTCGCTGAAAAATTAGGAATAGAAAAAGTCGGTATCCAAGGGGGTGAAATTAAACGCTTCAAAAAATTATTCATCAAATCAGCATTTCAAAGTAATCACACTTACTGCAAGTACTATAAAATGAGCAAAATCATAATTACGATTATAACTAAACTTACGACTACTATTACGATGACATCAATGTAATGCTTGGATCGTAACACCATACAAGACCGTAGGGTTTTGACTTATTTTAATCTAAACATTTTAATACCTTGGATTCACAATCTGAAATATACTTTTTTGTTAATTAAATTGATTTTTTCGAAAGCAAATTGTCCTTTTCAAAAGCTTTACAACTGATGCATATATATATATATATATATATATATATATATATATATATAGAGAGAGAGAGAGAGAGAGAGAGAGAGAGCTCATCCATTACTAGCGCTAACAACTTAACCCAAGTTGCTAGCGCGATGTGGCCGTTCATGTGCGAGAATGGACCGCCAGATCCCGCCTCACAACAACAATTTTTTTCACCGTCCGCAACATAATATAGCGGACGGTAAATTATCGTCTGCTACATTATGTTGCGGATGGTCAAATCGAGCTAGCAACTTGCTAGTGCTAGCAATTGATCAGTTATATATATATATATATATGGATCGTGATCCATTGCTAGCGCTAGCAGCGCTAGCACCGTCCGCTATATAATGTAGCGGACGGTAAGTTATCGTCCGCTACATTATGTAGCGGACGGAAAAACAGCGCTAGCAACAGTGCTAGCGCTAGCAATGGATCACGATCCTATATATATATATATATATATATATATATATATATAAAGAATAGCAATCTACAAGAAGTCACCTCTCCTTTAAGAAGCAAACAAAAATTTATCTAATCAAAAAATTCGCACCTACATACTACTAGTAATATCTTATATTGCATATCTTAATGAAGTCATTTTCAAAATTAAAAATTACTTAGAATATTGTACCTAATCCTATGTTGGAGTCCAAGGCACGGCGGTGCCTTTAACGGGTCTTGAAAGACAAAATACCTGAAACCATGTTCCAATGAACATTTTAGTAGTTTCCTGAGAAAAGATTTTAAGTAATTTGACCGTGGAGGTAATAGACTTGACATGCTATAATGAATGGGTAAAATTTAACGAGATGGATGGATTCTTATCTAATAACCTTTTACTTTATCCGTTAGTTGCACCTTGTACGTCATATCCATTATCGTGACATTCAAGTTTTTTCATTGCACAAAGTTGGCTAATTAGTTGGTCCAGTTTTTCTTCTCCCTTAGTTGTTGGGCAACTAGTACAACCCATATGATCCCTGTGACATATGTCGGTTTTAATGTTAGTTTCTTAAATGTTTTAAACAGAGGTATTATAGAATACGATACAGACGCTTTTGCTCGTTCGGATTACATCGAAAAAAGTTAAAACTGCGCTTCCTTGTCCTTTGTACAATTGAGCTAATTTAATTTAGGTTAATTTTACGATTACTCTCAGCACGAAATAAGTCGGATATTATCGTACCAACAACCTAAAAGTGACGCTTAAGTCCACGTACATTTTGGTAAGTATTTTTACTTTCTTTAAAAAAAAAAAAAAGTGGGGTCCACAAACATTCTTACGGAATAATATTAAGAGATGTCATCTAGAATCAAGATATAATGGAGACCTTTACAGGTGGATGTTATTGCAGCAAACAATCAAATAATCCTCCTACTTTACATACAAGACAGCATGACTTCACGCTAAGCTAAAACAACTCTAACAAACAAACAATTTCACCCCACTTTCCTCTCACTTTCTGCCTAAACACACTGCCTTTTTGTACCTAGGCCAACATTATTGTTGGACCCAAACGAGACTAAATCGACACTAAACAAGAACTTTACCAGAAGGCTAGCCAGAAAGCGCTCCCAGCTCCTCATTAAGGGGAAAGATTGATGCCATGGAGTCCGACTGAATTCAAATTTGAACTGTTCGTTCTATTTTTGTCACTGACCATAAAGTTGATGGATCTGCCTATTTTATCAGTTCTCCTTCATCCATACCGTCATTATCTCCAGCACTACACGACTTGAGATAAAAGTGTAACTCCACAACTCCGATTTTTACTCCAAAGAATTTCAAAAGACCTAGTTAAAAATTAAATTAAAAACCTTAAAAAAAATACCTAAACACAAATTCACAACCACTGAACCACCTCCTGCCTTTTGCTTCCGTTCTTCTACCTTTCCATGTCAATCGGTGCAAACCCTTTTCCCATATGAAGAAAGCTACTCGACTCGCCAAGTTTCTTTTCCCTCTGAGCTTCAACATCTTCAGCCTCTTCGAATTTCGTCAGCGACTGATATTCAACCTTTTCAGGGTAGATTTTGATCAAAGCCAAATAAACTGACACCGCGAAAATGGTCACTCCAATCAAAAACCAACTAAACTCGATATTCACGAGTGATTTTGCCCGGTGAAGCGCTTCATGATCGTGGCATCGAACAACAAGGTGACCTTCTTCCAGATTCATGAAGCAACCTTTGGGCATAAATTCTGGCGTCCAGAGCATAAATCCCATAACCATAAGCCAGAGACCTTGGAACAAAATACTTAACGACCTCACGAAACTAATCATAAAACTTTTGGGGTACCCAATTCCCATAAGAGTGGTTATCAAAGAAACAAGTATGACTATTTGCAGAAGCATGTGATACTGCCCTTCAACACCCATGTGATCAGAAGAGTGGAGGTGGAAGATGAGGAGTTGTTGACCAAAGGCAATAGCTCCAAGAAGTTGGGTAAGACCGTACTGAGCCTTAGGCCCTATTCGGTCAAGGAGGAGAGAAAAAGCTGCATAAACAAAGAAGGTCATGGACATGGAGGAGTGTTCAAAGTTGTGGAGGTGGTTGGAAGGGATGGTTCCGTCGACGTCGAACGGCTGGTGTTTACTCGGGCCGACGAATAGTTCCATGGCCACCGACATGGAGCAGCCTGCCATGATCAAGAAGAGCTCTAAGTACCTTATTTTGGAAGTTGGAAACCATGGCAAAGATGTGTAGGAGTCCGGGTGGAGAGCATGGAGCTTGATATGGTTGATTAGGTGCCACAAGCCAATGACAAAGAAACCAAATCCAGGTGCCACATGTCCCACCAAAGTGCCCATGTCTGTTTTGGGGAGAGAGAGTTGATGGGAAAAAAGAGCCTATTAGATGAAGAAGAAATGGGTGGACAAGGGGTTTTTAAAGTGGTTTTGGGGTGTGACATTTTTGAAGGCCTAGAGGGTTCTATAGGAGTTTTGAGCAATTGAGTTTACTTTGGTGGCTTGGGGATTAAGAATAAGAAGATTAGTATGAGTTGACCAAAGACTCACTTATGTATGAGATGAGGTGTCATATGTTTCTAGAATATAATAACAAGGGTGGCATAATTTTGTTAAATGACATAAATGCTCACCTTGTTTAATGGCTTTTTTGCCTTCATATGATATATTTGTTCCATCTCTAACTAATTGATCGTACTTGACTTGTACGTTTATTTAGAATGTGAATCCCATTTTACGAGTTTTTTATTTTATCCCAAGAGAGAGGGAAGAAAC
This sequence comes from Escallonia herrerae, assembly GCA_033070095.1. Lineage (NCBI taxonomy): Eukaryota > Viridiplantae > Streptophyta > Magnoliopsida > Escalloniales > Escalloniaceae > Escallonia > Escallonia herrerae. The sequence continues at coordinate 213,110 of JAVXUP010000351.1, forward strand.
AAGGTCAGGAGAGAGACAAATGAGTCGGTAGATGATTAATTGGGCAGAGAAAAATAGTGTAAGAAGGGTAAAGGCACCCGCGGAAGAACAAGACTTAATTTTAAAATTGATTAATTTTTTTGAGATAGTCCAAAAAGAAAATATGATCAATTAATTTTCTACAGATGGAGTATATTGTAAGGCTCATTCTTTGACAGATTATAAGTTTTTAGAGCAAATGATAACTTAACATGGTATCAGAGCTTTGATTTGACAAAATCTTTGAGTCAATTTTTTCAGCTTGCATTTTTGCTCCCCTTTTATTGAAGTGTAACTTGCATCCTGTTCACCTTAATTTGCAAGTGGTCAGTTAACATCTTTCTATTCGATAAATGTTTCAAACTGAGAACAAAAATTGAAAAGAGAATACGAGAGTTCTATTCTTGGTAATTAGTAATGGTTAAGTTTCACTTAATTATTTGACCTCTACTTTAGTTGTTGAACATATTTAGACGTGTGCACGTGTAGAGTCCAAAACTAAAAGTTGAGTTCGAATATCACTTTCCTTCTTTTTAATACCAAATAACATAATAAAGGAGCTCGATGCCTAAGTAGAGAACCTGGAATTGTACAAAATGTACAGGGTTTACTCTTGGTGCACATCGATGCAAAACGTAATGTTCTCTTGCAATTAAGCTTGTTATGCAGAATCTGGATGTATGTAGTGAAGTTTGTCCTTAAAAAGGTGTTTTGGTTGAGCAAATGTATATACAATGTATATACATTGTTGTATTTATCTATATGCAAGTCGTGAATAAACTGTTGAGACTATTATACACGTGCATCACAAAGATAATAATCTTAAGAGTATGGTCGATATACATGTTCTTAGCTCTTAGCATTACCTGTAATGAAAAAAAAAGGCTATATAGATGATGGAGTTTAAAGTAATGCATAGTATTTATTTTTGTGGTCAATCTTGAATTTCCCCAAAATTTCCAATCAATGATAATATTATTTTCTTTTAATTTTCATAGCCTGTTTTTTCTCTTTTAGAAAAACCTACCCAATCATTCCTTTGATATATACTCCATAGTAAATCGGATCAGATAGTTTCGTGTTCATTATGAATTTTGGTTGTCAGAAGAGCCATGAAAGTCACATATAGTACGTAAGTACATTCTACAGAATGCCATATCATCTACACCCTTATTCTTAGACTCCATAAACTTAATAGCATTATGAACTAGGCTTCTATATGATGGAGGGCTGCCTAAAGGTAGCTGAACCTAGGGTGGCGCTACGTACAAGACTATGGTATGTCTATACAGCTGACTACGTGGCTATACCAAATAAAATCAGAATAAATAGCCTAGCATAGCTAATTTAATCAGAGAGACATTAAGCATCCCAAGCTGGAATTGGCCTCAAAACAATTTTCCATAAATGGTCGAATCATCTTAGCGCAAGTCGAGCAAGTACGTAACTGTTAATTAAATTGTCAAATCAGAGATAAGTTGAACAACACGTAGCAAAATCCGAGCAAGGAAAAGACTCATGGTTCACTCAAATCGGGCCCAAAGTTTTAATGGTACCATGTGTTATCAATACAAAGTTATAAAAATCGTGGTAAGGACCGGATGAGAACTTCGTCAAGAAGGTAAAACGAGACCCTAGTCCCAACACATAATAAAATTATATCAATAAAGGAAGGTTAGTATGAATAGAAGGATAAAACAAGCAAGCCTGAAGACGTGACAGCTCTAGATTGGATTGTTCTTGAGGTTAATAATTACAACTTATATATTAAAATCATAAATATTGTCTCAATTAAGCCTCTTCAATGCCAAATACAAACTATCCTGTAATTTATGCGACCACGACCTTTGTTTACCTTAATTAAACATGTTTATAGTAGGCGAGGAGGATCGAACAAACTCTTGGTCTCATCCAAATAGTCTCTAAAGTACATTCAATTTCTAAATTAGTCTTTGTACGGTTAGAATGTCACCATTTCTATAAAAATGTGCACGACAAGAACTATGAAGGTTAATTCTCTTTATTCATTGGATTATTATACTTGCTTTGATTAGAAGTGGCGATAACATAAATAGCACTTAAAAAGTCTTAAAGTATTAGGCCAAAAGAACTTTAAAGATATTATCAAGTCCTTAGAGCTCATTTCAAAGAGTCAGATTAGGCACACTTCTTGCAAATGCCAAACTGTTTAATTATTCTAAAATCCTATTTTACACATATATCGGTTAGAACTTAGTATGCCAGTGCACCATTAAAATATTATCATTACCCAAGGGAGGTGCCTAGGTGTTTGCAGAGCGAACGCCTTCCATATTAGTTAAGAAAATTTTTTGGTTCTTATCCGGGTTGAAGAAATCTTCCTCTTATTCCTTATTTAGTAGCAATTAATAGTCGCTCAATGTCTCTAGTAACTTTTATTTAATGATGCTACAAAATGCTGCTAATAATTATCGCTAAAAGTGTTTGTTGAAAATGCACTAGAAACGTGTAACGACTATTAATTGTCACTATATAAGGAGTTGGAGAAAAAAAATTACGATCTGAATAGAAGTCAAAGTTTGTTCATTAGCCAATGCTTCCTTCGGAATGCTCCACAGATCAAGCTGCAAATTGTCCTGTGTTTTCCTTTTGTTAGTAATCAAAATTCCCCGTCTTCCCCTCGGCTTTGAAACCTCAGCGTCAGGGTCTTGATTATGTTGCTCTCTGCCATAAATTTTCCTACACCAAGAATTTTTTTGCCTGACATCAGAAATAGAAGATTCGTAACTCGTGGTGATAATATTTAGGGTTTTTAATATTACATACTCCTAAAATAAATCCTTATCTAATTATCAATACGGAGTTTTACCTTAGACAAAGAACTCAAAAGTAATTTAAAAACCGTTACGATGTATAATAAGATGTTAAAGCATGATATATAACATTATTTAAAATCTTAAATCTCTAGGAAAATTTCTCAAAGATTTGATTAAATTTTGAGAGAATGAATTCAACGACGTTATTGTACTTTAACAAAAATAATTTTTATGAAATGATTATTGACCAGATTTATCTCCTGACGTAATTTAGGGGTTGTACGTTTACATTTTTCTGTTTTCGATTTTGTAATTATGATGAAAAATATGTTTTTTTTCGTGTATGTTTATATTTTTTCGGTTCCGTTTTGGATAAAATTTCCAAATAGTACCGAAAAAGCTGAAAACACACAAATGGTGTTTTCACCTTTTTCCACATTTCATATTCTGGTGTCAGAGTGTCTCCTCTCTCTCTCTGATGGAAATGAAAATGAGTCGAACAATATTATTATGCTTAATAAGAATTATGCAATTAATAATTGTTGAGACATTGTTCTGATTGAAAATGCAATAGGAATTAGGAAGTTTCCTTCCATTAACTTGTCCCTAAAGATTCAACTCAGAATCATTTGGTACACCCATATTTAGCTTGTTCTTGAGCATCAAGATTTAGGATTCATGTCATCAGTGATGGTGACACGTGCCCTTTTCTTTTGGTTACTAATTATTAAGAACAAGACAAGACAAGATTGATAAAGTGGATTAGAAGTACGACGAAACCACACAAGAAAAACAACTCTATTCATCCTCCTATAGCACGCTAGACACCGGATGAAGCGAAGCAGCACACAGATTATTAATTTGCTGTCCAAAGCCCTACGCAATGGACAACCAACGGACGCTTTAGAATCCCTCTTTCTCCAGATTTAGTTCCACCACTGTGGACCGCAGTTAGATTCATGTATACTACACATTTTTTTTGTTCTCATCACGAGCTGCGACAAAAGAAAGAAACCAGAATTCTTCAGGATCGATAATTAAGTGCGGTGAAAATAAGATAGCATGAAAAAAAAAGTAGTCATACAGGTTGTTGCGTGCGCGTCTGTTCTCGATGATATCTATATTTTGTACATAGCACAATTATGTGCAAATACATAGTAGGATGACCATCTGCAATTACAATAAGCTGACCCTAATAGCATACGAGTACGAGTGATTTTAATCTTCTTATTTTTATCCTTCATACAAACCGGTCCTAGAGCAACTACCGTTGATGAAGGAACTACTCTCCTTCAGTCCCTACATACAGGAGCTGTAACGCTTGGTCACTTTAGACGTAAGGGAAATGTATAGGCAAAGACGACAAGACGAAGCAACTTGGAGATGTGGACAAGAATGAGAGACTTACTTGGAACTGTAGACAATAAGGAGAGCAGACTAACTATATATGTAGCATCTACACCGCGAATATTCATTCACCTATGTTGAGAGGATATTCATTCACCTCACTTAAGACCTGTGTTGCTAAGCCATTTCGGCTACTAAACTTTGACCGCTTTGGGTCTCGCTTTTGGGACACATCAACGTCTAAAGTTCAACACAACAAATCCAGTCAAACATAGGCGCATGCTCAAGTCGCGTGTTCTCCGCCATTTCTCCATAAATTTTCTAAGTGTTGGATTCAGCCCCCTCCTCTCTTAGGCTAAAGAGTCGATGACAGCCAACTAGGGTATCAAACTTAGCCTCCGTAAAAAGGGTCGACCTTAGCCCTCTTTAGGGGTCCGCCTGAGCCCTCATGGGGGTCCTCTATCCATGCCCCTTAGGGGACTCCTTGTCCTTGGAGTCTCTCTCTCTCTCTCTCTCTCTTGCCCTTGGCGACTCCCTTTCCTTTCCTTCGGGGCTCCCTTGTCTTATCCTTTTGGTCTCCTCTTGCCTTGGGGGCTCCTTGTTCAATTCTTGGGAGCTCCTTGTTCAATTCTTGGGAGCTCCCTGCTCCATGACCTATGTTGTGTGCCCGAGTGTTGTCTCTATGTTAGATGCCCCTGACACAATGCCCATCACCATGTTTGATTGTCACGAAGTTCGACCGTGCCCGAGCACTGCCCTTTGTAATTAGCCCCAGCACTCCTTCCCTCGACCGTGCCCATGGGCTATCTCCATGTCATTTGCCCCCGCATAATGCTTTTAACTACACCATCACACAACACATGTAATTCGTGCCCTCTAGCCATCTTCATTAAGCGTGCACACATTCTAACACGGCCGTTGGCATGTTGTCTCGTTGCTTTTCCCCCCATGTTGGTCCATCCCTTCAACACACCACGTGCACCTTGCCTTGGTCATGGAAAATGCTTTGACCCACTCTCGGGAGTGTGTAACATTTTCCTCAGGGTAGGCAATTATTGCATGAAACTACCAGAAGGAGCTTCGAGTGCTCGGGTATGAAGACTCCCCTTTCGCTAAGTAGACGACTCCTCCCACGCACTACCTTGGCCTGTTGAGTTGGCAACTCCTTAGGGACACTACCTAGGCGTATCAGGTAGGTGATTCTTTTGAGATACTACATTGGCCCGTTATGTAGGCGACTCCTCTACGATACTACCTTCGTGGGCTCTGGATGCTCCGAGCCAAGGACTAATGCTTGGGATAGACAACTCTTCTAGAACACTATCTCCACTAGGGAGATCCAAATGCTTCGGCATGAGGATTCCCCTCTTGCTAGGTAAGCGACTCTTCCAGGTCACTACCTTGCCCGTCAGGTAGGCAACTCTTCCCGGGACAATACCTTAGTGTATCAAGTAGGTGAGTCATTCGGGACATTACTGTGGCTCATCAGGTAGGCAACTCTTCTATGACCTTACCTGGCACGCTCTGTGTGCGTAAGGAAAATGACTCATCCTCGGGATAGGTAATTCTTCTGGAGCACTATCTGTGCCAGGGTGTCTGTATGTAGTCTACGTGTTACGATGCTAAGGGATCTTCCTCTGTAGCCCTAGGGCCATGACTTCTGGGTCATTCTATCATGGGAGCAGGTTTTTGGAAGGCATCACACTTAGTCTGCTTGGCTCTTGGTCATTGCCCTTCCTTACCACTGCTAGGTTCTCTGTATCTCTTGACGCTCTTATGGGACTCAGTAAGGGCTTTGGGCTAGTGGCAATATCAAAGGATTCTTTGGCCACACGGACCCTGTGTGAGCCGGTTTTTTTAGACAGGTAGGGCTGTATATGGACCGAGTTCAAGCAAATATAGGTGTGTTTGAACTCGGTTTGTTTAAGTTTTGATATGTTTAAGCTCGGCTCGAGTTCATCAAGAGCCAAAACAATGATGTTCGAACTCGGGCTAAAGTTCGTGACTGTAAAATTCAGGCTCGAGTTTGTGATTGTAAAATTCAGGCTCGACTCATTAAACTTATTTAATGATATGAGCCAAACTTGAGTTCAAAAACTCTGGCTCGTGTACATGTTCAACTTCTAACCAAATCCCTAAAATTTGTAAAAAATCTGAAACCAAAAGATAACCCTAGAGGGGGGTGAATAGGGTTTTAAGACTACTTTAAAAATTAACAAGTAAATACAACAAACTTAGAGAGGATATGAATGACACTTGAAAAAGCTACAAACAACAAACCAATAACTCAAGTAAGCAAACTAGACAAATCTCAACACAAATGTAAAATGATAATGTAAAGAGATAAGGGTTTAGAGATACTTGACAAAGAGAATTAAATGGTTTGGCTTGATATACCCACAAGCCTACGTCCACCCCTTCAAGGAAGTCCCTTGAAAGGTCCTAGAATCCACTAGTATGATCTTCCTTACGGGTCAAGATCGAACCTCTTACAAACACTTGATGCTATGCCCACGTCAAGAACAAGCTTTGACAATCCCAAAGCTCCAAAGCTTGACAAACCCAAGCTTTGATACAAGAAACTTTAGATGAAGAAATGTGTACAAGGTTTCACTCTCAAGAAGTAAATGAGTACAAGTTTAAGCACTAGAACAAGAGATATGAGTATATGATGACTTATGAAAGTGTATATCTCTCAAATGTAAGCTCGCAATAAATGCTCTCTTGAAATGGATGAGAAAATAATGAAAACCAAGAGAGATTGAACAATTGCTTTGATCTTTGATAATATGAAAGATAAGAGAGCTTTGAATGCAATTGATGAATCAAAACTATGCCCAAGATGAGTATTTATAGAGGTGGGAAAGAATATGACTGTTTGGAATTAGGTGGAGCAATAAATACGCCAAACGGCTATTGCAGTCGACTGCAATGGAACATTGCAGTCGACTGTATTCCCAAAGTAGCCGTTAGAAATTCAAATTTTCCAACTTGCAGTCGACTGTAATCCAATACAGTCGACTGTAATAGGCTACTGGAAGTATTGCAGTTGACTGCATTATAATGCAGTCGACTGTAATACCTCACTGCCCAAGTTGCAGTCGACTGCAATCCAATGCAGTCGACTGCATTCCAGAAAATGCAGTTTCCCAGTTTTCAAAGAATGAAAAACTTTTATGCATGCAAGAGAAACCTATGGGCAAGTTCTAGGTATACAGTCATCGATACGAACATCTCTCTATCTAGTTTACAAAGAAGGAAATAAAAGCATTGTAAAATTCAAACGATGAATTCCTTATTTGATGCGTTCCGTTAAGAGTCTTTGACCGAGTTGCTCGTCTAATAGTCCGTTTGCATGAGTATGAGATTGTTCCTATTGCTTCATCAACTCAATGCATGTTAGACAACATAAACATCAATGTTGGGTATCATCAAAACCAAATATAATCCTAGGTTAAATAACAGTAGGGTTAACAAAATCATCTAATCCTTCAATCTCATTAAGCTACCATGAATCAAAAATAATATTATAGAAGATAAAAAGAGGGGGATAGGGAGTAAAAAACACTACAAAAGAGATCTTGATAATTGGTAATGAAGACAAAAAAAACGGGACGATGGTGCTACCAGTGACTATGGGATGACGATGTAGAAGACATGTTATTACGACATCATAGGCAAGCAGAGCTACATCACTAATCGCGGATCTTTGGGCACCGATGGTTGTATTTATAAGAAAAGGGCTCGATTATAGCAACTCAACTTTCTTCAGTTTCTCTTGCACATGTGGTTGCCCTTTTCCTCGAGCTGGATCGAAACTGAGAATGATTGGCTTCGTAGCCGTGATGTGTGTTTATGAATAGAGAGGGAGAGAGAAAGGCTACGGCAATCTGTGAGGCGTGTGTGTTGTATTTGCATGCGTTCATGCATGTGTGTGTGTGTGAGAGAGAGAGAGAGTGAGAGAGAGACGGGGGAGGAGCTGGGAGTGCGTCTGTCCATGATGTATGATATGCGAATATTTAGGCTTAGGTTAGTTTATATATTTAAGGTTTCTTAGATAATGGGCTTCACAGATTGGGCTATTAAGGTTGGACTTATGCATATGTAGTCTCATGGGCTTTATATTTATAAGTGGGCTTGGGGTTTGGACTAATTAACTTTAGGGCATCCAGATTTAAACATTACTTAATATGTTTTTATGTAAATATAATTCTTTAAATATATTAAAATTAATTTATTATTTAGAGGAATTATTCACGAACACGTTAGTGAACATTTTGAAGTGTTCATGTTCGGCTCGTATAAATGAGCTATAAAAACTTGTTCATCTTCTGTTCGTATATTATGCGACCGAATGTGAATGAGTTTTATTGAGAATGAACCACGAACCGTATGTGAACGACTCGATTCATTTACAGCCCTACAGATAGGCAGAGCGAAGCTTTGTAAAGTAGGTTAGGAGAATATGCCATACGTTAGTCCGTGGAGCACTGCTGTTCATGGCCTCCTCTGTGAGGTGTCACTTCCATGCATGTAGTGCCATGTGTCACTTGAGGACATCGCCTTCTCAGCCCCTATAAAATAAGGAGGCTTAAGAATTCACTTTTAGAAGAGCTGAACTCATTTGAAAATCTCATTTTCTCATTATAGAATTCTAGAGCTAGATGATTCTAGAGAAAGAAAGCTTTTGGAGTTGGAGTCTGGACTTCAAACCCTCATTCTGGACCTAGGCATTGTATTATGATTGTCGTTGTGTATTTACCTCGTGCCTTTGGCTCCGCAGTAATGCCACTCTAGCTTTAGATTCTGCATAGGAAGCCTTGGTCTCTGCCCTTACTCCATCCTTGCTTGCTCTAACCTTCACGGCTTCTGATCGGACTATATTCTTTAAGGCACTTTCACATACACTGTGAACATCTTTCCTTAGCATCAAACTGGAAAAATGAGTAGAATCGATACCCTATTACCAAAAATATGAACTCCAAATATAACCATTCTGAAGTTCGAGAAACATTTTCAAATACTTTGGGCAATTAAGTGGCAGGTCAACAACATATTAAATGTCCTAATTATAAATAAAAAATTCTCCCTCATAAAAAATCTCACGAAGGATACGTGTACCCAGAAATCCAAGATCCAATCGGCATTGTATGGACATGCAACTTCCTCCAAGTATTGCAAGATTCAAATTCTATTACCTGCACATGAAAACTTATTCTAAGGATATTCTGAGCAGAGTTTCCAGTGCAAGCAAAGTTTCTCTAAGGACTATATGGCTCAATTAGAGTTGCTAGCGCAAGTAAACTTGTTCTAGAGATCTCAAGATTTGAGCAAGGATGCCTGCACGTGCAAACTTTCTTCATGTCTCAAGATTTGAGCAGTTTTGCTTCTGGAGGCAAGCTCCTTAAAGGATGTAAAACTCTCAGCCATGTTGCTCACTCAGACTTAATTACTCTATTGATCCTAAATTCAAAGAAGAATTATCAGCGTAGGTGAAGCTTCTCCAAAAGATCTCAAGATATGACTAAAATTGCCGATGTAAGGAAACTTTCTTTAAGGGAAATTGGATCTGAATGCCCACAGAGGCAAACTTCTCATTAGGGATCATAAGCATTGAGGAAAAGTGCCTGAGCAGGCAAACTTTTTCTACGGATTTCAATATCCAAGCAGTTTTGGCCGTGCTAGCAAGCAATTTAGAAGGATCTCAATATCCAAGCTGAGCTACCCATGTAGACGAAGTTACTTCAATGATTATCTCAAGATCTGAGCATAATTTCCAGTGCGGACAAACTTTCTCTGAAGATCTAGGATTCTAGCTAAGTCGTTGGCACGCAAATTGTTTCTATAGATGTCCAGATTAAAGGATAGGTACATTTCTCTATGGGCCAAAGGTCCATGTAGAGATCATGCCCTAGCGGAGTTGCCCAAGTAGATATTATGTCCGAGCTAACATCATGCCCAACTAAAGTTGCCTGTGTATATATCATGTCTGAGCAAAGTTACTTCTACAGGCACGATGCCCCAACAACCTTGCCCACACAAGCACTGTTTTCGACCCGCACAGAGGCATTTATCTAGACATGGATGTGTTACGAAATCGCTCTAGATAAATATGTATAGAACAAGATAACCAAAGAAGAAAATACAAGACATATATCAACAATCTCCACCTTGGCTTGTATTAACAAACCACTCCATGAGGAAAGTGTAATATGCCTTCAGTACCTTCTTTATGTACTCCACCTTGCATCCCCTTTGAAGGTAGGAATGCACTCCACCTTGAACTCAACAAGAAAGAAGATGAATCAAGTTCAAGCAATGCTTGAACTTCTCTGTCGTGATCGTCTTTGTGAGCATATCAACTGCGTAGGTCCTCGGCCCTATCTGCCACTCAAAGTAGCATAGCGTCAATCCCTCGTCCAGCTGTAACACAATAATCCCCTTACGTGCGTTAGCCCCATCCTTGGACACCAACGAGATCATCCACTCCGGTTGGCCTTCTTTACCTACTATCATCATCATCACCCTGCAATATGGATTAAGCGCAGTGCTCAACTTCTTCATGAAGTCCATCCCAAGCACCACCCCAAGCTCATCCATGTCGATGATGTTGAAGTCATTCTTCCCTGTCCATCTGCAGATCCTCAAATCAACGTTCTTGATGACTCCCTTGTGCGGGCAATACCTCCCGCAATGCGGACCTGCACCATATAAGCATCCTCCTCTAGGGCCTCCATGAGCCTTGTAGTCACAAGAGTCACCCTGCTTGCGACTTCCTCCATGCTTCTTCTCCCCTTTGTGATGGCGGCGACGTCCCTCGTCCTCATTTCGCTCATCATCGGTTGCCTTGGGCGAGCCACTCTTTGACCTACCGTCTCCCCTACCTTTGGCACGCTCGTGCCTTGGAGATCTCAGCCTCTCACATTGCTTGAAGTCTCCTAACCTCTCGAAAATCATCATGGCAGAAGCCAAGTCGTGAGGTTCCCTTCGCTGCAACTCTGTGGCAACCCAATACTGCAACCCGTCAAAGAAGAAGCATAGTCGCTGCCTCTCGGACATCTCTAGTATTTTGAGCATCAAAGCCGAGTACTCCTTAACATACTCACGGATTCTCCCTTCTGCCTCAGCCGTCGAAGGTTTATCATCAACGCTATCCAGATATAACTGCCTTTGTAGTTCACGCTTGAACTTCTCCCACGTTTTGACATCGCACCCATCCGTGTAGCGATGCCTCCACCATGAGGCAGTTGTATCTGTAAGGTACATGACTGCATATGCACCTTCTTCTCCTCGTTGTCAATGTCGAGAGCTTCAAAGTACCACTCTAAGTGCCAAAAGAAGTTATCCACCTGCCTTGCCTCTCTCGCTCCAGCGTACTATCTCAGCTCTGGCATTTTCTTTCTCCTTGGCTGCACCGCGATACACCCCTGCCTCGTAGCTCTTGTAAGTTCATTCTTATAAGCACCTAGTTCTTCTTGGAGCTCCATGACTTGTCCCTTGAGGTCCTTGTGCCGTTGCACCTCCCACTTGGTGAAATGGGCGACCCTTTCCTTAATAAAGTCATCTAGCTCCTCCGCAAACACATTGACTTTCTATTCCAGCACAGTTAATCGACTGTCTACCTCCAAGTCATCTAATCTATTGAAGATTAGCTCCACCTGACTTGCGATAGTCCACTGTACCTTCTCCTCGTCAATGTCGAGGGCTTCAAAGTACCGCTCCAAGTGCGAAAAGAAGTTATCCACCTGCCTCGCCTCTCTCGTTCCATCGTACGATCTCGGCTCCGGCATTTTCTTTTGCCTTGGCTGCACCGCGATACACCCGTGCCTCGTAGCTTTTGTAAGCTCCTTCTTACAAGTAGCTAGTTCTTCTTGGAGTTCCACGACTTGTCCCTTGAGGTCCTTGCGCCGTTGCACCTCCCCCTTCATGAAATGGGTGACCCTTTCCTCGATCAAGTCATCTAGCTCCTCCGCGAACACATTGACTTTCTGCTCCTTCATGTGTGCTTCGGCATTCCCTATCACGCCACTCTAATCCTTCATCGTGCTCTGTCATATGCCAAAATTCGTCTTTCCATCGAATTCACAGGCATACTTCATGGTCGTGTCTTCTACATAATTATCCTCTGAAATCAATTTTAATTTTGCCCAAAAATTAAACCGAAAGCTCTGATACCACTTGTTACAAAATCGCTCTAGATAAATATGTATAGAACAAGATAACCAAAGAAGAAAACACAAGAAATATGAGAGAACTCAAATCCACTATGCACAAGTCAGATCTACAATGCTCCATCACGTGTATCTCTCAACTGTTTTCCTACTCAGAGAAGGACTCTTCTATCTTGGCCTTCCCAAAGAAGGACTCTTCTTTGGGAAGGCCAGAGAAGGACTCTCCTCTCTTGGCCTACCCAAAGAAGGACTATCCTCTCTTTCCTAATCAAAGAATGACTCTTCTCTCTTGGCCTACTCAAAGAAGGACTCTCATCTCTTGTCCTTAAACATAATACAAGATACCTTACTTATACTTGGAGAAAGCAGTGACCTTCTCTCTCCAAGCAATGTGGGACAAGATGTCTTATATATTAAGGGCCAGGTTGTAACCTTCTTTGAGTAACCAATGTGGGACATAAATACAAGACATATATCAACAGGATGCTTAATAACAGATACGAGTACATAATTTTGGCACAAAAACTTTGTTCTGAGTAGAATTACCAATCAGAAATATCACCCTCCCCATAAAAGTATTTGCCATATAACAAACTGTCATTAAATAAGCATCGTCCTGAACTAAAAATTAAGGCTCTATATGAAACTCATTATTTTTTTTGATTTTTCTCCAATTTTGTAAACTAGAGAAAATAAACGCGTTTAACACACAATTTTCTTTTTTTTCCAGTTTTAAAAACATGTCTGTTTTTTAAAACTCTCATTTTCAGTTTTGGGTTATATTTTGAGACCACCGCCGCCGCCACCGCCCATAGCCACTACCCACAGCCACTGCCGAGAACCACCGCCGACAGGCCAGTTGGCAGCCACTGCCGATGATAGCCAGCCGATTAGCCGGCAGCCACCGTCGGTAGACCACCGCCCAGCCGGTAGCCATCGCCGCTGGCCACTACCATGCCCCACCACCGCCATTGTAAACCACCACTAAAGAAAAAACTCAAAATAAAAATTGTGTATTATTTTTGTTAAAAAAAAAAAAAACTAAACTGATTTTTGTTTTATTTTTTTGAAAATAGAAAATCAAAACTGAAAATATTTTCAAACGCTGCCTAAACCTTCTTAAAGAATTTGATGACCCTTTTTTATTAGGGCTAATTACATCTATGTCCCTGAGGTTAGGGGTAATTACAGGTAAGGACAATAGTTTGGACAAATTACACTTATGTCCATTGACCAAACGAAATCATAAAAACCCTAATGGTTTTAATAAAAAAGACTTTATTGACCCTAAGTTGGAACCTTATTTATTTTTCAATGCCATTATTTCATCTTCTTCTATTAATGCCATTAATGCCATTACTCTTTCCCCTTCCCCCCCAACCCCATTTCTGTCTCAAAACTTCCCCGCAGCACCCCTTCACCGTCCGGTGTGGCTCCCTGTCGCCACACCCTCCCCCTTCCCCGTCGCCCCCACCCTCCCCTTCCCCTTCCCTGTCCTCCGCTACGGCTGTACTATCCCAGATTTCTTGGGATTTTGAGATGTCGTCGTACGTTTGACTCTTCGACGACTCCACCTTTTTTTTCCCGTATCGGAGAATGGACTTCGGGGAGCTGAGGTTGTTGTTGTTGTGAGACTCCTCACCGGAGTTGTAGCCAGAGGAGCTAACAACCGGCTCCTTCTTCACCGGCGGGGTGGTGAAGTTGGTGAGCGCGTCGGGGCCACGCAGCTGAATGGCCTCGTTGTCGTAGACCATGGCGGCTTCCTCTGCCGTGTCGTAGGTGCCCAGCCACAGCCGCATGTGTCTCATTGGATCTCTGATCTCCGCAGCCCATTTCCCCCATGGCCATTGACAGCTCCGTTTGCCACCCTGGCACCTTCCGGCGACCCTAGTCAACTCCGGGACCTTCGATAGGTTCCCAACGGTGGAGTGCGTGGTGCGGTCAGTCACATCGATTTCGCCATCGCGGGATTGGCCTGCTCTTAATCCTAGCCTCCCAACTGGACAAATTTGTCACTCACATTGATCTACGCATCAAGGGGGAAATTAATCCAGAATACTTGATGAACTTCAACTTGGGGATGCAGCTAGTGAGTTAGGGGGAGGAAGAAAATGAAAATTAGGGTAAGGTGTTGGGGGAGAATGAACAGATCAAAATTTCAAACCCTAATTTCAAACCCTGATTTGCAGATTAAGAAACTTTTGAAACCCAGATTGAGACAAATTGATGAAAAAGACTGAATAGAGATAGGCAATTCACCAATTTTAGGGTTTTAAAACCCTAAACTTCAAATCAAGGTTTATAATTTTAATTTAAACATTTTTAAAATTATTCGGTATATACAGTACAAGGGTATTATTGTCATTTTAAAAATACATAATGATGACATCAGTCAAAAAGTACATTTTTTTAACAGAACCCTGACGGATGGACACGGGCGATACATTTGAAACACTTTTGGTCACGAAATGTTACATTTTAAAACTTTGTGTCCTTGACTGTAATTACCCCATAACCTCAGGGACATAGGTATAATCAACCCTTTTTACTATCTCAATTAAGAAAGTGGCGGCATTTTGATGTTAAATTGTACTGACACAGTATGTTGGCATCTGGCATGGCGTTAGAACACAGTCTAACGCGGTCATTGTAGGTCAAAACCACTTTGAACTCTTGTCCTGTATAAAATGAGAACTCATGCTTTTCTCGGAGTTATTGGAGGATAAATTTCCTCGTCGAAACCCATGAGGTCACTTACTGGTCCAGTTTCTTTTTCATAGCAGTCTAATGTGGTCATTGTCGGTCAAAAGTGCTTGTATCTCACTCCGATGGCGTAGCTCTCCTGGGTTGTGTCTTAAATTGATACCCCCAATGGGAAGCATGTTTCCCAACAAGTGACGGCGGAGCGGAGTCTACTGTTATTTTTTTTTTATTACTGTTTAGATGAAGCAAAATATCATAGGCAAACTGTCAAAGACTATCTTTTTTCCTTTTTCCGATTATGCGCGACTTGGCTGAGCTACTGCTTCCCTTGGTGAATGAATTGAAAGTTAGGCTTTGGCTCGATAATTCAATATCAACTACATCCTCCTTCGTCTACTATATCTTGTACCTCGTTAGTTCTTTTCTTCATTACTGTTTAGATGAAGCAAAATACTTAGGCAAACCGTCAAAGACTATCTTTTTTTCTTTTTCCGATTATGAGCGACTTGGCTGAGCTACTGCTTTCCTCATTGAATGAATTGAAAGTTAGGCTTTGGCTCGATAATTCAATATTAACTACACCGTCCTTCATCTACTTCACTTGTGAGGATACGTTGGATACCCTTTAATTTGCAGCATTTCTGCTGTTCCAATAACACAAGTAGTACATTAGGTGGAATCGTGGCATGTGCATGGCGCTTTAGCCAAAACAAGATTCTTTTCTACTTTTATGAAAAAGCCAAATAAAATTTTGACAATGATAGATAAATTTATATTGTTTGTGAAGACACCTAATTAATTAAAGCTTCAAGAATTTGAATGAAATATCAAAGATACTCCTTTCTTTTACATGAACCTAGAGATGTCAAAGGGCCGGGCTTGGGCCGGCCTAGCCCAAGCCCATCGGGCCTGCTGTGGGGCCGGGCCAGTGGGGCTGCCAACCGGGCCGGGCCGGCCGAAGGCAAACCTAGGCCCAGTCCAGGCCCTGGCCCTAGGCCCAATATCTAGGGCCGGGCTTGGGCCGGGCCCGGGCCCTTTTTTTTTTTCTTCTTGTTATTCAATTTTAAATTTCATCTCTAGGCAATATTCACAATTTAACGAACCTAATCTTTATCCTTTTATTTCATTATAAGTAATATACATATATATGTATGTATGTATATACATATTTATTTGTTAGCCATTATATTTTTTATTATATGTTAAACATTTTCATACTCTTCTTGGTGAGCTTTATTAATAAAATCTTAACACATAACAATTTATATAAAAAAATAATAAATGTATTCATAGGCTCTCCTCCTTTTATCCGGGCTTGGGACCGGCTGCTTGTAAACAAACAGGCGAAGTTACCTATTTTTTTATATATAGGAAAAAATATATATCTTGCTTGTAAAAATTTATTTTATATATATGGAAAAAAAGTATATTTTGTGAAAAAATTTATTCTTAAAATTCTAACAATCAAAATAATAATGCATGTCTATCCAAAATATCAGCAATCAAAGATCAAGAAATCTGCAACGTCAACCAAAAGGATCAAAAGAGGAAAATAAAAACAAATTACCTAATCATCCAGAAGTACTTCAATATCCGAGTCACTGCTCTTCCTATCATCAATCGGTTTATCTTGCTCGCGGTATTTCGCATCAAGATAATCCTTCCAACATACACATAGCTCGAGCGACTCGGGGTTAAGACGACTCCTCCTGTCATCCAAAACCCTCCCGCTGGCTGAAAATGCCGACTCTGAAGCAACCGTGGAGGCTTGCACTGGCAGTACATCCCGTGCAATTTGGGATAAAGTTTTATACATGTTTTGATTTTGTTTCCAAAAATTTAACAAATTAAAATTAACCTGTTCTTGCCTTGATAAATCAGAATAATGATCAGTATTTGCATATACACCAATCTCATTAAAAGAGGAAAAAGTATACGAACCTGCCGAATTAGAAGTACCTTCACCTGGTAGTTGTCTTGCTACTAGATGTTCAAAGCCCTGAAGGTATGGCGCATAATACCTCTCAACAGTGGATGATGATGTAGCTCGCCCGCGCACGTCAGCAGAATTACGATAGACGTTGAACAAGTCCTCAAACCTCTTGCTCACTTTTGCTGTGAATGCGGTTGTCTCCTCTGCTGTGTAGCACATTAATTTCGATATCTCTTGTATCGAGGCGTTCACGCCATGCAACTTTAACCTAGGATCTAAACAAGTAGCCACAGTAAAAATAGCAGGCAGTTTACTCCAATATTTATTAAATTTTTGATCCATCACTTTTACTATTTCCTTAAAGGGTCCTATATATCTCCATTTTGTTAACATTGTAGCCATCTTCAGAATTTCTATTACAGCGAGAGGAGAGGTGGGATAGTACGTACCAGACAATAAATTGGTAGACGTGTAGAATACCTCCAAAAATTCAGCTAGGTATGTGGCCATCTGCCATTCCTCTTGAGTTGGCAAGCCGGCTGGGAACTGGGTTAGTAGAAAATGCGTATAGACTTCTCGGTATGCCAGAATGTGTAAAAGCATGTGGTATGTAGAGTTCCACCTGTGGACCACATCTGTAACTGCTCTCCTGCGAGGCATATTATATTGAACACACAACGTTTTAAATTGTTGTGTTCTCGGACTCGAGCTATTAACATACGCTGTCATACCCCTCATTTTGAGAAGAATATCTCCTGCAGCAGCTAAACCATCTTGAACAATTAAATTAATAATGTGACAAACACAGCGAACATGAAATAATTCACCATTAAGTACAGGTTGAAGCGTCTCCTTTAAAGCTGCAACAGCAACTTTATTATTAGAAGCATTATCAAAACTAACACTCATAATCTTATCCTTAATTTTAAATGTGGTGCATGCTTTTAATATAAGAATAGCAATGTTCATTCCATCGTGCGGATAAGGAAAGTGCTCGAAAGCGATGATTCTCTTGTGCATAACCCAATCTGCATCAATCCAATGAGCGGTCACACAAGAATAACTAACAAAAGTATAAGGAGATTGCCAAATATCAGAAGTAAGACTAACTTTACCTTCAAATTTATCGAAATAATCGATAAGGCGTGCTTTAGCAGCATTGTACTGTCGGAGTGCATCGGATCTAGTTGTGTTTCTATGAACCTTTTTGTACAAAGGTTGAACGTATGTGTTCATATATCTAGAGTGCTTAGGATTATCGGCAAAAGAAAAGGCTTGTTCATCATGAATAACAAATTCAGCGAGACCGTCTCTTTGCTCTCGCTGATTATAAACAAATAACTTACCGTCAAAAGATAACTGCGTTTGGGTAGGTTCGACGTGGCCTTGTCGAGGTGCACACAGAGGGTAATGCCTGTTAAGATGTCCATTACCACTACCAGACGAAAATAATTTAGCGCAGTACTTACATCGAGCTTTTCGGATGCCGTCCACCGTAACTACATCGAAATGATTCCAACACTCGGCTTTCTTTTTTTTCCCCTTTTGGACTTCTGGCTCATTACCGGAGGCATTGCTCGGCCCTTCTTCATCATGACCAGGCATAGGGTTGAGATTATGCCACGGAGTAGTAGCTTCGCCAACCGAGCTGCGTCCTTGACTATAATGCGGGGGGTCTTCATCAGGCGTGTATTCAAAATCTGGAATGTTTTGATTGAACTCCCAATTGGCTTGGGTATCTATCATACAGCCTGTACTCATTCGTCCAGGAACGAATGGTTGTGTTGGTGCTTGGATTGGTGTTTGTGATGGCCGTGGCGCTGGCGCTTGTGCTGGTGGTGGTGCTTGCGATGATGATGATGTTTTTCGTGATGACGATGCACGCCTCATTTTCTTCAATAATCCAGCCATATTTCACGCTAAACTTTGTAAGAGTAACTAAATACACAAGTATAAGAGTAGTAATAAGAAATAACAATTAAAAGAATGAACGAGTAACAAATATTAGAGAGTTAGTAATTAAAAAGAATTTAGCAAGACTAGTAATTAATAAACAAGAGTACTAATTAGTAAATACTAGTAGTAATTAGCAAGAGTAGTAATTGGAGAGGAAAATAGTAGCAAAGCTTGTAGAAATATAGAATGTTTAGGTAAGAGAGAGTAAGAAGATTGGTGTGAAAAATTAGAGAGAAATGGTGTGAATTTATAGATTTTAGAAACTTCACAAAAGACCAAAATACCCCTACAAACTATCCGTTTATAGTTGTTGGGGAGGGTAAGAGTGTAAAGGAGTTAAAAAATATAGGTTAGACTAAAATACCCCCCAAACTAGCCGTTATATTGCTGTTGGGGGGTAAAAGTGGAATTTTGGAAAAGGGGTGGAAGGAAGGGGGAAAAATCAAAAATTCAAACAAGTGGTGGGGCCGCAGACCGGGCCAGACCCGGGCCGCAGACCGGGCCAGAACCGGGCTAGACCCGGGCCGGGCCAAACCTGGGCCGGGCTTTTTCGCAGAAACTGAAGGCCTGGTCCAGGCCCAGGCCCCAAGCCCGCTTGTGCTGGGCCGCTACTGTTCATGGACGGGGCCGGGCCAGCCCGGGCCAGAACCGGGCCGGGTCGGGCCAGCCCGCGGGCCGGCCGGCCCGTTTGACAACTCTACATGAACCGTGGAGAGATAGCATGGAGTCAAGTGTATCGGGAAGATTCAACTATGATGAGTCCAACTTGATCTAAAAACTTTAACATTATATAAAAAAACTTGCAACTTGCATATATATAATAAAATATGACTATAGGCATAACAATATTGTTGGGTTACCGATTTCAAAAGTTAGAAAAATCATAAAGTTTATATCAATACTGAGATAACTAAATCATGTCACCAACAATTCGCGGTGGTTCTTGCTCTATTTTTTTTTAGCAACAATACATAAACTTTGAAGGCATCATAAATGTTAGTTGGGCGATACCACCTCCAACATATATATATATATATATATATATATATATATATATATATATATATATATATATATATATATATATATATATATATATATATATATATATATATATATATATGGGAGCTGATCCATTGATAGCGCTAGCAAAATGGGAGAAGTTGCTAGCGCGATCTGGCCGTCCACGCGTGATCTGTGGACGGTCCAGATCTTTTTTTTGTGTTTTTTTAAGTCCGTCCGCTACATTATGTGGCGGACCATTTTTTGACAATACTGCCCCTCAACCCATTGGTCTGCTACATAATGTGGCGGATTACATTTGTAAAAGAAAAACAAAACCCTTCTCTCTTTCATCACTCTCTTTTCTCTTTGGTTCCAATAGGGCGATAGCACTGTCGCCGCTTGCCAATCAAGGACGACGCCGGGGTAGCCACTACCTTCTTCCACCACCGAGGGTTTTCAATCTTCTTTCGCACAGCTGCAGATTGCCGCTGGAGTGGTCATCGGTTGAACCGTCGCCTCCAACCACCAGATCTGCAGCCGAAGTGGTCACCACAGATTTCAAGTTTTTGGTAGTGTAGATGTAAAGTTGAGGTTATTTAGATGACTCATGGCAAAGGTTCAGTTCACGTCCAAGCGGAATCAATGGGGAATCTTGCCAGTGGTGATCTCACTTTTGGAGAATCGGTGTCGTGGTGGTGTTGCGAGATGGGGACAAAGCACGTTCAGGCTGAGGAGCTAAATCAATGGGTCAAGAGGGCCAGGTCAAATCGGTGTCGTGGTGGTGGTGCTGCAAGATGGTGCTGCGAGATGGTGGTGCTGCGAGGTGGTGCTGCGGTGGTGTTTCTTGTTACTTTTGATTGTTTGGTCTTTTGCCTTGGTTGTATCATTAGTGTGAGGACTGCTTTTGATTGTTTGGTTGTTTAATCGTTGGACTGCCTGTTGCACGTCTGATGGCACCTTGCTCCGGCGGAGCTACTCTGCCTTCTTCCGTTGAGAAAAAGGAGAGGTAGTTGATCTCATTTTCTAGTTAGGATTTAGATACCTCATCGATCTGCCTCATTGCAGGAGGAAGGAAGCCTAATGGCCTGAAAGTCATAGTTCTCCGTTGTCGAGGAATCAACTGGAAAGATGGAACTAGAGTCCTTGGGCTTATTGCTATTGAATCGATGATCCCCTTCCTAATTTTTCACCACTTTACAGTTTGTCTGAGAAGGCCCCTGAAAAACCATGGCAGAAGTGTGTCAGAAATTGATGAGAGATGAGGGAGTGAGAAACATGGCAGAAGTATAATGAGAGAAAGGACAGAGAGAGAAAAAAAAAGCACAGCCTGCCTACTCGTCCGCTACATAATGTAGCGGACGGAGAGAAATGACAGAAAAAAAACATGGCAGAAGGTGAGGGTATTTTTGTCAAAAAATGGTCTGCTACATAATGTAGCGGACGGACTAAAAAAAAACGCAAAAAGAGATCTGGACCGTCCACATATCGCGCGTGGACGGCCAGATCGCGCTAGCAACTTCTCCCATTTTGCTAGCGCTGTATATATATATATATATATATATATATATATATATTTGGATTAGAAAGTTAGAGCTTTGGATTGGAATATTAGGGTTCTGGAATAGGAAGAACTAGCTGAAAGGGTTAAGTATGTTGGAGATTCAGAAGTAGGTTGGGTTGTAGAGGTAGGGATTTGGGTTAAGAGGTGAAGCTGATGGCGAGGCACGACCTATGCCATCGCTGTAGTAGAAGTATATTGGGTATCAGCGTTGTATTTGAATTGCTTAGTCTATGGGCTAAGGAATTAAAGGAGTTACAAGCTATGCAGTGGAGACAGTTTGGAGTGGGTAGGGGTGAGGAAGGAGACGCCTGGAGCAGGAGCTGGGGATGATGGCGAGATCGGAGGTGACGAGATAGAGAGGAGAGTCCTAGGCGCGGAGGTGTAAGAGGTGGTGGGATTGGGTCTGGGGCTCCTCGACGATGTGGCCGCAAGAGGTGCCCTCGGTTATGAAGCGATCGGAGGCTGTGGTGGCGGACTGCACCTGCGCCGTCGAGCAATAATGGCAACGCATTTTTTGGTTTAATTTTTCCGATTAGTTCATTCGAATTGGAACATTGGCACGTTTTGGATTCCCGGAGTAATTTGTTCAACCAAAGAAATTTTCTCTTCGTTACTAATGTCGGTACATCAAATTTCTTCGGCTGAAATTGAGGATGGAGAGAGAGAGAGAGAGAGAGAGAGAGAGTCATAAATTGATGTGAGAAAGGAAAGATACATGTCAGAGAAAATTAATGAGAGAAATGAGAGAGAAAGAGAGAAAAAGCAGGGTCTACTTGTCCGCTACATAATGTAGCGGATGAAGTATGAGGGTATTTTGTCAAAATAGTGTCCGCTACATAATGTAGCGGACATTAAACATATCAGAAAATTAATCAGACAAATGAGAGAGAAAGAGACAAAAAAAAAGTACTGCCTCTGTTCGCTACATAATGTAGCGAATGGAGCTGGAGGGTATTTCTGTCAAAAAATTGTCCACTACATAATGTAGCGGACGTACTTAAAAAAACGCAAAAAAAAATCTAAATCGTCCACAGATCGAGCTTGAACGGCTAGATCGCGTTAATAACTTAACTCATTTTGCTAGCGCTCTCAACGGATCATATATATATATATATATATATATATATATATATATATATATATATATATGTGTGTGTGTGTGTGTGTGATATGTTAGCGTTGTATTTGGGAAATCGGTGTTCTTGAAGGCAGAACTTGCAAATAAACAATGTCACTCGGGGAACCTAAAATTGAAAACAACGGAGATTCTATCAAAACATAGCCTAAGCCACATGGCAGTAGAATTCACACATGCAGGCCTGTGTCCACCCACCGGTTCTTCGTCTACCAAGAGCCACTTCGCTTTTAAGCTGACTGATAGCTAGTCCCATTCATTAACTATTGGCTTTGATATCAAAGGTGGCGAGATAACGGGAAGACAAGTGTTGCCATATATGAATGCGTGCATATACATGATGGGACTAATATATGACCTACTTAAAAGTTTAGAGCAAAGGATATTGAATTCAATTTTATTCAGTGTAATACTCAACGTGAGACTAATACAACTCACATGTGAACGTTTTTGCACACTAATTGTGCAAATCCCTCAAAAAATGTTCTCATTGCCACTACATTTCTACTTTTTACGTTAGTTTTGTTTCCAAAGTTTTTCGTAGATTCAATGTGTATATTGTCATTATAGCCCCATTCTTTCTTGCAATTAATTTGTACCAATTATTTAGTATTTTGAATTCAACTCGACTTTGAATCAGGCCCATAAGCCAGATGTCATTTGGGCTATTTGAGCCAAGCCCGGGTTGGAGTCCACCCGTATGTTGATGGTCATGGCTCAGCCCATTCGAAATATAGCCCTACCCAATAAACACTCAACATCACCGTTTTAAGCCCGGATACCTAGCTAACAAAGTTATCATGGACATACCATTTCATAACTAGAACTTATATTTCCACGACACGTTAATGGTTTTTTGCACGCCCATTTGTCGCTAATGCAGAGTGTGAAAATAGATGTTTTCCAAATAATTGCACTCTAGTTTTAGTGTGCACTTTGAAGGAAAAAAGCAATAAATTTAGGCCCCGTTTGACACTCTTTTTTTTCCTCTTTTTTTTTTCAGTTTTAAAAACTGTAAAAAAGGAGCGTTTGGTAACCATTTTTTTTTTCAATTTAAAAAATCAGTTTTTAAACTGCAGAGTAAAAAAAAAAACTCCAAAAACTGGTTTTTTTTTTCACTTTTGATTTTTTTTTTTCGACCACCACCACCACCCTCCCACCACCGGCAGCCACCTCAGGCGACCACCGCCGGCAGCCACCTCCGGCCGCCGGCGACCACCGCCGGAGACTGCCGACAACCACCTCCGGCCGCCGGCGACCACCGGCAGCCACCTCCTGCCGCCGGCAGCCACCGCTGGAGACTGCCGGCAGTCACCTCCGGCTGCCGGCGACCACCGCCGGAGACTGCCGGCAGCCACCTCCGGCCGCCGGCGACCACCGCCGGAGACGGCCGGCAGCTACCTCCGGCCGCCGGCCACCACCGCCGGTGACTGTTCCGGCCGCCGGAGACTGCCGGCAGCTACCTCCGGCAGCCGGCCACCACCGCCGGTAACTGCCGGCAGCCACCTCCGGCCGTCGGCGGCCACCACCACCACCGTCGACCACCGCTACGCCCCACCACCGCCACCGCAAACCACCAAAAAAAAAAAGTCAAAATAAAAAGGGTTACCAAACACAAAAAAAAAAAACCTAAAAAAAAAAGGGGTTATCAAACACCCACTTGTTTTTATAAAAAAAAAAAATTAAGCTGCTCTTTAAAAAACTGCTCTTTAAAAACTGAAAATCAAAAAAAAATTTTTGTCAAACGAAGCCTTAGACTTTTGAGTTGTTGAACCATAGAAAAATCGGAAAGTGTAATGCTTGTTGGCGTCTTCTTCAAGCCTTCATTGAAGATGGTAGGTACAATGTGCTTCTTTCTGTCAGTATTGGTCTAAAATGAAAACATACTGAATCATTTCACTGCAATACAATAATTCTACTTCCACAGTAAGTCTTCAAACTTGATCACAAAGTCCGTAAATCCCAAGTGATCACCTCAGACCAAATACGAACAAAGAAACATGACATTGACGCACCACTGCCTTAAATCAACACTTGGAGTTGGTAGAAAGACCAACCAGTCATAAGTCTGCTTTCGTCCTCTCTTTTTTCTTTGGCTTTAAGCTGAGTTGTCTACTTCACATTATATATATGGACACAACATTGCTCTTACTTTCATCAACCCCTGCTGAAACAAGTGCTCCCATGGCTACACTTCTTCCGGCCCTAGCTTTCCAAATTTTCACTCTCTTCATCCTCCTTTCTTTGGCCACCGGAGAAAGTTATTATGGCTTCGCAAAAGCCATAAATCGGAGGGAACTCGGGCTCTGGAAAGAAAAGTTTAGTCACTTTCGCCTCTATTGGCATGACATTCTCAGTGGTGGCAACCCAACATCAGTGATGATCGTGCCACCACCCCAAAATTCGACAACCGGCTTCGGCATAGTAAATATAATCGATGATCCACTAACCGAAGGACCGGAACTGAGCTCGAAACTGGTTGGAAGGGCACAAGGCTTTTATGCGTTGGCGTCGCAGCAAGAAATTGGTCTATTAATGACGATGAATTTTGCTTTCACCGAAGGGAAGTATAATGGTAGCACGATTAGCGTGCTAGGAAGGAACCCGGTTTTCCACAAAGTGAGGGAGATGCCGGTGATCGGAGGAAGCGGCCTTTTCCGGTTTGCTCGGGGTTATGTTCTGGCCAGTACTCATACCTTTGATACTAAAACTGGGGATGCCATTGTTGAGTACAACATCTATGTCATGCATTATTAGATCTTCTTTTTCTTTGTAATAATAATAATGCTTTGAGAGGGTAGCTTTCAATAATTGTGTTGGCCACGTTCTGTGCTAGTGCTAAGGATCTCCTTTTGATTCCTACGAATCTTTTTGGCAGTTTTTTAGTCAAGTTGGTCGGTCAATATCATTATAGCAAGAGAAAAATTTTTCACGCGTCTAAGCACATTGCCATGTATTTCATAATGTTATTTTTATATCTCAAGGAGCAGTTCCATTAGCGTGTCATTGAAGGAACTTTCCTCGAAGTTTCATTATGGCGAGACCGTGAAGAATTACACCGAATTTCTTAGACAGAACATGAATGGTTTGTCTTTTTTTTTTTATTCTCAAGAATATATATATATGTGAGCTGATCCGTTGATAGCGCTAGCAAAATGAGAGATCTTGCTAGCGCGATCTGGCCGTTCATCCCGAAGGGATGGACGGCCCAGATCGCTTATTTTTGCGGCGCTGTCAGTGGTCCGCTACACAGTGTAGCGGACGGAGCTTTTTACCATTTTGCCCCTGCTCCCCCCTCCGCTACACTGTCTAGCGGACCACTTTCTTGGGCCCACGTTGACAGCCAAAAAGTCATCCGCTAGACAGTGTAGCGGACGACTGACTCCGTCAATGTCAGTCCTGTCGATGCACGACTGTTACTTTGTCATTATCCCACCGTCCGCTAGACAGTGTAGCGGACCGTTTTTCCCTTTCTTTACTTCGAAACCCTTATTCATTCCTTCTAAACTGCTATTCATTCCTTCTTCTCACAATTCTTCTAGCGGCGTTGGCAAGTAGATCGGCGAATTTCTTCTCAAGAAATCCTTTATTCGACGAATCAATCACGTAAGTTCACAAACCAATCCTTTATTTGTTCATAATCTAGAGTTGTTATCGCGGCTTATGCATGATTTTGAATGTGTGCGCGGTGCATTGTGCTAGCGTTTGTCAATGTATCTATACATATATATAGATTATATATGTGTATTGCGTATTATTTGTTCATGTGATTTCACTTGTAAAATTTCATTCCGTGTCTGTTTGTATCTATGTACATTGCATATACACAGCATGTGAACTTATGTGAGTATTATCTGATCACATGCTAGCGTTGACTGTGCTAGCGTTGTATGTTTGAGAATGTTTACGCTTCCAACCTTGCCGTTTTGCATAATTTCAGTTGCGAAAAATGGATTTCAACCCTGGACCAGAAGATCCGTCCGTATTATACGACCAAGCAAACCATATCAGTACGCTCATATGGGATGGTGGAAGATACTTATTTTATCAACTTTGTTATTCTTGGGAACGTTGTATATCGTTTAATTTGCTTAAATTGTATTTATTAATTCGTAGGAAAGAGCACTTCTCAACACGGTAGAAGTATCCGATAATTTTAAAGCATGGAAATTGAACAGAACCCAGAAAAGATTACTGCGTGGGATTGGGTTTGGGATTTTCACGCATGGGCAGATCTTTCAACAACTTGACCGGCACTTAATAGGTGCCCTTGTTGAAAGGTGGAGAAGTGAAACGAATACGTTTCACTTCCCTCTCGGAGAGCTGACAATTACCCTAGAAGATGTAGGGTTCATCTTAGGGTTACCGGTGACGGGGCGGCCGGTAATAGCTCCTCCGTCGGAAGCAACGAATAAGAGGACCGCTAGGGACTTCTTTACTTCGATACCCCAGGATCAATTTAGCACTGGGGGTATCAAGTTGAAATGGTTGGTAGATACCTACAAGGTTCTGCCGGATAACTACACGGATCAGATGCTTGTGCTGTACACACAAGCTTTCCTCTTGTGGGTGATGGGGGCAATTCTGTTCCCAACAACGTCGAAGAATACCGTCAGCGTCAAATATTTACCGTTGTTGGGTAACCTGCTGGAGGTTGGGGATTATGCCTGGGGAGCCGCAACTCTTGCGTACCTCTACCGAGCATTGCACAAGGCAACGAGGCCCGACTCCAAAGCGATATGTGCATGTCTCTCGCTATTGCAGGTATATCATACAATTCTTGATTACTTGCTCGTTTCTTTTTTTTTGGGTTGAATTGACAATAAAATTTGACGATACTTTATTTAATTTGTCTTTGCTCTCAGGTGTGGTCTTATGAACACCTTGCTACCGGCGCACCCACGCGTAGGGACGGAACCGATAATGTGTGGCCTCGGTTGTGCGCCTGGGAGTACAGCCGGAAGGACAGCCACTACCAGAGGAGAGACGATCCCCATCACAACATTACGTACTATCGGGGGGAGCTCGACTCGTTATCTCCTGGCCAGATGCGATGGGCACCGTACAAACATTTGGCGCGACGGGTGGGAGAGTCGTTCGTCTTCACGCTCTCCGGGTTGCAACGCACACCCCTGATCCACTTCGAGGTCGCAGAGTGGCAGCTGCCAGATCGCGCTATGCGCCATTTTGAGTGCCTGCAGGGGTTGCCAGCCGGCGCGCCGGATATGAGGCTTAACAGGAACCCACCGGGTGTCCCTCGGTTTGGCAAGGCAAATGCGCACGACTTGTGCGCACGAGAACTTGAGGTTTGGAATTCCTGGCAGGACACGCTGGCGGCCATTGTGTCGGAGCCTGACCCCGTGATCAGTATCGAACAGTACAATGGGTGGTACTACCGCATCACCCGGAGGAGAGTAGCTCCAGTAAGGTTTGAACGCGGGGAGAAGTACCACCCTAGGGGTCAGATCGATGAGCACATGGCATACAATCTGGTAAGTTGGCCAATAAGTGCTTTAATTGAACTTGATGATTCTAACTGTGTATGAAGTTACTTATTTATTATCTCTCTGGATGTAGGTTAATGCCTCGTTCGCCTTCTTCCAGAAGTTGAGCGAGCGGAAGGATTTGGTGGATGCAATGGGCGAGGAGCTTCGCCAACAGGCTGATGCGTTGGCGTATGGCTGCGGGAATTTTTTACACCAAGCATCGGGCCAGCCTTCCGGCGTCAGCCCGGGAATGGGTTATCCGGGGTGGCAGCCCCCATATGTGAGCGAGGGATACACCGATCCCTCGGGACAGACTTCGGGAGTGAGCCAGGGATATGGTGGTCCCTCTGTACCGGGAATGGGTGGTGATTGGGGACAGCCAAGCACCATGGGCCAGGCTCAAGCGCCGTGGGAAGACTACAGTGTGCCCTCCTTCTCTTTGCTATTGGACTCGGAACCCCAACCCTTCTCTCAGAGTCAAGTCACGCAAGACTGGGGTTTCGGACACATCAGTCTGTCGGAGACACTGCCTATTGTCCCGTGGGCAGGACCATCTACTGCCGAAGGAGGGCAATATCCCCCGGTCGACCCTTCCGAAGGAGTGCAATATCCCCCCGTCGACCCCCGAGGGCAATATCGCAAAGGGCATCCAGTGAAGCCCCTAAAGCCGCATAAATGCCAAATAATCAGAGAGCGTTATTTTAGCGGCTTCCCCCGGGACAAAGCGTTGTATAGTGTGAATCATCCGGAGGGCATGGATTACACTTGCGAGTGGGGAGAAATGGCCTCCCTGGCTCCGGGGAGTTGGTTAGACAACGGTGTCATCTCCACATACGTGGAGATTCTGAAGGAAAGGGGTCGGGAGCGGCTGAACGAGTACCCGGCCGTTTTTTTGGTGGATGCCTTTTTTCATAGCCTCCTAGTGTCTGAATGGCATGAGTGGGTCGAGCAAAGGCGGAAGAAAAAGTTGAGCCAGTGGAGACCGTCCGCTAACCTACGAGCGTATCTTGCTAGGGATAGTCCAGTGAGCGCAAGTGTTGCCGACGTGTTTCTAATCCCATTTTTAGGGGAAAGCCACTGGTACTTGGTTTGCTATGAACCGGTGGAGAAAGTCGTATCGGTGATCGACAGTCTCCACGACGATACCGCCTTTATGCCTGTGCTGCAGATGTACAAAGCCCAGTTGGACTCAATGGTAATATTACGATTGTTGTTTAACAGTTATTGTAACTTGGCATAAATGTTAACTCGTGTCTTACGCCGTTTTGTGTTTCTTGCAGAATATATTTTGTGCAATGGTCAATGGTATCCGTGGTAACCCTGTACCGGCGCGGCCAAAGCTCGATTGGCGACTGAAGAAGAGGAGGCCCAAGCAACGTAACACTTCGGACTGCGGCGTTTTCCTTTGCATGTACATGGATTACATTTGCCGGTCCGAGAGCCTCAAGGCGGCCGTGTGGAGCCAAGCAGAAGTAGACACCTTTAGATATAGAATGGCTTGGCAAATTATGAAAGGCCGGCCTAGAGCGGTTAGGTATATTGTAAATCCGGCAAATGCCGAGAATCCCTCCCAACATGATTCCCCCAGTTGACATTGTACCATTACACTGTCAATTTTTTTTAATAAACTATGATTATTTAGAAAGCTCTCATTGATTTGTGTTGAAGATTATTGATTGATTGATTTGTCTGATTTCCGTTGAAGATGATTTGAGTTTGATTTTTTTGGCTCTCATTGAGAATGATTGAAAGGTGGAAAACAAAATGTGTAGCGGACAGTTTCCAAGTGTTGGGTTAAGACATTCTGCTGGTCTGTCCGCTAGACAATGTGACGGACAGTGGGGGAAGTGAAAATTTTCTAAGTGTTGGGTTAAGACATTCTGCTGGTTCGTCCGCTACACAATGTAGCGGACAGTGGGGAAGAAGTGTTCGGTTAAGGCATTCTGCTAGTCTGTCCGCTAGACAATGTGGCGGACAGTGGGGAAAGTGAAAATTTTCTAAGTGTTGGGTTAAGACATTCTGTTGGTCCGTCCGCTACACAATGTAGCGGACAGTGGGGGAAGTGAAAATTTTATAAGTGTTGGGTTAAGACATTCTGCTGGTCCGTCCGCTACACAATGTAGCGGACAGTGGGGGAAGTGAAGATTTTCTAAGTGTTGGGTTAAGACATTCTGCTGGTCCGTCCGCTACACAATGTAGCGGACAGTGGGGGAAGTAAAAATTTTCTAAGTGTTGGGTTAAGACATTCTGCTGGTCCGTCCGCTACACAATGCTGTGGCCGTCCGCTACACAATGTAACGGACAGTGGGGGAAGTGAAAATTTTCTAAGTGTTGGGTTAAGACATTCTGCTGGTCCGTCCGCTACACAATGTAACGGACAGTGAGGGAAGTGAAAATTTTCTAAGTGTTGGGTTAAGACATTCTGCTGGTCCGTCCGCTACACAATGTAGCGGACAGTGGGGGAAGTGAAAATTTTCTAAGTGTTGGGTTAAGACATTCTGCTGGTCCGTCCGCTACACAATGTAGCGGACAGTGGGGGAAGTGAAAATTTTCTAAGTGTTGGGTTAAGACATTCTGCTGGTTCGTCCGCTACACAATGTAGCGGACAGTGGGGGAGTGAATTTTCTAAGTGTTGGGTTAAGACATTCTGCTGGTCCGTCCGCTACACAATGTAGCGTACAGTGGGGGAAGTAAAAATTTTCTAAGTGTTGGGTTAAGACATTCTGCTGGTCTGTCCGCTACACAATGTGGCGGACAGTGGGGGAAGTGAAAATTTTCTATGTGTTGGGTTAAGACATTCTGCTGGTTCGTCCGCTACACAATGTAGCTGACAGTGGGGGAAGAAGTGTTCGGTTAAGGCATTCTGCTGGTCTGTCCGCTAGACAATGTGGCGGACAGTGGGGGAAGTGAAAACTTTCTAAGTGTTGGGTTAAGACATTCTGCTGGTCCGTCCGCTACACAATGTAGCGGACAGTGGGGGAAGTGAAAATTTTCTAAGTGTTGGGTTAAGACATTCTGCTGGTCTGTCCGCTACACAATGTGGCGAACAGTGGGGGAAGTGAAAATTTTCTAAGTGTTGGGTTAAGACAATGTAGTGTGATGCAGTTTTAATAAATTGGCGCCGGAAGACTTGTTTTAGTGACGGAATCAACAATCTCAATATCGATAAACAATAAATAACGTTCGATTCACAATCAACGATCTCAATATATTGAGGGTATCTCAAACGGCACAATTAAGCGAGAAAAAATTTGGAAACATAATGAACATGTATACAATAAATTTGGTTATTAATAATAAATTAGGGTTCACATTGGGGGAAAGAAATTTTTTCACAAGCGCTCCGATCAAAGATTACAACTTGAAAATCCCACCACCCAAGGTGTTCAAACACTACAAAGTCCCCGAGTTCGAGGCCATGCTGGTGCACGAAGACGTTCCAACCCTCTGCGAATTGCTTTTTTTGGGGTCGGCCGGGCTTCAGCTTGATTTCAACCTGCCAGGCCCCCTTGCGGCTATATAATCTTGAACTGTCATGAATTGTTGTAAATTGATTGGTAAAGGCTTCCGGTATGTCCTAACAAACACAATACAAAAAATAGGTTAGTTTTTAACCAAAAGATCAAACTTTTAACACACGAAAATACAGAGAAAGAGGGATGGCCTACAAGTTCATTCTCAAATCCCGGCATCATGACTTTGAAAAAGTGTTTGCCTGCCAGGTGCAAGTTGCCAATAAAATCGTAGGTGGTCTCCGATCCAGAAGCCATCGAGGTCGGCGATGAGGGGAGGACGGTGGTGTCGCCGGAGATGTGGGTCGCCGTAGATGGGGTAGCGGCTTGGGTTAGATGTTCGAGAGAGAGAGAGAGAGAGAGAGAGAGAGAGAGAGAGAGAATATAGCGGACTGATAAAAGCTGATTGCCCGTTTTGATTAATATTTATAATAGGATAGAGGTCCGCTACATTGTATAGCGGACATAAATGAAAACCAAAAGTTTTTCTGTGATGACGTCCGCTACATTGTATAGCGGACATAAATGAAGACCAAAAGTTTTTCTGCGATGACGTCCGCTACATTGTATAGCGGACATAAATGATGACCAAAAAATTAGGACTATGCATATCCGTCCGCTACATCAGAAATCGCTACATCAGAAAAAAAATATTCCAGTATTCAGTCAAAAAATTATTAGAAAAAATTATTACAAATGTCAAACTTATATAAAAATTATTACAAATGTCAAACTTATATAAAAATTATTACAAATGTCAAACTTATACAAAAAATTAAAGGTCCACTGCAGCTTGTTCGTCCTCATCTTCGGCGTCATCTTCTTCCCCGTCTTGCAAACCCCCTGGACTTATCCCCAGTGCCTTGTAATGGTTCCGCTTGTCGTGGTCGGTCATTTTGTTGCACAATGCACACCTTCTCAGCTTTTTAGGTTGAGTTGCCGTTTCAATAGAGCTTTTCATCCGCGTAGATCTCTTGCGGCCTTTCGTTTGCGATATAATTGGATCCAACGGCCGGATATCATTGTCGTCTTCCTCCCCCGGCTCGTCATCTTCTGATTCCGTCGTAGGCTCGGTGTCAACCGCATTGCTGACTGAAGCTGCTTCCAACTGGTCGACGATGGGCTCTTGCTGCTGAGCTACCTCGAGGAGATGTTTATATCCGACCATTGTAGCAGCACCCTTTACGGACAAACGGGTGAACATCGTCACCAGATGATTATACCGCAACGTCTCTGATTCTTCAAAGTCAGTATACGGGTGCTCCGGAAAGGAAATGGTACCGTGCAACCTGTTTGCACCTTTCGTCCACCGTGGCAGGACGTATTTATCGGGGATTGTCCTGATATTCTTCTGGGTGAAAAACCGCAGAATGTGTCTACACAGGATGCCATGGAACTCAAACTTCTTGCAAACACATGTCACCGAGTCCGTCAATGTGTCGTGGCTCACCGTATAAATTCTGCGCAGCTTCTCAGGGACGAGGTCATTCACGAGCGAATAAACCTTGTACTCACGCGTAGACATTTCTGCCACCTTGTTTATACTGTATCGTCCCGATTTTCGCAGCTCTACTTGGTATAGCAAGAAGATCTCCTTCGTATAGACTTTGGCACCGTTCAGCTCCAGCGGGGTCTCGAGCAACCTTCTCCTTTGTTTGTACGTTGTTGCAAAGTCGGCAGCCCTTTCTTTTACGAACAACGAAGCTACCGCTTTTTGTGCGGATGCAACGAAAGTCTTCAAATTGGTAGCTGTACCCACATAACTATCGAACGTGGCATTCATAGATTCACTCCTGCCCGTCGTTTTCATGCCCGCTGAAAAATACCTCCTCGTGTAAACGCCAATCCATTGCTCTTTGCGCTCGTACAAGTGCTGGAGCCACTCGTTGTCTTGCAATGAGTAATCCCGAACAAGCTTTTCCCACCTCTCCTCGAATTCCTCAATCGTTAACGACTTGGTAACGCACTTGTCAAAATCCTGTTTAAAGTCTGGATACTTTGCGTACACGTGATGCAGACGTTCCGGGTATTTGTTGCTTATGTGCCAAGTGCACAAGTTGTGCCGGTGTCTGGGAAGACGGTCGCAATAGCCTTCTTCATTGCCAAATCTTGATCGGTGATGATCACTTTGGGTGCTTTGAAGTTCATTGCTTCCAGCCACGTCCTAAACAACCATACAAAAGAACCCTCGCTCTCGTCCCTTAACAAGGCGAACCCGAACAGGATGGAGTGATAATGATGATTGACGCCGGTGAAAGGAGCGAACGGCATCGAGTACTTGTTGGTACGGTATGTGGTGTCGAAAGTCACGACATCCCCAAAATGCTTATAAGCTAGCCTCGAACGACCGTCGACCCAAAAAATTGTACTAACTCGATGCTCGTCGTCAAGTTTATAATCGAAGGTAAACTGCGGGTCCTCCATCTGCATCCGTTTCAATAGGCTCATTGTCGATTGCGCATCATTGAGGTCATACGCGGCTCGTCTATGGGTTCGGACCGCGTTACGAACGTCTGTCGTGTTAAAGTTTAAATTTTGAATTCCCCCAGCCTGTTCAGCAAGAACATTAACAATCTCAGTAGGTCCAATTCGCGCATTGCTCATTGTGTGAATTAGGCTCCTCGCGACCTTACCCATCTTCTTGTGTTGATGCATCTGACTCACCTTAGAAGGAGTTACTAACGGGTGATTGTGTGCCAGTTCCAGGCTGGTAATAAGCCAATGATCTTGATTGGCTTTGTAGCTTACGAACATCTTGACCTGGCAATTTGTGCGCTCAAAGCAGTCCCGTCTTCTACGCGAATATCCTATTTCGTCATCACTGTCATCATTGCCTACGCGTGTCTCATTTTGCTGTGGATTTCTGCCCCTATGACACTCGTATAAGCGAGAGCATATCTTTTTTGTTACGTTGCTTGTTCTTGTAGTCTTTATTCTAATGCCAAAACCAACCCTCAATGAATACGCTCGAAAACATTCTTCAGCTTCTTCCAATGTTTGAAACGTTCGTCCTAGATACGGATCACTAGCATCTACGGGGACGTTGGAGCTCGACACGAAATCAGACATTGTGAAACAAGACCTGTGTAGAAATAGACTACGCTTAACAATCAAATGACATTTCTAACTGAAAATATTACCTAAAAATTACCTTGGCGAATAGACCAATTTAGGATGACAAACATACCGTATGCATAACCCTTGAAAGTGTCTCCAAATTAACAATTATTAATTTACTGAACATAACAAATTAAAATTACTAAGATAAATAGACGAATTCATCATGCCAAAAAATCGAATTAAACTATAATTTTATTTAGAGTTAACAAATTACACATTTTTTATGAACATCATGTCTAGAACATCACAAATTGAAGAATAGAGTGACAAATTTCTAGAACATAAAAAAAAATCTATACTTTTTTGTCCGAACAAAATAAAATTATATTTTACCATTCAATCCATAAAGAAAACTTCACCATTCGCAAACTTACCTTGCTTGAGTGAAGCTTGAAGCAAGTTTTACTCGAAACTTGAAGGGAGCTGAAAATGGAAGCGAGTCCGAAGGAGAAGAAAATTGTAGCTGAAGGAGCTTGAGGAATTCCGACAACCCGTCGTGTGTAGAAATAAAGGTACAAATACGTGGAAATGTGTCAGTTGTGTCAGGGAAGTCAGTCGTCCGCTACACTGTCTAGCGGACGACTTTTTGGCTGTCAACGTGGGCCCAAGAAAGTGGTCCGCTAGACAGTGTAGCGGAGGGGGGAGCAGGGGCAAAATGGTAAAAAGCTCCGTCCGCTACACTGTGTAGCGACAGCGCCGCAAAAATAAGCGATCTGGACGGCCAGATCGCGCTAGCAAGATCTCCCATTTTGCTAGCGCTATCAACGGATCAGCTCCCTATATATATATATATATATATATATATATATATATATATATATATATGAGACAAGAAAGCCTTGGATTGTCGTTGGTGGCGACAGATTGTTGCTAGTTCGAGTCTTGGATTACCGCTGTGATTTAAGAAGTGAATCGCAATCCTAAGGTCACAAAATTACACCCTTGGCTTAATGAAACTTTAGTGTGTGTTCTCACTTTGAAGTGTGGGTTGAGTAAAATCCAATTTTAATCATCTTGAAAAAGCTGAATTGCTTCTATATCATTCATGCGTTTTTCTTTCTCAAGATCGTTTTTTGGTAACAAGTCCTTATTGCATTGATCACCAAAAATATCTACTCATTGTAATCTCACCGGTCCACAAAACACATTGCGTAAACTTAACCAAAGAAATAAAAATGACTAAAGTCAAAAGATATCAAAAAACAAAGAGGCCTATTCCATCAGTAGTTGCTCACCCCAGCTTGCATGTATTTCTCTGTTTTCAGTTGTAGCAGGCACCTTCCAGCTGCTTACTCTGTATTTGATCCATTGTGTGATAACCTGCAAGCATCCCTGGGCAGAAGTCATCTTTTGATCAAAGATCCTAATGTTCCTTTTCATCCGGAGACCATATATTTGTAGCTGAAAAAAACAAATTCCTCAATTTTGCTCTACAGCTCTTTTCCCTAAACTTCCTAGATGCTTCTTGTAGCATTTGATTCCATGAATTTATATGCAGTTCCATTGGAGTCTTTTCTAGACACCAACCCCGAAAGCTCTTGAGCATAAGGACACTGGACAAATAGATGATTTAAAGTCTCAGGTTGTGAAGAGCATAAAACACACCTGTCCCCATGATATTCCACTCTTTCAACTTTGATCTGGTTCTCAATCCCCCATTGCAAGCCAGCCACACAATCAATGCACATATGGGAATGTTTCCAGTAAACCATATTAACTTTCTCCGGGGCATTATCTCAGACCTTGTTCTTATGCCGTTCCAAGTTGTTTTGATGCTAAACTGTCCACTAGCATGCAAGGACCATATCACCCTATCTTCTTCCCCAACATTTGGCCTAGGCATGGCTTATCCCTTAAGGCTTCTTTTTCAAGATCGAACTGTACTTTTATATTTGGTTCCTTAGAAGGTCATTTGCCACTTCAGATGGTACCGAATTTGCCACTAAAAAAAGATCTGCTGCCACGAAAATGTGCCAGATTCAACTAACAAAATATTACAGCCAAGAATCTTCATACAAAAGGTTGAATTTGGTTTTGAAGCACGATGAATAGCTTATGGTGTAGATTGCACGGCGAGGAACTACAGAATGCTTTTATGCCACTTTCTTGAGAAGTAGAGAGAAAAGGTTATCTCATGAGAAACTATTCCCCTTATTTTTATTTTGGTCACCTTTTATGATTGAAACAGCAACATTTGGTGTATGAGCTAGGAATATAGGCAGTGAAACGAAGCGGTGGTAATTACAATGACACATTTCTCGTTTTTACACGATGGACTGAGAAAAAAGGCGGCGCCTGGTAGCGTTCTCTTTTCTTGGTTCTTGTTTTTTGAGAAAAGAACATGAACGAGAAAACTACACGTTTTGTATCCGTTCTTCTTCTGTGATCTGTGCTTTACGTAGGTTAATAACCCATTTGTAATATATATGCGAGTAGTGATTAAATCAGCTTTTCTGGAAGTCCACCAGAGACCTGCCTCTGCAAGCAGCCTTTCAATATCTTGGGAAACCTTTTCCTTTGTTGCCTACCAAAAATTTAACAGAAATGCGCTTGAAAGTAACCACACATGAATTTGTATCACTCCCAAGCATCGAATGCTTAGACTCTTCCTTGGTCCCAGAAATGAAGCATAACTTCTTCAATTGCTGACACTACTGACGGTAACAAGAAACCCAGCAAAAAAAAAAAGTTATGACAACTTGCATCAACTTTTATTGACCTGAAGATAGTCCTCAATAGAGGAGGCACCTGCTTTCTCAGAAATTCCGAATTGCAAAACGTTTGTCATCACCGCCTTCTTCTCCTTACACCACTGCTCATCAAATAGATTCCTGATCAATCAGCGCGGCCAACTCGTCGGTGATGCATTCCCTAAACGCCGAGGTTCTTTTTGAAAAAAAAAAAACATGAATGCTAAATGGGTTTGTGAATAATGTATGTTATTCGTATAAATTTGGTAGATTTTGCCGTAGTGCTTATGGTTCATAATTTTGTGATTGACACTTTTGTTCTGCATTTAGCTATAAAACATGGAAAAAAAAAATTACGAACTACATGTCAAACCAAACAATGTTCTTTAGATTTTTTTTCCAGGACTAGTTGTGATACACGTGCGTCGCACTGTGAGTTGTTTTCTAAGTAGTGGTCAGTATTGCTTAATAGTCCATTAAAAAAGATGGTATTCTGAAATTGCTTTTCACATCCGTGCTGAACTATGTGGTGGTAAAGAACTTATAGTTCCTCAAAATGTTTAAGGCATTGCGTTTCTCGATCAACAATTTAGTACTTATTTCGATGCTATAAATAGAAGACCGAAATGCAGGTAACCACAACTTTAAGTTTCTGAAAGTTTACTTCATTTATTATGTACTTTTATCGTGTCTTATGTTGATGGCAAAACGGTATTTGTTATATTTACAATAACTTAATCTGCTTTTATTTTACTGGAGGAAATAAGAATGGAGGCGGGAAGAGAAAGAATTCGTTGGTTTAATAAATTTTATCAATCAAATAATTTGTTTCAATTACAACTTTACCTATTTTTTTGCTCTTAAGTAAAAATACCTCAATTATAAAATGGTCAACTAATACAATATACTTTTTGATTTCTCAATATAAACACCAAATAGAAGAACAATATAATTTGCAAGAGATGATGGTTACGTAATATGTGTATTTGACGGCCATGTTAACACATCTAATTTCAAATGTCGTCCTATATAATTTTGGTGTAATCATATATAAAAAACAGTGTCACCCAAACTTAAATACGGGAAAAGGAAATGAGTACCAGCAAAATGCACTCCACACGTATAATAATAACAAAAAACGGTGAACATAATTTAATAGTGACCAATACAGCCTTGTATGTATAAATTTCATCCGAAGGATACCACAATATTTATTCCTATAATTATAGCAAATTTCAGTTACATATATTGATAGAACAACTATTATAGGTAAAGAGAATGTAAGACAAAATGTGGAGCAACTGTAGTTAAAGACCATTTTGGTGTTCCAAATCATGCATATGATAACGGGCGACAATGGTAACCAAGGCAAAGGATACCAGCATAAGCCAACCGGTGCCATTGTGGACATCAATAGTTATATGTGCCATTCTCTAGCATCAAACGGTGCTCGACAAGGGAAGGGATTTATTATGCCACGTCATAGGAGGGAAAGCCATACATGAATTTCAGAATAAGTTCAAGAATTTGAGAAGGCCTCTTGGTTGTTAGAGGGACACATGGTCTTCAAAACCCTGTAATTGCGCAAAAACATATTAGGTTTAAGAAGGCTAAAAATAATAATAACCGTACGACATAAACAACTTTGCTTCCTATTGATTTCTTCACCTGTATATGTCCTTTTAATAAGTACGGTTGAATAATACTGGCATTGTTCTCTTCCTTTCCTTCTTTGCTTTGAGTTGTCACTTTTAAAGACTGGCAGCAACAGTAAGATTCATTTGCAATTTTTTTTTCAATAATAACTTTCAACAAGGAAATCGCTAATTGATTTTCCTCTGGTTCTTAGCTACTTCTCTTAATTTTTGAAGCTATGGTCTCGGGTTCTCTAAGGCACCTTTCAAAATTTCCCATGTAGCTACAAGATCCCCGATTCTCTTCAACCCTGTTATTGCTACATGTATGAGGAAAACATAAGGTGTAGACGTTACAACAGACCAATAATCTAGAATGAAATAATTTTAAATAGTTTAAGATTCTACATAAAAAACAACACTACATCAAAAACAACTAACTACATGAAGTAAAAGCAAGTAACAATCAAACCAAATTTCACTTACAAAACAAGAATATCAAAAAATTGAGAACTAGAAAGCAAGTAGCTTCTAATTCTATCATCATAAGATACTTTGCATATGCACCAAGTTGATCCAATAAAAACAAAAAAAAAAGGGTCCGACCACTATCACCCGATTTCGAAGCACATGCAATTTCAAATGTTTTTGTTCATCGTAAAACTGAGGTATCAAAAAACACTTTAAACCGAAACTAACTCTTTTTTCTTCGAATGGATATGAACTCCTCTGTTCTCCGTGAGTAGTAGGCTCTGAAGTTTAGCATTGAGTTTCTCAAAATGATGTCCCTACTCTGAGCTACCCTTGGCCAGCATTTCTTGGCTAAGTTGAAGGTAGGTAGGCTCAAGCTATATATTCTCAAAATTTTGACATGTATTTATATGTACCAAGTCTTTTACGATTCTTATAGAGCTTCCAGTCAAGCCATGCTTAATTTGCAGTTTTCATTGAAAGTCTATTTCAACATCCACAAGGGACTTGAATTTGCCAACATATGATTATCCAATACATGGCATATCTTATCAATGGCCTAAAACCCAACCCTAGTCTAGTGTTCTACTTAATTTTACGGTCATAACCAACAGAAACTAAGTTGTCTAATCATCTCGTAGTTTCTAACTTTTTTTTCCTGATAAATGAAACTACGATACAACCTTAACATGGCCCTGACATACCACCTTGTCATTACTATCTTCTTCGTTCCTTACTACATATTGAGATGTGAAACCGAGGGTGAGTTTACGAATTATGGTACTAATCAATGTGTAGGATAATAAGATGTCTCTAGGTACTTAAACAGATGCCTCTTCCAACGTGATTTTCATTTTTACAGGATCTTTAAGCCTTTCCCACGTTCTTTTAGTTCCCACTTTTTTCTCCAATTAATCATTAAACCAAAAAAAATAGGCTACGAAGGGAAAGAATTGTCATTTTTTGGGTTCAGATTGGTAATCCATGTGTAGTACAATATTGTACATGGTGCTGGTGCTTCACCCAAAGTGTTGCACACGTGCTTAAGAGGTACACTACAAGGAATAAGGCTTTTGGCGATGGAAAAATCCGTCGCTCAAAGTCTTAATTCCGTCGCTAAAAGTCCCTCATATAAAAGGGCGTAGCTAAAAGTTTTGTGACGAAATTTGAAAATCCGTCGTCTAATATTGAAATTTCAGCGACGGATTTCTTTATAAATTAGCGACGGAACTTCCGTCGCTAATTCTATTTTACGTATTTTAATTTATTTTATTTTTTGTGAAATTAATTTAATCGGTGACTATTTAGCGACGGAATATAATTTTTAGCGACGGGATATTCCGTCGCTAAATGAGATTTTTAACGACGGAAGTTCCGTCGCTAAAATCTTAGAATTAAGTACACTTTTAGCGATAGAATTAATCCGTCGTTAAAAGTCAATTTTTTAAATTTTTTTTTAATTTTTCTAATGCCCAAACCTGTAATAAAAAATTCAATCCTCAACAACAATGCACAATCCCCAATACACAAACAACTATATATAATCAATTTAAAAAATATTTATTATAAAAAAACTCATAATGTACAAGCCGAGAACCAGATACAACCGGTTAGGGGAGGGGATAAGATCGAGTACAAGCCGAGCGGGGGGGACAAGCTGGGACTGGGCTGGGGGGACAAGCTGGGACGGGGCACAAGAAGGGGCTCATCAGGGGTTGCCGAGTCCCGGATCTGGATCCTGCTGATCCGGGGCCGACTTGGCATGTCTAGCGGGGATGCCTTGATGATCCTGCTCCCTGATCATCCTCAACACCACCATAGCAATGCGCTGGATCTCCTCCTCGTCCAACGAACGCGGAGGAGCCGGTGTCTGTGGAGGGGCAGCGGGGGGTGGGGATGATCCTATCATGGCACGAGCAGTCGTGCTAGGCAGGCCGCGTATGCGGCCTTTCGGCCGATTGACGACCTCCGGTGTATCCAGCCATCGCTTCAACGCCCCAGTACTCGCACCCGTACTAGTGGACGCTGATGGCTGTCCGGACTGCTGCTCGGACCCCCTAAGCTGTTCATACGAGGCCTGCAAAAACAGTGATTTAAAGATATGTTAGGGCATTAATTAACACAACAGACATTGAATAGAAAGACAAAAAATTAACAACTTAAACAAATTGACTTACATCGATCCACCGGGCAATATCTGAAATATAGTCGCCCGCCCGGTGCGCCTCGTCCTTGTCCTTCTTCCGCACGTGCGTCTGACTATACGTCAGAGCTACG
Organism: Escallonia herrerae; assembly: GCA_033070095.1. Taxonomy (NCBI): domain Eukaryota; kingdom Viridiplantae; phylum Streptophyta; class Magnoliopsida; order Escalloniales; family Escalloniaceae; genus Escallonia; species Escallonia herrerae. Next base: position 254,924 of record JAVXUP010000351.1, read on the forward strand.
ACCTCATCCTCCTCCAGATCCGGGTGCTCGACCGCATTCATGTGTCGGACGATGTCGTGTGGCACCGACCCCCCCGTGTGCGTCGGATCTCTGTTCTGTCTGTTCTTGGCCCCGCTCTTACTCTTGGCGTCCCAGCCTGGATCCGCAGCCCACCGATCTATCATCTGCCCCCATACAATCGGAGATATCCAATGTGGGGGATATGTCTTCATCTCCGTCATCGGGGCACCCTTGGGCAGCATCTTCTTCGCCCGGTCCCGTGCGTCGTGGAGCCATCGGCGGTAATTCTTGCCGATGTAAGCAAAGAAGGTTGCCGCCCCAGCGCCTGCTGATCAGGCGAGTCAAACGTGAACCCCTCCTGCAAGGCATTCAATAACACAAATTAATTTAAATACAAACTCTAATTAAACAAATACTATCGCAGAAAAAAATACTTCACCGTACCAGCCACTCCTCCCATAGGGACTCCCTCGCAGCGGCATCCCAGTCCTTCCAGTACAGGCGTGGCTCGAAGAATCGGCCCTTCACAAGAACGCCGATCTTCGTCCTCGCCTGATTCTCCAGGATCCTGCCAAAGAAGTAAATAAATAAATTAATACAGTTCAAATATAAATTAACACCCCAAATATTTAAATATAAGGCATGATGTGATTTTTTTTACTTACAGGCCCTCCTGGGTGAGCGTAACTCTCTGTTTACGCTGGGGGTCGATGCGTACCCCGCGTGTCGGGCCACGGCCTCGTCGAGATCCTACAAAACACAGACATTAATACAGTTCAAATATACTTTAAATAAAAGGCTAGCGAAAATGTACTAAACACCGTTATCAACTATACCTGAGGTAGAACCCACAGAAGAAGGAGAATCAACGCGCGTGTGGGATGAATCTGCGTCGGGCTGGGGCGACGATTGGGGCGATGGCTGGGGCTAGGGCTGGGGCTGGAGCTGGGGTTCCGTCTGCTATATGTGAGCACTCTGTGCCTCGTCATCAGTGGGCAATGACGAGGTGGGACCCACCGTGGAGGAAGCAGCTCGGCGTCCACCCCGGCCACGAATAGCCCGTATCCTATCCATATCTGACTTCGTATAGATAAATTACAAAGACATTAACACATTAAAAATAATAATTTGGCAAAAATCATCATCGGCACTATATATATGAATGGAGGTGCAAAAACACATCAATATGAACCAAGTTCTAAAATGTTACTACATTTTTACGTGGTGTTACAACATTACAAGTCAATCATTTTCAGTTTGGGAATCATCATCTTCATCACTAGACTCGTCGTCCTCTTCTTCGTGGGACTCGTCGTCCTCTTCATCTTCTAATTCATCCTCTTCATCAGTAGACTCAGTCACATCATCTCCAACACTTTCCATGTCTTTCGCGTCATCATCTACGAGTTCTTCTCCTACATGAAGTGTTGTTGGAAGAGGAAGATCGTCCTCCTCATTGTTCACCTCAACAGGTAACAAGATAGGTGGTTGGTCGGCTTGAAAGGTGTCTAGCTCACTGTCATATGTCACGGGCAATTTCTTGGACTTGATAACTGTATACCAATGAAATTTGGGATTGGCGAAGTCCTCCGCGTAAAAGACTGTGCAACTTGAATAGCAAACACAAAGGGCTCGTCTGATGCAAGTCTTGACTTGACATTGATATCTACAATCCCTTGAGAGCTAACACGGATTCCTCTACTGCATGTGACATCGAACCACGTACACTTAAACACTACCAGGTGGTTTTGGGAACCTAGACATGTAAGCTCAACAATCTCATCTAGCTCTCGGTAAAAGTCCATGCAATTCTCAGCTTAACAGTCACCGTTGACCAAGACTTCACTGTATTGGGTTTATTTTGTTCAGCCGTCATCTTTTACGTTAAACCTAAACCCGTTGATGATATAGCCTCCATGACAGGATGCTTGTTTGTTAGGGTCTTGAGCTAGTAATTTCAAGCAGGAGGCCACTGGTCTATCCATTGACTGAACCTATTGTAGATGACAGTGAAAATTAAGGATAAATTAGTATACTAATTGGCCACAGAACTGTATATAACACATAATATAATTTCGTTAAAGACTTACACACCTTCTGAACCACTGTACAAATTGTGATTTCCGATGAGATTCAAGTCCAGCGGGATCAGTGATTAAAGATTTCGCATCGAACTCACTGCAAACCAATATAGTTGTCTCGTTTGTCACACACTTTCAATTATGTACAGCAATGTAAGTGAATTAAGACATTAACTTACTCAACGAATGCCGAAACTTAATCGCAATCTAGAAGGGCATATATTATTGCAGCACTGTACTCTTCATCCGTTAGCCATCGAGTATACGTTCGGCCGAACATACTACCTGACTGCTTGAATATTGACAATTGTCCTTCCAAATTTGTTCTTGATCCGGGGTCATGTCGGCCTAGTTGATTTAACCTTGTATCAACATCAGGCCCGAAATATTGACTACAAAAGTTTACAAGCTCTTCCATTCGTAAGCCTCCTCAATTGAGCTCTCAACCTGAGCCTTAATGAGGACTTTTTTCTTTAAATGGAACATGAACCTAGAACTTTAGCGAATCGAGTTAGGTGGAATATCAATGATAACATGTGTCGCATTAAGTGTAAACGAACAACTATAACAATTTAAAGATTACCTCTCGAAGGGATACATAGAGGTGTCAAATGGGCCGGGCGGCCCGCGGGCTGGCCCAGCCCGGCCCTTTTTAGGCCCGGGCCCGGCCCTCTTTTAGCCCTAAAAATGGCCTTTTCAGTTTTTTTAAACTAAGGTGTATTTGCTTGCCTTCTATGACTAAAATGTAGAAGAAATATATTACTTTTAGATCATTAGTGAGAAAACAAACAAATATTCGTGGCCACAGATCTATTACTTTTAGATTTGAGCTAAGCAACACAACATTTTGAGAAGGCAAAAACATACCTTGCTTTGTAAGAAGTGTAAAAAGAAGGAAGAGTCAACTTCCAGTTGATGAGTAACTCGCGGAACATGCCAGCAAGTGGGAGGCTATGGTCATGTAGGTTGAATCTTTACTATCAGCTTCAAGGGCCAGGAAAGATGGTAAAATCATTTGTTTAAAATTGTACATAATTTTAGATTTTGACTTCCCCTGATCAGTTGGCCCAAGTTCTGAGTGATTGGGGAAGCAAGCGTTGAGTTGTAAAAAAGTTTGTACTAATTGATAATTAGCCGAACTTATTTGACAATAAATACCAAACCGACTAATTCCACCCTTTTACATATAAATTAGTATTAGTACCGTGCGTAAAAAAATACCTGTTAAAATACATATAAAAGCTAGTATTTATATTATTAAGTAATAATAACAAAATAGATAGTAAAATAATAATATTATTTTGAATAACAAAAAAAATGGGCCCGAGCCCGGCCCAAGCCCGGCCCTAGATGTTGGGCCTAGGGTCTGGGCTTGGACTGGGCCCAGATTTCCCTTATTCTGGCCAGGCCCGTTTGACAGCGGCCCTGGCCCGGTTTGCTGGAGGCCCGATGGGCTTGGGCTGGGCCGGCCCAAGCCCGGCCCATTTGACACCTCTAGGGATACATCCACCGATATTGCACGGGTCCACCCATCTTAGCTTCATATGCCAAGTGAACAGGCGGATGCTCCATTGAATCAAAGAACGAAGGTGGGAAGATTTTCTCCAGCTTGCAAATCGTCTCCACAATGTTCTTCTCAAGCACTTCCATGTTACTCACCCGGATCGTAGAAAAAACTTATATCTCGAAAGAAATGAGATAATTCAGTCAAAGTCTTGCCAACAACCTGTGGCAACAGTCCCTGGAAGACAATATGAATGAATCTCTCCATGAATACGTGGCAGTCGTGACTCTTCATCGCTTGGAATTTACATTTCGATACATTGCAACAACGAGATATGTTGGACGTAAACCCATCCAGAAGCTTCAAATTTTTAACCCACTGACAAACCTTCTCCAATTGTTTTTTGTCTAGACAGTAAGGTGTTTTCGAAAGTATCATCCTCCTGCTGACTGTCTGAGTATGCAATTCACGACGTACACGGTACACCCAATTGTTGTAGATCCCTCCTCGCTTTAAGCTGATCTTTCGATTTTCCCTTGACATTCATCACTGTGTTGAACACATTATCAAAAACATTCTTCTCAATATGCATCACATCCATGTTGTTTCGGATAACGAGCGTCCTCCAGTAGGCTAACTCCCAAAAAATACAAAATTTCCTCCAGTTGTGCTCTTTCCCAGACCTTGGAATCTTTTGATCTGGCACACCCTTGCTGTGTGGTATGTCAGTATCAAGTGCCTCCAGGTGCCTCGTCACCAGATGTGTAGTCCAGTGTGACAACCTCACGCTCAATTGTCCCGTCAAATTTATCCTTCTGCCTACGCAACTGATGGTTCGGTGGCAAAAGCTTACGATGACATTCGAACCACGAGGGCTTTCCGCCGTGCTTTAATGTATGATCGGGGTTCACGCCCATACAAGCAGGGCATGCTAGCTTCCCATGTGTAGACTCCATGGGAAGCTATGACAAGAACATGTACGGCTTCTTCATGCACATGCATGGTGGTTGTACAGGACAATAATAACAGGCCAACAGGAGTAAGGCATGGTAGGCTGACCGAAAGGGTTGAACCTATCAGTTGCGAGACCAAGTCTAACATTCCGAACCTCATGAGCAAAGACTGGATGCCAGCGGTCAAACTCCTTCCACGCATCTCCATCAGTTGGGTGTGTCAGCACATCGGCATCGTTGCTACGAGTCTCACGGTGAGCCCTCATATGTTCAGCCGTATTGGAGTAGTAGTACATTCTCTGAAGCCGTGGTGTGACAGGAAAATATCGTAATATCTTCTATGCAATGTTTTTCTTCTTCCCTTTGTCTGGTTTGTACCTCGAATGATCACATACTGGACACCGTGAAAACTCTTTATTCTTGTTCCAGAACAATACACAATCGTTATTGCACGCATCTATCTGCTCCTAGCTCAACCCAAGTTTCCTCATCTTCTTCTTCGCGTCATAGTACGACGGCGGTAGCTTTTCACTTTCCGGCAGAATTTTTTTGATTAAGGTAACAATCTCTTTAAAACCTTTCGTACTCAGCCCGTGGTTAGATTTTAACTGTAACAACCTACTAACCACAGACAGCCGTGTGTGTTTCGAAGCTCCATTCCATAATGGCTCTTTCGCAGCTCTTAACAACTCATAAAACTAATGAGCCCCTTATTCGGCGGTTGGGGACTGTCGTCACCACCGTCGTTACCCCAGTCAACATTAGCTTGCCCAACATCCATAATCATATCTCGGTAATCATACCATGCCTCCTCTCTAACTTCAGTTTGACTAGTTGGGTTAGACGACAATACTATCGTTTCCCCGTGCTGCGTCCACCTTGTGTATCCACCCATAAAACCGTACCGACGAAGATGCCATTTTACTTCAATTCTTTTTCTTCAATGCAACAACTCACATCTACCGCACGAACACCTTATCTTATCAAAGTCAACATGTGCAGAATGCGCGTAAGCAAAGTTAAGAAATTCGTCAACGCGATCCTCAAAATCGTCAGCATTCTTCCTTTTCATCCAACTTCGATTGACCCACATGACGACTGAATTATCGTACTGTATACCACCTTCAATTATGACCAATCATTAGAACTCATGTCTATATGAATGCATGAATGTGACAACATGTCTATATATTTCCCCTCCATTCTCTACTAGGTAGTGGTCTTATCCCATTCAGAAAAGCACATGTTTATAAAACAGTGAAGAACTCATGCTTAGTCCTATGTCTACATAAAATTCGGTAGCAACTCCCCACATTTCTCCAAGTACAAGACATCGATTAGGTGTTCTAACATTCATCTAACCTTGCCTTGCAAGGTTTGACGGATGTTAGAACACCAGATTTGTATGCACCCAGATAAACACATGAGAATGTGTATTAAATATCCACGATATAGAACACAGAGCATGAGTTAAAACACTGTTTTATAAACACGTAGCTTTTCCAAATTGTCCAAACTGGACATCCAAAGGCTCATTACAAAGCATTACTTTGTAATGAGTACCTTTGAACAGGAACTAAGGGTTTTTATGCATGCATGCGTTCAGAAATTGATAACATATGCAAGAATCTTTCCGAAATATCAAAACTACAGAAAGATCGTTGCATATGTTACCAATTCCACTTTAAATAGAATTTGTTGGCAACAAGTTGAACCATCTCGTTGCCAATGGACTTCGTAAAACAACAACGAATATAAAGAATGCAGGGTTTATAAACAACGAGTAATTGAACCATCTCTTGGCTAATTAGTGTTAATGAGGATTACCTTGGGCTAATTATAGCTAATTAGGGTTATTTTGAGCTAATAGCCGGGTTTGATTGTGCGGAGTAGTGTTGATTAGTCATAATTAGGGCTAATTAGGCTTAATTGGGTTATGTTAGGGCTAATTAGTGTTAATGAGGATTACCTTGGGCTAATTATAACTAATTAGGGTTGATCAGGACTAATTAGGGTTTAATTGTGCGGAGTAGTGTTAATTAGTCCTAATTAGGGCTAATTAGGCTTAATTAGGTTATGTTAGGGCTAATTAGTGTTAATGAGGATTACCTTGGGCCAATTATAGCTAATTAGGGTTGATTAGGACTAATTAGGGTTATTTTGAGCTAATTAGGGTTTAATTGTGCGGAGTAGTGTTGATTAGTCCTAATTAGGGCTAATTAGGCTTAATTAGGTTATGTTAGGGCTAATTAGTGTTAATGAGGATTACCTTGGGCCAATTATAGCTAATTAGGGTTGATTAGGACTAATTAGGGTTACTTTGAGCTAATTAGGGTTTAATTGTGCAGAGTAGTGTTGATTAGTCCTAATTAGGGCTAAGTAGGCTTGATTGGGTTATGTTAGGGCTAATTAACGTTAATGAGGATTATCTTGGGCTAATTATAGCTAATTAGGGTTGATTAGGACTAATTATGGTTATTTTGAGCTAATTAGGGTTTAATTGTGTGGAGTAGTGTTGATTAGTCCTAATTAGCACTAATTGGGCTTAATTGGGTTGTTAGGCTTAATTACGACTAATTAGGCCCGTAATCAGAGTTTAGTTAGGTTTTAGGGTTTAATTAATCTGATCACGGGTTTACAAGATATGAGTAATTAGGGCTAATTAGGGTTTAATTTGGACTGATTAGTGTTAATTAGAATCAATTTGGGGTAATTACAACTAATTTAATTTTCATTAGGTTCTTAGGGTTAATTAAAACCAATTAGGCTCGTTAGAGCTAATTAGGGTTCATTAAGGTTAATTGGGACTAATTAGGGCTAATTATAACCAGTGCTGGAGCCACTATGAGATTCTAAGGGTTGATAAAAATGTCGCGTTAATTTGATTAACCTAAATTCAACAACCAACCATTCAACTAATTCACAAATATCTCAATCTAATTGGGTCCCATCCTCCGTCAACAATCTCAATTCTCAATGCACAGTCAACAATTTCAATTCCCAATACCTCATATAGGGTGTCGGTATGGTGTCCGACACCTCCGAACACGTACGAAGATATTGATTTATTTTTTAAATGCCGGACATGCCAAAATGTGACATTTCGGTGTCGGTGTCAATCAGACACATCTCAGCTGTGTCCGAAGACATTGATTTATTTTTAAATTGTCCGACATCGTGCCGGACACCCATTGAAGAGGTGCCGGACACCCATTGAAGAGGCCAGACACCCAATGAAGAGGTGTCCACAAGTATAATTAACATTTCGGTGTAGGCGTCGATCGGACGCGGTGTCCATGTCCGTGCTACCTAATAGGTATCTCAATCCAATTGGGTCCCATCCTCCGTCAACAATCTCAATTCTTAAATGCTTAATGCAATAAAAATTAATAAAAATCACACTATAAATCCAATTGGGTCCCATCCTCTGTCAACAATCTTAATTCTCAATTCTCAATTGTCAAATGCTCAATGCAATAAATATTAATAAAAATCACACATTCAATCCAATTGGGTCCCATTTTTCGTCAACAATCTCAATATCTCAAATGCTCAATGCACAATTAACAATCTAAAATCATCAATTAACAACCTAAAATAATCAATTAATAATCTCAATTCTCAAATGCACAACTAACAACCTAAAATCATCAATCAATAATCACAATTCTCAAATGCACAATTAACAACCTAAAATTATCAAACAAATAATCAATGTTCAAATGGAAAAAAATTGTTCAAAATGCACATGTCCAATGCGCTTGAATTATTTTTCATCTCAACAAAACTTCATAAGCTGTTTGTTTGATAATTTTAAAGAAAACAATCCAATTGAAAATAATCAATGTTCAAATGGGAAGTATTTAAAGAAAATGAGCATATACGTTATGTTTCTTGTCCATCTCAAGAAGTCACAAAGAAAATTAAGTTGTGATCGAGACATTAGTTTCATAAAGATATTAGCTAAGAAGCATGGATACGGGTGCGGATACGACAATATGTATGAGTGACAACATAAGTTTTTAGAATCTAATAATAGTTTGAATATATGGTTAGTTAGTTGAGTTTGTTTTGTCAAATTCTGCTGTGCTGCTCAATTCCCCCTGCTTTGTTTATGTTCTAAACTTATGGACATTAAGGTTCTTTCACATTGTAGAACTCCTATAATGAAGGTTTTAGTTTTTTTTACTAGTGATTTCATTACAATAATTTAATTCTAGCTTTGATAGTTAAAACTTCTAGTTTATTTTTATTAGTTTGTCGATTAATATGGCCTATTTGTTGTATTATAACATTTTTACTGGCATGTAGTGAAGTGCCCCACATTCCAAGGCTTAGGTAATTGTTGTTTTTGTCAATATTCACCTTTGCTAATTGTTTGGCCATTTAAATGAGCGTTTTGGTAATTGTCAAATAGCCCTCCGTATGCAACATATGGGGTCAAACCAGTATATAATATAACATGGATGGATCTGGCTATCATATCAATGAGGTATAGATCCAACCTTTCGAAAATGTCACAAGGCACCAGATATTATGACACGTGCTATGCTGAAACCTTATTCCACTATCTCCGACTAACATCCTGCACCAGCACCGTCACTTTGTAACCCTAACCAATCCCCACCCACCCCCACAAACACACATAAACCCAATCAGTGGTCACCAATTTGTAGCATCAAGCAACCACCATTTGAAAACACACTGGATCAACAATTCAAATGAGATCCCTTGTCATTCAGAGTCCACAGTAAGAAAATAAGATAGACAAGAACAAATTTCAATTAAAAGTACTATGACACAAGCCACCGTCCTCACCGATCTATATTCTTGTGCAACACAGGCCTACCTCTTTGCATCCACCAAATACATCATATTCATAACAAATACAATATATCATATAAAAAAATACACATTATCACAACAAAATAAAAAAAAAGAAAATTGATGTGAGAAGTGAGACTATAATTACACAAAAACACCTAACATTCTACATTCCACATTGTCCAAGTCTCAGCAGAAACCAAAAAAGAAAAAAAAATTGACGGAAAAGGAAGATAGATAGGAAGTCAGAGACATACCTTCGAAGCAAAGCTGCCGGAGATGAGTAGGGTGGTCGCAGGTGGTCGCTGGAGGTCCCAGATGGTTTTCGGTGGTGGCGGCTGTTCGGTGGTGTCGTGGGTGGTCACGACTGTTCGATGGCTGTCGCGGGAGGTCGCCGGAGTTAAAGGTGGCACGACATCAGTGGGTTGTCGTCGGCGGTGAGGGAGGCTCACCAGAGTTAGATCGTCGGTGGGTGGAAACGGGGACAGAGAGATAAACGGCAGAGAGAGAGAGAAATGGGGAGAGAGAAAATGCAGATCTGTGTTGATTAAAGGACTCTTAGCGACGGAATAACCTGTCGCTAAAAGTCCGTCGGTCAAAGAAATTTTATTCGACGGATTTTTTTTAGCGACGGTATTATTCCTTCGATTAAAAAATATTAAAAACCTCAAAATTTACAAATTCCATAAAAATATTTAACGACGGGATCCCCATCGTTAAAAGCCCGTTGTTAAAAGTCCGCCGGCAAAGGTTTTTACAGACGTAATATTCCGTCGGTAAAACTTTTTACCAACGGAGTTTCCCATCGCTGAAAGAGCTTTTGGCGACGGAAAACATTCCGTCGCTAAATCTATCTTTTCATGTAGTGGTAGTAACAAAGTGGGAAGATGAGTACCCTTAATTTCTACGTAGCATATGCAGGTAAAGTGCTCAATTTCACTAAAATCCAAGAAGATTGAAACCATTTTGCATATCATAAATAAAACGCTAATGCAAAGGTAGAGTGCAAATTTTTTAGAAAGGTCTATATAAGTTAATGAATCCCTCCATCTGGCCTCTGCCCATTTAGGAAACTCACCATGAATATTGTTGTACAATAGGTCCACCATATCAAGAACACTATTGGCTCTTAACGATCCTGTGAGCTCCTTCAACTTGCAAGAGGACAATCGCAACGATGTAAGACTGTTAGTGGTGCTCACTCACATATTGCTGTTAGACAACTCAAGATGCTGAAAATTTATGACATTTGAAAACATGTCTAGCTCTACAGTGCCTGTTAAGTTGTTCCTTGAAAGGTAGAGAGAAGCCAGGTTCTCAAGTTCTATAATTCATAGTGGAACTGGACCAGTTAGTTCATTGTTACTCAAAAAGATGAACTCAGTGACTTGTAATGGAACTCATGCATTGGCCCAGTGAGTTGATTATTGCAGAGGTCCAATTGCACGAGTGGCAAAATAAAAACGGACTAAGATGTTATTGTACCATTGAGTGAATTATTTAATGAATAGAGAGTAATCAAGTTTGGAAGCTGAAAATTTTTGGAGGAAGGGGACTATTAGTAAATTAGATGACATATCTAGCAGTAGAAGTTGTGTGAGGTTCGCAACTAAGGATAGAAATGGACCAATGAAGTTGTTACCTGTAAGCGTCAGAGGTAGTTGTATGAGATTAGCAAAAACGTGTGGAATTTGGCCTTTGCATTTGTGATTGATGATTGTATGAAGAACCTAATTGAGTCAGTTGCTTAAGATTTGGGAGAGAAGATGGAAGATTTCCACTAAAGCTATTTTCTGAGAGGTCCAGAAAGGTAATTAGGGTGATGTTTCCCATAAGGTAAGCCGGTAAGTAACGGACCTTGAAAAGTTGCACCCCTAAAGTTGCAAGTGATTCAAAGTCTTCAGAAGACCAATTGAATTCAATAATTCTCCAACTAAACTTGTTGTTGAAAGATCCAACCACCTGAGAAGAATGCTCATGTTTGTTTTTGGTAACATATCAGTGAGGCTCTTGTTGAAACTTAAATGAAGTGTGTATAAATATGGCAGTTAAAAAAATTTATCCGGTAGTATACCGTGCAATCCAATACTCTGAAGAGTGATCGAAGACAAAGAAGAAGACAAGTTTTGAAGGAGCATTTTAAAACTGTTAGGCTTAAGTTTGAAACTTTGATTATTGTTATAGAGATCAAGCGAAACAAGATTTGAAAGACGCAAAATTTATGGGGATTTTAGGTTTGAAAATTTTGGGTAAGAGAGGTTTAGATGTGCCAAACTTGCATGCCTGCCAATTTGATAGGAACCCCAGAGGGATAGATACCGTTATGAGCAAGACATAGTGTTTGTTTGTAAATATTGCTTGTCATACTCACAATTGACAGAAGCAAAACTTTCTATGGTGAAATCTAGACTGAATTTGCATGGCTGTGCTCGGAAGGCATCAATGATTATTTGCAATGGAAGGACGGGATGGTGAGGAATAAGCAAGTTGATGCTGCAAGTCCAAGATAAAGAGAAGGAAGAGATCAAGCAGCATTGACAATCTCTGTTTCCTAATCAAAACATTAAAAGCAAACAATCGTCTTAACTCAATGGCAGAGTAGTTCAATTTTAAACAATTAGTCTGTAAAAGGCAAGCTTTATTGCAACCGCACTATGAAGTAGAAAAAAAAAAATTCAGCACAAATGGTACCTAGTCAAACACATAGCATGTGAATTGTTAAGCACTAAATGTCAGTGGTACAGTCTCTAATAATAACAAAGTCCGGCAATGATGCATTTAGAGTGTACTGTCTTGTGGACTCATCTTAGGACTTTCCCACCAATAAAAGTCGACTTATTGTGATTTAGTTCGTAATATAGTTCCTTTTTCGACTAAGTGAACTCATTGTTGTCCCACCAAAAGTAAACAAACAAATACATCGAGTACTGGAATAATTTGTCAAATTTGTGAGTAAGCAACGTGTACACCATCCCATCCTATGTCTTCTGTCTTTCAAGAGTTACCTCTTTCATGCTTTTACTTATACATGTACTTTGTTACCTCGTAATTTTCATTTTCTACCCAGGAGCACGGGATAAGACATTTTGGGATGGTTCTTAAATTCTCTCTTTCCTAGAATCCAAAGAACCAAAACTAATCATCAAAGCTCCTGTATTTTGTCCACCCAAGACAAAGTTGGAAACAACACATTTGCATTTTTTAAATGGCTCTTAAATCCTCTTTTTCTTACGTCAATGCTAAGAACAAAACTAATTAGCAAATTCCCTGTATACTGTCCACCCAAGGTATAACCAATATAAACACATTTCCTATTCTCTTAAAGGTTCTTCACTACAAGAAAAGACGTTTTTTGAGACGGAATTTTAGCGACGGAAGTATTTCCGTCGCTAAATGAGCTTTCACCGACGGATAATTCCGTCGGTAAAAATTCTGTTGTTAAATACTATTAGTGAAGGAATCTGATGTCGAAAAAAAATTTTGGCGACAAAATTTTGCCTGCGGTCTTTTAGCTACACGGAACTTTCGTCGCTAAACTTTTTTTAGAATTTTTTTATTTTCGAGGGTTTCATAAAAAAATTTAAGCGACGGAAAATCACCGTCGCTAAAATTCCGTCTATAAAAGTACGACCTTCACCGACAGATTTTTAGCGACGGTTTCATTCCGTGGCTAAAAAGTCTTTATTAAGTCCCTCAAAATCTGGTTTTTCTCTCTCCCCGTTTCTCTCTTCGAATGCTCTGAGTTCTCACCGCTGGCGATCCCATGGTGCCCCACCTTCGGCGCACCTCATCCACCCCCCGATGCCGCGTGACCAATATATCCACCACCACTGCCGCCGCGCCACCAACACCGCTGCCCTCCACTGCCGCCGACAATAATTACCCGTCAACCTCACTTAGAAGGTATGATTACTTCCAACAATTTTGATTTTGAATCTGTATATTGTTTCGTATGGTGACTACTATCGGGTATGATTTTGATATTCATCCATGTTTTTTTTTCAGTGTGCAATTTGGATTTGGTTTCATTTTTGGATTGTAATTTTAGCTTGGATATGCAAACACCTTGAGATGTTGATGATGCATAATATGTAGAATACTATATTGATTGTTGTCTAGTCCAACTTTATGTATAGTAAACTAATTATAAGGGGAGTACACTAATCATAAAATTAGATACGAAGATACCATATTCCTTAATTCATTTCTACTACATTATCTTGACAATCTAAGATTTTCTTTGCCCTTAATCACTAAGATGTATTTCTACTACACTCGTGCCCAGCTCCATCAAGTACTCGACACCCAGTACCCCGACCCGAAACTAAAGCACAAAACCACAGTTGGGGCAAAACATAGCAAGTGTGTAAGACACAAAGCTGAGATTCCTGCCTTCTTACTTGTACTTCGAAGTAAAAAAAGAAATACCTTCAGTCACAAACCAATGCCTTAATGCCATAGATTCTAAGAATGACGTAGGTATTGATCAACAATTTCATCACCTTCAGATCTTGTACTCTACCAATCGAGGGTGTGGAGTGTGGTAGATTGACCATCAGCCCAATCAGGCCCTAACCTAAAAAGAGTGTAAGACACAAAGAGAAGGTAAATATCACATGGGTGCAAACTGCAAAGCTGGAAAAGTCCAAACAAAACTTTTCTGTGCTTAAAAGAATGAGCACACAAAGATTGGAAAAGTTAAAACATAACTTTTCCTTGCTTATAAGAATGAGATTAAAAAGTCTAAATATTAGTATCCTAAACTTTCTACGGCTCAATGATACTAAACTTGAATTGAGATACCTGCGAGTGTTGAAAGTATGAAACAAAATAGAAGAAGTATGTTCATGAAATGCTGTTTAAAGGTTGTATGCTGGGCTATATCTTTTATTATACTTCAGCTTTTAGCATTGCTATAGGGTAAGCAATTAATGGCTGATGCTTTAGCATTGCTATAGAGTAAGCAGTTCATGGCTGATTATTGGTTTCCTGATTTGATTAGATTAGACAAGTTACAAGAGGGACTGCTAATCTGAAATTCAAGGAATAGTGGGGACACCTAAATTGAAATAATTGAACCCTAAATTGAATGCCCCAAATCAACCAAATCCTAAATTGAATCAATAGAACCCCTTAATTGAACCCTAAATTGAAGTAATAGAACCCTAATTAAACCCTAAATTGAAGGTCCTAATCGAATCAAACCCTAAATTAAACTAATTGAACTCCTAATTGAACCCTAAATTGAATGCCCTAATCCAACCGAACCCTAAATTAAATGCCTCAAATCAACCGAACCCTAAATTGAACTAATAGAACCCCCTAATTGAACCCTAAATTGAAGTAATTGAACCATAATTAAAATCTAAATTGAATGCCCTAATCGAATCGAACCCTAAATTAAACTAATTGAATGCCCTGATCCAACCGAACCCTAAATTGAAATAATTGAACCCTAAATTGAATGCCCCAAATCAACCAAATCCTAAATTGAATCAATAGAACCCTCTAATTGAACCTTAAATTGAAGTAATTGAATCCTAATTAAACCCTAAATTGAATGCCCTAATCGAATCGAACCCTAAATTAAACTGTATTAATGTCAGTGTTTTGTAGGATCTCGATGAGGCCGTGGTCCGACACGCAAGCTACGCATCGACCCCCAGCGTAAACAGAGTTACGCTTACCCACAAGGGCCTGTAAGTAAAAAAAATATCACATCATGACTTATATTTAAAATTTTGGGGTGTTAATTTATATTTGAACTGTTTTAATTTATTTATTTACTTCTTTGGCAGGATGTTGGAGAATCAGGCGAGGACGAAGATCGACGTTCTTGTGAAGGGCCGATTCTTCCAGCCACGCCTATACTGGAAGGACTGGGATGTCACTGCGAGGGAGTCCCTATAGGGGGAGTGGCTGGTACGGTAAAGTATTTTTTTTAGTGATAGTATTTGTTTAATTAGAGTTTGTTTTCTGTAGTTAATTTGTGTTATTGAATGCCTTACATGAGGGGTTCATGTTTGACTCGCCTGAGCAGCAGGCACTGGGGTAGCAGACCTTCGTTGCTTACATCGGCAAGAATTACCGCCGATGGCTCCACGACGCAAGGGACCGGGTGAAGAGGATGCTACCCGAGGGTGCCCCGATGACGGAGATGACGAGATATCCCCCACATTAGATATCTCCGACTGTATGGACGGCGATGATAAATCGGTGGGCTGCGGATCCAAGTTGGGATGCTAAGAGTAAGAGCGGGGCTGAGAACAGATAGAACAGAGATACGACGCACACGCGGAGGGGGGGTCGGTGCCACACAACATCGTCCGACACAAGAATGCGGTCGAGCACCCGGATTTGGAGGAGGATGAGGTCGTAGCTCTGACGTATAATCAAACGCACGTGCAAAAGAAGGACAAGGACGAGGTGCACCGGGCGGGCGACTATATTTCAGATATTGCCCTGTTGATCGATGTGAGTCAATTTGTTTAAGTTGTTAATTTTTTATCTTTCTATCCTCAAAGTCTGTTGTGTTAATTAATGCCCTAACATATCTTTATATCACTGTTTTTGTAGGCCTCGTATAAACAGCTTAGGGGGTCCGAGCAGCAGTCCGAATAACCATCACCGTCCACTATTACGGGTGCAAGTACTGGGGCGTTGAAGCAATGGCTGGATATGCCGGAGGTCTTCAATCGACCGAAAGGCCGTATACGCGGCCTGCCTAGTTGGACTTCTCGTGCCATGATAGGAGCCTCCTCACCCCCCACTGCTCCTCCACAGACACCGGCTCCTCGGCATCCGCTGGACGAGGAGGAGATCGCGCGCATTGCTATGGTGGTGTTGAGGATGATCAGGGAGCATTGCTACGGAACTCCTTGCCTTAAACTTATCAATATGAGCAAGTGTCCATGACAATGACTTGTTGCATAGTTTTCCCATTTTCGTCAGCTTGGAACAACAGTTGTCGTTAATCTTCTTAAGGAAGACAACATAATCCAACACCTGCCGACCACATTGTCTGGTAATAACATTCAGGCAATCTCCCAAATATTTGTAATAACCTTTTCTTGGTTGCGGAGGAAGTTTCTGGCCGTACCATGGATCTGAGGGATCTGTCTTGTAAGGAATTTGCTCTTGGGCAGCTCTAACTTCAATTGCACCATAGGCAACGATTAGGGCTACCAATACCAAAAACCCATGCACGAGTCTTTCCATTCTTATCGTGGCTTGTATTTTAGGGTAACTTGATAGTAGTTTTATGAAGCGGAGTTGTAATTTATATAGCATTTGGTGATTGAAGTCCGTAGGTTCGAGCAAAACCGTTATTTGCTTAGTCATATTAATTGATAAGCTTTAACTTTAGTTTCGGCATTGATGAATGTTTGATAAGCTTTAATTAAGTTTCTAGATTAATAAATGCTTGCACTAATCAAGATTTTCGTTACGCTAATGAAAAGAGTGAAGTACCAAGGATGCCATACTTGGACCCAAATCTCAATCTGGTCACTAGATTCACATTGGGCTGTAATGGTTGTTGGACTTGTCTATTGATTCAACTGAGTCCTTTTGTTATCCAAACCAAAGAAAATGACCATCATAATTCGATCCAAATTTAGACTGGGTCACTAGATTCCACTCACGTTATAAGTGGGGGCAAACACGTTAGAAAACCCATATTGATTATCTTTTCGTTACTCTTTCTTCTATCAACCAACCGCTTGCCACAACCACCCAATACCCGCAAATCGGGGACCTAGGAGCGTTGTCGAGTGGAGGCAGTGAAGGGTTGTTAACACCTTTAACCCATAAATCTTGCCACTACATCTCCTTTTTAGTTAGGTGGTAGTTAGCAACTTATCAAAAGAGTAACGCGAACCTAAATTCATGAATCTTTAAATTCATTTAGAAAAACAATGTTCAACGAATAAAACCATTTGGAAACTTAATAAGCCTCAAGTTCATGGAATTTATATGTTGGAAGACTATAGTTATATGAACCTTTTTTTTTTTAATTTTCAGATATAAACAGCCAAATTTGAAACACATTTCCAACAAACACCCACTTGTTTCAAATTTTAAAAGACATGCTTGATCGACACAGTCACGTACATCTCCAAATTGTACCTTTTTCGGTTTGAACCATTGCCTTGTGAAGTATTTCTTGATTCACCTAGGAACTTAGTGGACAAAGCCTTGAATTAAGAGCCAAGTTAACAAATCTGAACTACACCACATACACTTCTGTTTCGGAGATGGAGTACTAAAGTTTGACACGTTATGACCTTGTGTCTTGATCCCAACACTCTAAGTGCTCTAAGGATTATAAAAGCCGCAATAATCCCATAGGAAGCAGCCATACTTCCAAACCCAGATCGGTGAATCCATCAAGGGTGACCTTCCCAACACAAAGTTTGTGGATTCATTAAAAGAATCAAATCTCAACCTCCACTCAAACAAGGTGATACAATGAATCTTTCAAGAACTATCTCGCTAGCTCAACCAAAACCCATTGGTCTATATACATATTAATAAAAAGTTATTATCTCAACCTCTATCTCATGCAGGAACATGCACACACATCATATGAAGGGCAAAATGAAAATTCATTTTATTGTGTGCATCACTAGTTGTCACATTACTCGTTTTTCTCAATTAAAACCCAGGATAAAATCAATGGGTTGGGTGTCCATAATTTACAACTTAAAAAATCAATAGGCTTTAAGCCCATCCCCCTTGATGTCTCAGACACTAAGTGTAACACCTCGAAATTCTCGGAGCGTTAAACAATCATTCAATAGCATCAGTTCAATAATCAGCTCCAATATATATCATAGTTTCTACCATAACTCAAACTCTCAAATTAATTATTCTTAAATGAAAAGGCGTTTGTTCATTGTGCTGTTAAGAGTTTGTCGTCAGCGGGTGGCACATGTTTGCATTGTTTTGAAAATAAGCGGGTAGTTAGTAACATGGAATATATCGTAGGGCGTTTCAGGGATAAAAATGTGTAGAAACATGTTTAAACACGTAAGACCTTTAAGATAGAGAGATGTGCCGTTTAGAGTTTGTCGTCAGCGGGTGGCATGTGTTTGCATTGTTTTGAAAATAAGCGGGTAGTTAGTAATATGGAATATATCGTAGGGCATTTTCAGGGATAAAAATGTCTAGAAACATGTCTAAACACGTAAGACTTTTGAGATAGAGAGACGTGTGTGACAGTTGACACGAATTCCATTAGTTTAGAATGGACCGATGTTCCAATTCTGCTCATTGTGAGAAAAAGGAGCATGAACAAAGAATGTTATCAATGAGGCCTAACAAACCACTTAAATTATTCGTAACTAACTCATCGGAAAATTTGATATTAATTACTTGTGAGCGAGGCGAAAAAGGGTAAAATTCGATCGGCTTCCTTTAGCAAGCAATTCTACGTACATCTTTAAATAGTTACTAAATACATTTTCTTTTTACGTTACTAATCTTACAGGAAATATGAATTTATTTGGAAGGGACTTTACGTCATTGGGGCTGTTGGCTTTCACTTTCAATGGTTCTCTACCAGGTGGTTCGGTGGCTCCATAAATACATGGCCAAATAACGCCCGCCTTTGATCTAGCCACCAATCCAAAGCCTTACTCAGTCCCACGGGAGGCGTCAAGAGACGCGGAGAATCTGACAGGGGTGGGGGAGTGTCTGACCCCTTAGGGGAAAACTTATTTGGGAGGAGGTACATCATGCTACGATTTAGTACTTTAAGAAGCAATTCGTAAACTCATTTTAGTATTGAAAATAATATGTGAACTTCTTTGTCAAAGCAACTGAAAAAGAGAATACACTCGTGCTCACTTTCTTCAACGTGAACAAATATCAAAGGCCTCGTCACTCCTCCTTATGATGACGGAACTCCTTGCTTTAAACTTATCAATATGAGCAAGTGTCCATGACAATGACTTGTTGCATAGTTTTCCCATTTTCGTCACCTTGGAACAACAGTTGTCGTCAATCTTCTTAAGGAAGAAAACATAATCAAACACCTGCCGACCACATTGTCTGGTAATAACATTCAGGCAATCTCCCAAATATTTGTAATAACCTTTTCTTGGTTGCGGAGGAAGTTTCTGGCCGTACCATGGATCTGAGGGATCTGTCTTGTAAGGAATTTGCTCTTGGGCAGCTCTAACTTCAATTGCACCATAGGCAACGATTAGGGCTACCAATACCAAAAACCCATGCACGAGTCTTTCCATTCTTATCGTGGCTTGTATTTTAGGGTAACTTGATAGTAGTTTTATGAAGCGGAGTTGTAATTTATATAGCATTTGGTGATTGAAGTCCATAGGTTCGAGCAAAACCGTTATTTGCTTAGTCATATTAATTGATAAGCTTTAACTTTAGTTTCGGCATTGATGAATGTTTGATAAGCTCTAATTAAGTTTCTAGATTAATAAATGCTTGCACTAATCAAGATTTTCGTTACGCTAATTGAAAGAGTGAAGTACCAAGGACGCCGTAGTTGGACCCAAATCTCAATCTGGTCACTAGATTCACATTGGGCTGTATTGGTTGTTGGACTTGTCTATTGATTCAACTGAGTCCTTTTGTTATCCAAACCAAAGAAAATGACCATCACAATTCGATCCAAATTTAGACTGGGTCACTAGATTCCACTCACGTTATAAGTGGGGGCAAACACGTTAGAAAACCCATATTGATTATCTTTTCATTACTCTTTCTTCTATCAACCAACCGCTTGCCACAACCACCGAATACCCACAAATCGGGGACCTAGGAGCGTTGTCGAGTGGAGGCAGTGAAGGGTTGTTAACACCTTTAACCCATAAATCTTGCCACTACATCTCCTTTTTAGTTAGCTGGTAGTTTGCAACTTATCAAAAGAGTAACACGAACCTAAATTCATGAATCTTTAAATTCATTTAGAAAAACAATGTTCAACGAATAAAACCATTTGGAAACTTAATAAGCCTCGAGTTCATGGAATTTATATGTTGGAAAACTATAGTTATATGAACTTTTTTTTTATTTTTTATTTTCAGATATAAACAGCCAAATTTGAAACACATTTCCAACAAACACCCACTTGTTTCAAATTTTAAAAGACATGCTTGATCGACACAGTCACGTACATCTGCAAATTGTACCTTTTTCGGTTTGAACCATTGCCTTGTGAAGTATTTCTTGATTCACCTAGGAACTTAGTGGACAAAGCCTTGAATTAAGAGCCAAGTTAACAAATCTGAACTACACCACATACACTTCTGTTTCGGAGATGGAGTACTAAAGTTTGACACGTTATGACCTTGTGTCTTGATCCCAACACTCTAAGTGCTCTAAGGATTATAAAAGCCGCAATAATCCCATAGGAAGCAGCCATACTTCCAAACCCAGATCGGTGAATCCATCAAGGGTGACCTTCCCAACACAATGTTTGTGGATTCATTAAAAGAATCAAATCTCAACCTCCACTCAAACAAGGTGATACAGTGAATCTTTCAAGAACAATCTTGCTAGCCCCAACCAAAACCCATTGGTCTATATACAAATGAATTAAAAGATATTATCTCAACCTCTATCTCATGCAGGAACATGCACACACATCATAAGAAGGGCGAAATGAAAATTCATTTTATTGTGTGCATCACTAGTTGTCACATTACTCGTTTTTCTCAATTAAAACCCAGGATAAAATCAATGGGTTGGGTGTCCATAATTTACAACTTAAAAAATCAATAGGCTTTAAGCCCATCCCCCTTGATGTCTCAGACACTAAGTGTAACACCTCGAAATTCTCGGAGCGTTAAACAATCATTCAATAGCATCAGTTCAATAATCAGCTCCAATATATATCACAGTTTCTACCATAACTCAAACTCTCAAATTAATTATTCTTAAATGAAAAGGCGTTTGTTCATTGTGCTGTTAAGAGTTTGTCGTCTGTGGGTGGCACATGTTTGCATTGTTTTGAAAATAAGTGGGTAGTTAGTAACATGGAATATATCGTAGGGCGTTTCAGGGATAAAAATGTGTAGAAACATGTTTAAACACGTAAGACCTTTAAGATAGAGAGATGTGCCGTTTAGAGTTTGTCGTCAGCGGGTGGCACGTGTTTGCATTGTTTTGAAAATAAGCGGGTAGTTAGTAATATGGAATATATCGTAGGGCATTTCAGGGATAAAAATGTCTAGAAACATGTCTAAACACGTAAGACTTTTGAGATAGAGAGACGTGTGTGACAGTTGACACGAATTCCATTAGTTTAGAATGGACCGATGTTCCAATTCTGCTCATTGTGAGAGCATGAACAAAGAATGTTATCAATGAGGCCTAACAAACCACTTAAATTATTCGTAACTAACTCATCGGAAAATTTGATATTAATTACTTGTGAGCGAGGCGAAAAAGGGTAAAATTCGATCGGCTTCCTTTAGTAAGCAATTCTACGTACAGCTTTAAATAGTTACTAAATACATTTTCATTTTACGTTACTAATCTTACAGGAAATATGAATTTATTTGGAAGGGACTTTACGTCGTTGGGGCTGTTGGCTTTCACTTTCAATGGTTCTCTAACAGGTGGTTCGGTGACTCCATAAATACATGGCCAAATAACGCCCGCCTTTGATCTAGCCACCAATCCAACGCCTTACTCAGTCCCACGGGAGGCGTCAAGAGACGCGGAGAATCTGACAGCGGTGGGGGAGTGTCTGACCCTTTAGGGGAAAACTTATTTGGGAGGAGGTACATCATGCTACGATTTAGTACTTTAAGAAGCAATTCGTAAACTCATTTTAGTATTGAAAATAATATGTGAACTTCTTTGTCAAAGCAACTGAGAAAGAGAATACACTCGTGCTCACTTTCTTCTACGTGAACAAATGTCAAAGGCCTCGTCACTCCTCCTTATGATGACGGAACTCCTTGCTTTAAACTTATCAATATGAGCAAGTGTCCATGACAATGACTTGTTGCATAGTTTTCCCATTTTTGTCACCTTGGAACAACAGTTGTCGTCAATCTTCTTAAGGAAGAAAACATAATCAAACACCTGCCGACCACATTGTCTGGTAATAACATTCAGGCAATCTCCCAAATACTTGTAATAACCTTTTCTTGGTTGCGGAGGAAGTTTCTGGCCGTACCATGGATCTGAGGGATCTGTCTTGTAAGGAATTTGCTCTTGGGCAGCTCTAACTTCAATTGCACCATAGGCAACGATTAGGGCTACCAATACCAAAAACCCATGCACGAGTCTTTCCGTTCTTATCGTGGCTTGTATTTTAGGGTAGCTTGATAGTAGTTTTATGAAGCGGAGTTGTAATTTATATAGCATTTGGTGATTGAAGTCCGTAGGTTCGAGCAAAACCGTTATTTGCTTAGTCATATTAATTGATAAGCTTTAACTTTAGTTTCGGCATTGATGAATGTTTGATAAGCTCTAATTAAGTTTCTAGATTAATAAATGCTTGCACTAATCAAGATTTTCGTTACGCTAATGAAAAGAGTGAAGTACCAAGGACGCCATAGTTGGACCCAAATCTCAATCTGGTCACTAGATTCACATTGGGCTGTAATGGTTGTTGGACTTGTCTATTGATTCAACTTAGTCCTTTTGTTATCCAAACCAAAGAAAATGACCATCATAATTCGATCCAAATTTAGACTGGGTCACTAGATTCCACTCACGTTATAAGTGGGGGCAAACACGTTAGAAAACCCATATTGATTATCTTTTCGTTACTCTTTCTTCTATCAACCAACCGCTTGCCACAACCACCCAATACCCGCAAATCGGGGACCTACGAGCGTTGTCGAGTGGAGGCAGTGAAGGGTTGTTAACACCTTTAACCCATAAATCATGCCACAACATCTCCTCTTTAGTTAGCTGGTAGTTTTCAACTTATCAAAAGAGTAACGCGAACCTAAATTCATGAATCTTTAAATTCATTTAGAAAAACAATGTTCAACGAATAAAACCATTTGGAAACTTAATAAGCCTCAAGTTCATAGAATTTATATGTTGGAAAACTATAGTTATATGAACTTTTTATTTTTTTATTTTCAGATATAAACAGGCAAATTTGAAACACATTTCCAACAAACACCCACTTGTTTCAAATTTTAAAAGACATG
The DNA here is from genome assembly GCA_033070095.1 of Escallonia herrerae. NCBI lineage: Eukaryota > Viridiplantae > Streptophyta > Magnoliopsida > Escalloniales > Escalloniaceae > Escallonia > Escallonia herrerae. Next base: position 278,436 of record JAVXUP010000351.1, read on the forward strand.
CTTGATCGACACAGTCACGTACATCTGCAAATTGTACCTTTTTCGGTTTGAACCATTGCCTTGTGAAGTATTTCTTGATTCACCTAGGAACTTAGTGGACAAAGCCTTGAATTAAGAGCCAAGTTAACAAATCTGAACTACACCACATACACTTCTGTTTCGGAGATGGAGTACTAAAGTTTGACACGTTATGACCTTGTGTCTTGATCCCAACACTCTAAGTGCTCTAAGGATTATAAAAGCCGCAATAATCCCATAGGAAGCAGCCATACTTCCAAACCCAGATCGGTGAATCCATCAAGGGTGACCTTCCCAACACAATGTTTGTGGATTCATTAAAAGAATCAAATCTCAACCTCCACTCAAACAAGGTGATACAGTGAATCTTTCAAGAACTATCTTGCTAGCCCCAACCAAAACCCATTGGTCTATATACAAATGAATTAAAAGATATTATCTCAACCTCTATCTCATGCAGGAACATGCACACACATCATAAGAAGGGCAAAATGAAAATTCATTTTATTGTGTGCATCACTAGTTGTCACATTACTCGTTTTTCTCAATTAAAACCCAGGATAAAATCAATGGGTTGGGTGTCCATAATTTACAACTTAAAAAATCAATAGGCTTTAAGCCCATCCCCCTTGATGTCTCAGACACTAAGTGTAACACCTCGAAATTCTAGGAGCGTTAAAACAATCATTCAATAGCATCAGTTCAATAATCAGCTCCAATATATATCAGAGTTTCTACCATAACTCAAACTCTCAAATTAATTATTCTTAAATGAAAAGGCGTTTGTTCATTGTGCTGTTAAGAGTTTGTCGTCAGCGGGTGGCACATGTTTGCATTGTTTTGAAAATAAGCGGGTAGTTAGTAACATGGAATAAATCGTAGGGCGTTTCAGGGATAAAAATGTGTAGAAACATGTTTAAACACGTAAGACCTTTAAGATAGAGAGATGTGCCGTTTAGAGTTTGTCGTCAACGGGTGGCATGTGTTTGCATTGTTTTGAAAATAAGCGGGTAGTTAGTAATATGGAATATATCGTAGGGCATTTCAGGGATAAAAATGTCTAGAAACATGTCTAAACACGTAAGACTTTTGAGATAGAGAGACGTGTGTGACAGTTGACACGAATTCCATTAGTTTAGAATGGACCGATGTTCCAATTCTGCTTATTGTGAGAAAAAGGAGCATGAACAAAGAATGTTATCAATGAGGCCTAACAAACCACTTAAATTATTCGTAACTAACTCATCGGAAAATTTGATATTAATTACTTGTGAGCGAGGCGAAAAAGGGTAAAATTCGATCGGCTTCCTTTAGTAAGCAATTCTACGTACAGCTTTAAATAGTTACTAAATACATTTTCTTTTTACGTTACTAATCTTACAGGAAATATGAATTTATTTGGAAGGGACTTTACGTCGTTGGGGCTGTTGGCTTTCACTTTCAATGGTTCTCTAACAGGTGGTTCGGTGGCTCCATAAATACATGGCCAAATAACGCCCGCCTTTGATCTAGCCACCAATCCAACGCCTTACTCAGTCCCACGGGAGGCGTCAAGAGACGCGGAGAATCTGACAAAGGTGGGGGAGTGTCTGACCCCTTAGGGGAAAACTTATTTGGGAGGAGGTACATCATGCTACGATTTAGTACTTTAAGAAGCAATTCGTAAACTCATTTTAGTATTGAAAATAATATGTGAACTTCTTTGTCAAAGCAACTGAGAAAGAGAATACACTCGTGCTCACTTTCTTCTACGTGAACAAATGTCAAAGGCCTCGTCACTCCTCCTTATGATGACGGAACTCCTTGCTTTAAACTTATCAATATGAGCAAGTGTCCATGACAATGACTTGTTGCATAGTTTTCCCATTTTTGTCACCTTGGAACAACAGTTGTCGTCAATCTTCTTAAGGAAGAAAACATAATCAAACACCTGCCGACCACATTGTCTGGTAATAACATTCAGGCAATCTCCCAAATATTTGTAATAACCTTTTCTTGGTTGCGGAGGAAGTTTCTGGCCGTACCATGGATCTGAGGGATCTGTCTTGTAAGGAATTTGCTCTTGGGCAGCTCTAACTTCAATTGCACCATAGGCAACGATTAGGGCTACCAATACCAAAAACCCATGCACGAGTCTTTCCATTCTTATCGTGGCTTGTATTTTAGGGTAGCTTGATAGTAGTTTTATGAAGCGGAGTTGTAATTTATATAGCATTTGGTGATTGAAGTCCGTAGGTTCGAGCAAAACCGTTATTTGCTTAGTCATATTAATTGATAAGCTTTAACTTTAGTTTCGGCATTGATGAATGTTTGATAAGCTCTAATTAAGTTTCTAGATTAATAAATGCTTGCACTAATCAAGATTTTCGTTACGCTAATGAAAAGAGTGAAGTACCAAGGACGCCATAGTTGGACCCAAATCTCAATCTGGTCACTAGATTCACATTGGGCTGTAATGGTTGTTGGACTTGTCTATTGATTCAACTGAGTCCTTTTGTTATCCAAACCAAAGAAAATGACCATCATAATTCGATCCAAATTTAGACTGGGTCACTAGATTCCACTCACGTTATAAGTGGGGGCAAACACGTTAGAAAACCCATATTGATTATCTTTTCGTTACTCTTTCTTCTATCAACCAACCGCTTGCCACAACCACCCAATACCCGCAAATCGGGGACCTACGAGCGTTGTCGAGTGGAGGCAGTGAAGGGTTGTTAACACCTTTAACCCATAAATCATGCCACTACATCTCCTTTTTAGTTAGCTGGTAGTTTGCAACTTATCAAAAGAGTAACGCGAACCTAAATTCATGAATCTTTAAATTCATTTAGAAAAACAATGTTCAACGAATAAAACCATTTGGAAACTTAATAAGCCTCAAGTTCATAGAATTTATATGTTGGAAAACTATAGTTATATGAACTTTTTATTTTTTTATTTTCAGATATAAACAGCCAAATTTGAAACACATTTCCAACAAACACCCACTTGTTTCAAATTTTAAAAGACATGCTTGATCGACACAGTCACGTACATCTGCAAATTGTACCTTTTTCGGTTTGAACCATTGCCTTGTGAAGTATTTCTTGATTCACCTAGGAACTTAGTGGACAAAGCCTTGAATTAAGAGCCAAGTTAACAAATCTGAACTACACCACATACACTTCTGTTTCGGAGATGGAGTACTAAAGTTTGACACGTTATGACCTTGTGTCTTGATCCCAACACTCTAAGTGCTCTAAGGATTATAAAAGCCGCAATAATCCCATAGGAAGCAGCCATACTTCCAAACCCAGATCGGTGAATCCATCAAGGGTGACCTTCCCAACACAATGTTTGTGGATTCATTAAAAGAATCAAATCTCAACCTCCACTCAAACAAGGTGATACAGTGAATCTTTCAAGAACTATCTTGCTAGCCCCAACCAAAACCCATTGGTCTATATACAAATGAATTAAAAGATATTATCTCAACCTCTATCTCATGCAGGAACATGCACACACATCATAAGAAGGGCAAAATGAAAATTCATTTTATTGTGTGCATCACTAGTTGTCACATTACTCGTTTTTCTCAATTAAAACCCAGGATAAAATCAATGGGTTGGGTGTCCATAATTTACAACTTAAAAAATCAATAGGCTTTAAGCCCATCCCCCTTGATGTCTCAGACACTAAGTGTAACACCTCGAAATTCTAGGAGCGTTAAAACAATCATTCAATAGCATCAGTTCAATAATCAGCTCCAATATATATCAGAGTTTCTACCATAACTCAAACTCTCAAATTAATTATTCTTAAATGAAAAGGCGTTTGTTCATTGTGCTGTTAAGAGTTTGTCGTCAGCGGGTGGCACATGTTTGCATTGTTTTGAAAATAAGCGGGTAGTTAGTAACATGGAATAAATCGTAGGGCGTTTCAGGGATAAAAATGTGTAGAAACATGTTTAAACACGTAAGACCTTTAAGATAGAGAGATGTGCCGTTTAGAGTTTGTCGTCAGCGGGTGGCATGTGTTTGCATTGTTTTGAAAATAAGCGGGTAGTTAGTAATATGGAATATATCGTAGGGCATTTCAGGGATAAAAATGTCTAGAAACATGTCTAAACACGTAAGACTTTTGAGATAGAGAGACGTGTGTGACAGTTGACACGAATTCCATTAGTTTAGAATGGACCGATGTTCCAATTCTGCTTATTGTGAGAAAAAGGAGCATGAACAAAGAATGTTATCAATGAGGCCTAACAAACCACTTAAATTATTCGTAACTAACTCATCGGAAAATTTGATATTAATTACTTGTGAGCGAGGCGAAAAAGGGTAAAATTCGATCGGCTTCCTTTAGTAAGCAATTCTACGTACAGCTTTAAATAGTTACTAAATACATTTTCTTTTTACGTTACTAATCTTACAGGAAATATGAATTTATTTGGAAGGGACTTTACGTCGTTGGGGCTGTTGGCTTTCACTTTCAATGGTTCTCTAACAGGTGGTTCGGTGGCTCCATAAATACATGGCCAAATAACGCCCGCCTTTGATCTAGCCACCAATCCAACGCCTTACTCAGTCCCACGGGAGGCGTCAAGAGACGCGGAGAATCTGACAGGGGTGGGGGAGTGTCTGACCCCTTAGGGGAAAACTTATTTGGGAGGAGGTACATCATGCTACGATTTAGTACTTTAAGAAGCAATTCGTAAACTCATTTTAGTATTGAAAATAATATGTGAACTTCTTTGTCAAAGCAACTGAGAAAGAGAATACACTCGTGCTCACTTTCTTCTACGTGAACAAATGTCAAAGGCCTCGTCACTCCTCCTTATGATGACGGAACTCCTTGCTTTAAACTTATCAATATGAGCAAGTGTCCATGACAATGACTTGTTGCATAGTTTTCCCATTTTTGTCACCTTGGAACAACAGTTGTCGTCAATCTTCTTAAGGAAGAAAACATAATCAAACACCTGCCGACCACATTGTCTGGTAATAACATTCAGGCAATCTCCCAAATACTTGTAATAACCTTTTCTTGGTTGCGGAGGAAGTTTCTGGCCGTACCATGGATCTGAGGGATCTGTCTTGTAAGGAATTTGCTCTTGGGCAGCTCTAACTTCAATTGCACCATAGGCAACGATTAGGGCTACCAATACCAAAAACCCATGCACGAGTCTTTCCATTCTTATCGTGGCTTGTATTTTAGGGTAGCTTGATAGTAGTTTTATGAAGCGGAGTTGTAATTTATATAGCATTTGGTGATTGAAGTCCGTAGGTTCGAGCAAAACCGTTATTTGCTTAGTCATATTAATTGATAAGCTTTAACTTTAGTTTCGGCATTGATGAATGTTTGATAAGCTCTAATTAAGTTTCTAGATTAATAAATGCTTGCACTAATCAAGATTTTCGTTACGCTAATGAAAAGAGTGAAGTACCAAGGACGCCATACTTGGACCCAAATCTCAATCTGGTCACTAGATTCACATTGGGCTGTAATGGTTGTTGGACTTGTCTATTGATTCAACTGAGTCCTTTTGTTATCCAAACCAAAGAAAATGACCATCACAATTCGATCCAAATTTAGACTGGGTCACTAGATTCCACTCACGTTATAAGTGGGGGCAAACACGTTAGAAAACCCATATTGATTATCTTTTCGTTACTCTTTCTTCTATCAACCAACCGCTTGCCACAACCACCCAATACCCGCAAATCGGGGACCTACGAGCGTTGTCGAGTGGAGGCAGTGAAGGGTTGTTAACACCTTTAACCCATAAATCTTGCCACTACATCTCCTTTTTAGTTAGCTGGTAGTTTGCAACTTATCAAAAGAGTAACGCGAACCTAAATTCATGAATCTTTAAATTCATTTAGAAAAACAATGTTCAACGAATAAAACCATTTGGAAACTTAATAAGCCTCAAGTTCATGGAATTTATATGTTGGAAAACTATAGTTATATGAACTTTTTATTTTTTTATTTTTTTATTTTCAGATATAAACAGCCAAATTTGAAACACATTTCCAACAAACACCCACTTGTTTCAAATTTTAAAAGACATGCTTGATCGACACAGTCACGTACATCTGCAAATTGTACCTTTTTCGGTTTGAACCATTGCCTTGTGAAGTATTTCTTGATTCACCTAGGAACTTAGTGGACAAAGCCTTGAATTAAGAGCCAAGTTAACAAATCTGAACTACACCACATACACTTCTGTTTCGGAGATGGAGTACTAAAGTTTGACACGTTATGACCTTGTGTCTTGATCCCAACACTCTAAGTGCTCTAAGGATTATAAAAGCCGCAATAATCCCATAGGAAGCAGCCATACTTCCAAACCCAGATCGGTGAATCCATCAAGGGTGACCTTCCCAACACAATGTTTGTGGATTCATTAAAAGAATCAAATCTCAACCTCCACTCAAACAAGGTGATACAGTGAATCTTTCAAGAACTATCTTGCTAGCCCCAACCAAAACCCATTGGTCTATATACAAATGAATTAAAAGATATTATCTCAACCTCTATCTCATGCAGGAACATGCACACACATCATAAGAAGGGCAAAATGAAAATTCATTTTATTGTGTGCATCACTAGTTGTCACATTACTCGTTTTTCTCAATTAAAACCCAGGATAAAATCAATGGGTTGGGTGTCCATAATTTACAACTTAAAAAATCAATAGGCTTTAAGCCCATCCCCCTTGATGTCTCAGACACTAAGTGTAACACCTCGAAATTCTCGGAGCGTTAAAACAATCATTCAATAGCATCAGTTCAATAATCAGCTCCAATATATATCAGAGTTTCTACCATAACTCAAACTCTCAAATTAATTATTCTTAAATGAAAAGGCGTTTGTTCATTGTGCTGTTAAGAGTTTGTCGTCAGCGGGTGGCACATGTTTGCATTGTTTTGAAAATAAGCGGGTAGTTAGTAACATGGAATATATCGTAGGGCGTTTCAGGGATAAAAATGTGTAGAAACATGTTTAAACACGTAAGACCTTTAAGATAGAGAGATGTGCCGTTTAGAGTTTGTCGTCAGCGGGTGGCATGTGTTTGCATTGTTTTGAAAATAAGCGGGTAGTTAGTAATATGGAATATATCGTAGGGCATTTCAGGGATAAAAATGTCTAGAAACATGTCTAAACACGTAAGACTTTTGAGATAGAGAGACGTGTGTGACAGTTGACACGAATTCCATTAGTTTAGAATGGACCGATGTTCCAATTCTGCTCATTGTGAGAAAAAGGAGCATGAACAAAGAATGTTATCAATGAGGCCTAACAAACCACTTAAATTATTCGTAACTAACTCATCGGAAAATTTGATATTAATTACTTGTGAGCGAGGCGAAAAAGGGTAAAATTCGATCGGCTTCCTTTAGTAAGCAATTCTACGTACAGCTTTAAATAGTTACTAAATACATTTTCTTTTTACGTTACTAATCTTACAGGAAATATGAATTTATTTGGAAGGGACTTTACGTCGTTGGGGCTGTTGGCTTTCACTTTCAATGGTTCTCTAACAGGTGGTTCGGTGGCTCCATAAATACATGGCCAAATAACGCCCGCCTTTGATCTAGCCACCAATCCAACGCCTTACTCAGTCCCACGGGAGGCGTCAAGAGACGCGGAGAATCTGACAGGGGTGGGGGAGTGTCTGACCCCTTAGGGGAAAACTTATTTGGGAGGAGGTACATCATGCTACGATTTAGTACTTTAAGAAGCAATTCGTAAACTCATTTTAGTATTGAAAATAATATGTGAACTTCTTTGTCAAAGCAACTGAGAAAGAGAATACACTCGTGCTCACTTTCTTCTACGTGAACAAATGTCAAAGGCCTCGTCACTCCTCCTTATGATGACGGAACTCCTTGCTTTAAACTTATCAATATGAGCAAGTGTCCATGACAATGACTTGTTGCATAGTTTTCCCATTTTTGTCACCTTGGAACAACAGTTGTCGTCAATCTTCTTAAGGAAGAAAACATAATCAAACACCTGCCGACCACATTGTCTGGTAATAACATTCAGGCAATCTCCCAAATATTTGTAATAACCTTTTCTTGGTTGCGGAGGAAGTTTCTGGCCGTACCATGGATCTGAGGGATCTGTCTTGTAAGGAATTTGCTCTTGGGCAGCTCTAACTTCAATTGCACCATAGGCAACGATTAGGGCTACCAATACCAAAAACCCATGCACGAGTCTTTCCATTCTTATCGTGGCTTGTATTTTAGGGTAGCTTGATAGTAGTTTTATGAAGCGGAGTTGTAATTTATATAGCATTTGGTGATTGAAGTCCGTAGGTTCGAGCAAAACCGTTATTTGCTTAGTCATATTAATTGATAAGCTTTAACTTTAGTTTCGGCATTGATGAATGTTTGATAAGCTCTAATTAAGTTTCTAGATTAATAAATGCTTGCACTAATCAAGATTTTCGTTACGCTAATTGAAAGAGTGAAGTACCAAGGACGCCATACTTGGACCCAAATCTCAATCTGGTCACTAGATTCACATTGGGCTGTATTGGTTGTTGGACTTGTCTATTGATTCAACTGAGTCCTTTTGTTATCCAAACCAAAGAAAATGACCATCACAATTCGATCCAAATTTAGACTGGGTCACTAGATTCCACTCACGTTATAAGTGGGGGCAAACACGTTAGAAAACCCATATTGATTATCTTTTCGTTACTCTTTCTTCTATCAACCAACCGCTTGCCACAACCACCCAATACCCGCAAATCGGGGACCTACGAGCGTTGTCGAGTGGAGGCAGTGAAGGGTTGTTAACACCTTTAACCCATAAATCTTGCCACTACATCTCCTTTTTAGTTAGCTGGTAGTTTGCAACTTATCAAAAGAGTAACGCGAACCTAAATTCATGAATCTTTAAATTCATTTAGAAAAACAATGTTCAACGAATAAAACCATTTGGAAACTTAATAAGCCTCGAGTTCATGGAATTTATATGTTGGAAAACTATAGTTATATGAACTTTTTTTTTTTTATTTTTTATTTTCAGATATAAACAGCCAAATTTGAAACACATTTCCAACAAACACCCACTTGTTTCAAATTTTAAAAGACATGCTTGATCGACACAGTCACGTACATCTGCAAATTGTACCTTTTTCGGTTTGAACCATTGCCTTGTGAAGTATTTCTTGATTCACCTAGGAACTTAGTGGACAAAGCCTTGAATTAAGAGCCAAGTTAACAAATCTGAACTACACCACATACACTTCTGTTTCGGAGATGGAGTACTAAAGTTTGACACGTTATGACCTTGTGTCTTGATCCCAACACTCTAAGTGCTCTAAGGATTATAAAAGCCGCAATAATCCCATAGGAAGCAGCCATACTTCCAAACCCAGATCGGTGAATCCATCAAGGGTGACCTTCCCAACACAATGTTTGTGGATTCATTAAAAGAATCAAATCTCAACCTCCACTCAAACAAGGTGATACAGTGAATCTTTCAAGAACTATCTTGCTAGCCCCAACCAAAACCCATTGGTCTATATACAAATGAATTAAAAGATATTATCTCAACCTCTATCTCATGCAGGAACATGCACACACATCATAAGAAGGGCAAAATGAAAATTCATTTTATTGTGTGCATCACTAGTTGTCACATTACTCGTTTTTCTCAATTAAAACCCAGGATAAAATCAATGGGTTGGGTGTCCATAATTTACAACTTAAAAAATCAATAGGCTTTAAGCCCATCCCCCTTGATGTCTCAGACACTAAGTGTAACACCTCGAAATTCTCGGAGCGTTAAACAATCATTCAATCGATACTTAATCATTCAATAGCATCAGTTCAATAATCAGCTCCAATATATATCATAGTTTCTACCATAACTCAAACTCTCAAATTAATTATTCTTAAATGAAAAGGCGTTTGTTCATTGTGCTGTTAAGAGTTTGTCGTCAGCGGGTGGCACATGTTTGCATTGTTTTGAAAATAAGCGGGTAGTTAGTAACATGGAATATATCGTAGGGCGTTTCAGGGATAAAAATGTGTAGAAACATGTTTAAACACGTAAGACCTTTAAGATAGAGAGATGTGCCGTTTAGAGTTTGTCGTCAGCGGGTGGCATGTGTTTGCATTGTTTTGAAAATAAGCGGGTAGTTAGTAATATGGAATATATCGTAGGGCATTTTCAGGGATAAAAATGTCTAGAAACATGTCTAAACACGTAAGACTTTTGAGATAGAGAGACGTGTGTGACAGTTGACACGAATTCCATTAGTTTAGAATGGACCGATGTTCCAATTCTGCTCATTGTGAGAAAAAGGAGCATGAACAAAGAATGTTATCAATGAGGCCTAACAAACCACTTAAATTATTCGTAACTAACTCATCGGAAAATTTGATATTAATTACTTGTGAGCGAGGCGAAAAAGGGTAAAATTCGATCGGCTTCCTTTAGTAAGCAATTCTACGTACAGCTTTAAATAGTTACTAAATACATTTTCTTTTTACGTTACTAATCTTACAGGAAATATGAATTTATTTGGAAGGGACTTTACGTCGTTGGGGCTGTTGGCTTTCACTTTCAATGGTTCTCTAACAGGTGGTTCGGTGGCTCCATAAATACATGGCCAAATAACGCCCGCCTTTGATCTAGCCACCAATCCAACGCCTTACTCAGTCCCACGGGAGGCGTCAAGAGACGCGGAGAATCTGACAGGGGTGGGGGAGTGTCTGACCCCTTAGGGGAAAACTTATTTGGGAGGAGGTACATCATGCTACGATTTAGTACTTTAAGAAGCAATTCGTAAACTCATTTTAGTATTGAAAATAATATGTGAACTTCTTTGTCAAAGCAACTGAGAAAGAGAATACACTCGTGCTCACTTTCTTCTACGTGAACAAATATCAAAGGCCTCGTCACTCCTCCTTATGATGACGGAACTCCTTGCTTTAAACTTATCAATATGAGCAAGTGTCCATGACAATGACTTGTTGCATAGTTTTCCCATTTTCGTCACCTTGGAACAACAGTTGTCGTCAATCTTCTTAAGGAAGAAAACATAATCAAACACCTGCCGACCACATTGTCTGGTAATAACATTCAGGCAATCTCCCAAATATTTGTAATAACCTTTTCTTGGTTGCGGAGGAAGTTTCTGGCCGTACCATGGATCTGAGGGATCTGTCTTGTAAGGAATTTGCTCTTGGGCAGCTCTAACTTCAATTGCACCATAGGCAACGATTAGGGCTACCAATACCAAAAACCCATGCACGAGTCTTTCCATTCTTATCGTGGCTTGTATTTTAGGGTAGCTTGATAGTAGTTTTATGAAGCGGAGTTGTAATTTATATAGCATTTGGTGATTGAAGTCCGTAGGTTCGAGCAAAACCGTTATTTGCTTAGTCATATTAATTGATAAGCTTTAACTTTAGTTTCGGCATTGATGAATGTTTGATAAGCTCTAATTAAGTTTCTAGATTAATAAATGCTTGCACTAATCAAGATTTTCGTTACGCTAATTGAAAGAGTGAAGTACCAAGGACGCCATACTTGGACCCAAATCTCAATCTGGTCACTAGATTCACATTGGGCTGTATTGGTTGTTGGACTTGTCTATTGATTCAACTGAGTCCTTTTGTTATCCAAACCAAAGAAAATGACCATCACAATTCGATCCAAATTTAGACTGGGTCACTAGATTCCACTCACGTTATAAGTGGGGGCAAACACGTTAGAAAACCCATATTGATTATCTTTTCGTTACTCTTTCTTCTATCAACCAACCGCTTGCCACAACCACCCAATACCCGCAAATCGGGGACCTAGGAGCGTTGTCGAGTGGAGGCAGTGAAGGGTTGTTAACACCTTTAACCCATAAATCTTGCCACTACATCTCCTTTTTAGTTAGCTGGTAGTTTGCAACTTATCAAAAGAGTAACGCGAACCTAAATTCATGAATCTTTAAATTCATTTAGAAAAACAATGTTCAACGAATAAAACCATTTGGAAACTTAATAAGCCTCGAGTTCATGGAATTTATATGTTGGAAAACTATAGTTATATGAACTTTTTTTTTTATTTTTTATTTTCAGATATAAACAGCCAAATTTGAAACACATTTCCAACAAACACCCACTTGTTTCAAATTTTAAAAGACATGCTTGATCGACACAGTCACGTACATCTGCAAATTGTACCTTTTTCGGTTTGAACCATTGCCTTGTGAAGTATTTCTTGATTCACCTAGGAACTTAGTGGACAAAGCCTTGAATTAAGAGCCAAGTTAACAAATCTGAACTACACCACATACTCTTCTGTTTCGGAGATGGAGTACTAAAGTTTGACACGTTATGACCTTGTGTCTTGATCCCAACACTCTAAGTGCTCTAAGGATTATAAAAGCCGCAATAATCCCATAGGAAGCAGCCATACTTCCAAACCCAGATCGGTGAATCCATCAAGGGTGACCTTCCCAACACAATGTTTGTGGATTCATTAAAAGAATCAAATCTCAACCTCCACTCAAACAAGGTGATACAGTGAATCTTTCAAGAACTATCTTGCTAGCCCCAACCAAAACCCATTGGTCTATATACAAATGAATTAAAAGATATTATCTCAACCTCTATCTCATGCAGGAACATGCACACACATCATAAGAAGGGCAAAATGAAAATTCATTTTATTGTGTGCATCACTAGTTGTCACATTACTCGTTTTTCTCAATTAAAACCCAGGATAAAATCAATGGGTTGGGTGTCCATAATTTACAACTTAAAAAATCAATAGGCTTTAAGCCCATCCCCCTTGATGTCTCAGACACTAAGTGTAACACCTCGAAATTCTCGGAGCGTTAAACAATCATTCAATCGATACTTAATCATTCAATAGCATCAGTTCAATAATCAGCTCCAATATATATCATAGTTTCTACCATAACTCAAACTCTCAAATTAATTATTCTTAAATGAAAAGGCGTTTGTTCATTGTGCTGTTAAGAGTTTGTCGTCAGCGGGTGGCACATGTTTGCATTGTTTTGAAAATAAGCGGGTAGTTAGTAACATGGAATATATCGTAGGGCGTTTCAGGGATAAAAATGTGTAGAAACATGTTTAAACACGTAAGACCTTTAAGATAGAGAGATGTGCCGTTTAGAGTTTGTCGTCAGCGGGTGGCATGTGTTTGCATTGTTTTGAAAATAAGCGGGTAGTTAGTAATATGGAATATATCGTAGGGCATTTTCAGGGATAAAAATGTCTAGAAACATGTCTAAACACGTAAGACTTTTGAGATAGAGAGACGTGTGTGACAGTTGACACGAATTCCATTAGTTTAGAATGGACCGATGTTCCAATTCTGCTCATTGTGAGAAAAAGGAGCATGAACAAAGAATGTTATCAATGAGGCCTAACAAACCACTTAAATTATTCGTAACTAACTCATCGGAAAATTTGATATTAATTACTTGTGAGCGAGGCGAAAAAGGGTAAAATTCGATCGGCTTCCTTTAGTAAGCAATTCTACGTACAGCTTTAAATAGTTACTAAATACATTTTCTTTTTACGTTACTAATCTTACAGGAAATATGAATTTATTTGGAAGGGACTTTACGTCGTTGGGGCTGTTGGCTTTCACTTTCAATGGTTCTCTAACAGGTGGTTCGGTGGCTCCATAAATACATGGCCAAATAACGCCCGCCTTTGATCTAGCCACCAATCCAACGCCTTACTCAGTCCCACGGGAGGCGTCAAGAGACGCGGAGAATCTGACAGGGGTGGGGGAGTGTCTGACCCCTTAGGGGAAAACTTATTTGGGAGGAGGTACATCATGCTACGATTTAGTACTTTAAGAAGCAATTCGTAAACTCATTTTAGTATTGAAAATAATATGTGAACTTCTTTGTCAAAGCAACTGAGAAAGAGAATACACTCGTGCTCACTTTCTTCTACGTGAACAAATATCAAAGGCCTCGTCACTCCTCCTTATGATGACGGAACTCCTTGCTTTAAACTTATCAATATGAGCAAGTGTCCATGACAATGACTTGTTGCATAGTTTTCCCATTTTCGTCACCTTGGAACAACAGTTGTCGTCAATCTTCTTAAGGAAGAAAACATAATCAAACACCTGCCGACCACATTGTCTGGTAATAACATTCAGGCAATCTCCCAAATATTTGTAATAACCTTTTCTTGGTTGCGGAGGAAGTTTCTGGCCGTACCACGGATCTGAGGGATCTGTCTTGTAAGGAATTTGCTCTTGGGCAGCTCTAACTTCAATTGCACCATAGGCAACGATTAGGGCTACCAATACCAAAAACCCATGCACGAGTCTTTCCATTCTTATCGTGGCTTGTATTTTATGGTAGCTTGATAGTAGTTTTATGAAGCGGAGTTGTAATTTATATAGCATTTGGTGATTGAAGTCCGTAGGTTCGAGCAAAACCGTTATTTGCTTAGTCATATTAATTGATAAGCTTTAACTTTAGTTTCGGCATTGATGAATGTTTGATAAGCTCTAATTAAGTTTCTAGATTAATAAATGCTTGCACTAATCAAGATTTTCGTTACGCTAATTGAAAGAGTGAAGTACCAAGGACGCCATACTTGGACCCAAATCTCAATCTGGTCACTAGATTCACATTGGGCTGTATTGGTTGTTGGACTTGTCTATTGATTCAACTGAGTCCTTTTGTTATCCAAACCAAAGAAAATGACCATCACAATTCGATCCAAATTTAGACTGGGTCACTAGATTCCACTCACGTTATAAGTGGGGGCAAACACGTTAGAAAACCCATATTGATTATCTTTTCGTTACTCTTTCTTCTATCAACCAACCGCTTGCCACAACCGCCGAATACCCGCAAATCGGGGACCTAGGAGCGTTGTCGAGTGGAGGCAGTGAAGGGTTGTTAACACCTTTAACCCATAAATCTTGCCACTACATCTCCTTTTTAGTTAGCTGGTAGTTTGCAACTTATCAAAAGAGTAACGCGAACCTAAATTCATGAATCTTTAAATTCATTTAGAAAAACAATGTTCAACGAATAAAACCATTTGGAAACTTAATAAGCCTCGAGTTCATGGAATTTATATGTTGGAAAACTATAGTTATATGAACTTTTTTTTTTATTTTTTATTTTCAGATATAAACAGCCAAATTTGAAACACATTTCCAACAAACACCCACTTGTTTCAAATTTTAAAAGACATGCTTGATCGACACAGTCACGTACATCTGCAAATTGTACCTTTTTCGGTTTGAACCATTGCCTTGTGAAGTATTTCTTGATTCACCTAGGAACTTAGTGGACAAAGCCTTGAATTAAGAGCCAAGTTAACAAATCTGAACTACACCACATACTCTTCTGTTTCGGAGATGGAGTACTAAAGTTTGACACGTTATGACCTTGTGTCTTGATCCCAACACTCTAAGTGCTCTAAGGATTATAAAAGCCGCAATAATCCCATAGGAAGCAGCCATACTTCCAAACCCAGATCGGTGAATCCATCAAGGGTGACCTTCCCAACACAATGTTTGTGGATTCATTAAAAGAATCAAATCTCAACCTCCACTCAAACAAGGTGATACAGTGAATCTTTCAAGAACTATCTTGCTAGCCCCAACCAAAACCCATTGGTCTATATACAAATGAATTAAAAGATATTATCTCAACCTCTATCTCATGCAGGAACATGCACACACATCATAAGAAGGGCAAAATGAAAATTCATTTTATTGTGTGCATCACTAGTTGTCACATTACTCGTTTTTCTCAATTAAAACCCAGGATAAAATCAATGGGTTGGGTGTCCATAATTTACAACTTAAAAAATCAATAGGCTTTAAGCCCATCCCCCTTGATGTCTCAGACACTAAGTGTAACACCTCGAAATTCTCGGAGCGTTAAACAATCATTCAATCGATACTTAATCATTCAATAGCATCAGTTCAATAATCAGCTCCAATATATATCATAGTTTCTACCATAACTCAAACTCTCAAATTAATTATTCTTAAATGAAAAGGCGTTTGTTCATTGTGCTGTTAAGAGTTTGTCGTCAGCGGGTGGCACATGTTTGCATTGTTTTGAAAATAAGCGGGTAGTTAGTAACATGGAATATATCGTAGGGCGTTTCAGGGATAAAAATGTGTAGAAACATGTTTAAACACGTAAGACCTTTAAGATAGAGAGATGTGCCGTTTAGAGTTTGTCGTCAGCGGGTGGCATGTGTTTGCATTGTTTTGAAAATAAGCGGGTAGTTAGTAATATGGAATATATCGTAGGGCATTTTCAGGGATAAAAATGTCTAGAAACATGTCTAAACACGTAAGACTTTTGAGATAGAGAGACGTGTGTGACAGTTGACACGAATTCCATTAGTTTAGAATGGACCGATGTTCCAATTCTGCTCATTGTGAGAAAAAGGAGCATGAACAAAGAATGTTATCAATGAGGCCTAACAAACCACTTAAATTATTCGTAACTAACTCATCGGAAAATTTGATATTAATTACTTGTGAGCGAGGCGAAAAAGGGTAAAATTCGATCGGCTTCCTTTAGTAAGCAATTCTACGTACAGCTTTAAATAGTTACTAAATACATTTTCTTTTTACGTTACTAATCTTACAGGAAATATGAATTTATTTGGAAGGGACTTTACGTCGTTGGGGCTGTTGGCTTTCACTTTCAATGGTTCTCTAACAGGTGGTTCGGTGGCTCCATAAATACATGGCCAAATAACGCCCGCCTTTGATCTAGCCACCAATCCAACGCCTTACTCAGTCCCACGGGAGGCGTCAAGAGACGCGGAGAATCTGACAGGGGTGGGGGAGTGTCTGACCCCTTAGGGGAAAACTTATTTGGGAGGAGGTACATCATGCTACGATTTAGTACTTTAAGAAGCAATTCGTAAACTCATTTTAGTATTGAAAATAATATGTGAACTTCTTTGTCAAAGCAACTGAGAAAGAGAATACACTCGTGCTCACTTTCTTCTACGTGAACAAATATCAAAGGCCTCGTCACTCCTCCTTATGATGACGGAACTCCTTGCTTTAAACTTATCAATATGAGCAAGTGTCCATGACAATGACTTGTTGCATAGTTTTCCCATTTTCGTCACCTTGGAACAACAGTTGTCGTCAATCTTCTTAAGGAAGAAAACATAATCAAACACCTGCCGACCACATTGTCTGGTAATAACATTCAGGCAATCTCCCAAATATTTGTAATAACCTTTTCTTGGTTGCGGAGGAAGTTTCTGGCCGTACCACGGATCTGAGGGATCTGTCTTGTAAGGAATTTGCTCTTGGGCAGCTCTAACTTCAATTGCACCATAGGCAACGATTAGGGCTACCAATACCAAAAACCCATGCACGAGTCTTTCCATTCTTATCGTGGCTTGTATTTTATGGTAGCTTGATAGTAGTTTTATGAAGCGGAGTTGTAATTTATATAGCATTTGGTGATTGAAGTCCGTAGGTTCGAGCAAAACCGTTATTTGCTTAGTCATATTAATTGATAAGCTTTAACTTTAGTTTCGGCATTGATGAATGTTTGATAAGCTCTAATTAAGTTTCTAGATTAATAAATGCTTGCACTAATCAAGATTTTCGTTACGCTAATTGAAAGAGTGAAGTACCAAGGACGCCATACTTGGACCCAAATCTCAATCTGGTCACTAGATTCACATTGGGCTGTATTGGTTGTTGGACTTGTCTATTGATTCAACTGAGTCCTTTTGTTATCCAAACCAAAGAAAATGACCATCACAATTCGATCCAAATTTAGACTGGGTCACTAGATTCCACTCACGTTATAAGTGGGGGCAAACACGTTAGAAAACCCATATTGATTATCTTTTCGTTACTCTTTCTTCTATCAACCAACCGCTTGCCACAACCGCCGAATACCCGCAAATCGGGGACCTAGGAGCGTTGTCGAGTGGAGGCAGTGAAGGGTTGTTAACACCTTTAACCCATAAATCTTGCCACTACATCTCCTTTTTAGTTAGCTGGTAGTTTGCAACTTATCAAAAGAGTAACGCGAACCTAAATTCATGAATCTTTAAATTCATTTAGAAAAACAATGTTCAACGAATAAAACCATTTGGAAACTTAATAAGCCTCGAGTTCATGGAATTTATATGTTGGAAAACTATAGTTATATGAACTTTTTTTTTTATTTTTTATTTTCAGATATAAACAGCCAAATTTGAAACACATTTCCAACAAACACCCACTTGTTTCAAATTTTAAAAGACATGCTTGATCGACACAGTCACGTACATCTGCAAATTGTACCTTTTTCGGTTTGAACCATTGCCTTGTGAAGTATTTCTTGATTCACCTAGGAACTTAGTGGACAAAGCCTTGAATTAAGAGCCAAGTTAACAAATCTGAACTACACCACATACTCTTCTGTTTCGGAGATGGAGTACTAAAGTTTGACACGTTATGACCTTGTGTCTTGATCCCAACACTCTAAGTGCTCTAAGGATTATAAAAGCCGCAATAATCCCATAGGAAGCAGCCATACTTCCAAACCCAGATCGGTGAATCCATCAAGGGTGACCTTCCCAACACAATGTTTGTGGATTCATTAAAAGAATCAAATCTCAACCTCCACTCAAACAAGGTGATACAGTGAATCTTTCAAGAACTATCTTGCTAGCCCCAACCAAAACCCATTGGTCTATATACAAATGAATTAAAAGATATTATCTCAACCTCTATCTCATGCAGGAACATGCACACACATCATAAGAAGGGCAAAATGAAAATTCATTTTATTGTGTGCATCACTAGTTGTCACATTACTCGTTTTTCTCAATTAAAACCCAGGATAAAATCAATGGGTTGGGTGTCCATAATTTACAACTTAAAAAATCAATAGGCTTTAAGCCCATCCCCCTTGATGTCTCAGACACTAAGTGTAACACCTCGAAATTCTCGGAGCGTTAAACAATCATTCAATCGATACTTAATCATTCAATAGCATCAGTTCAATAATCAGCTCCAATATATATCATAGTTTCTACCATAACTCAAACTCTCAAATTAATTATTCTTAAATGAAAAGGCGTTTGTTCATTGTGCTGTTAAGAGTTTGTCGTCAGCGGGTGGCACATGTTTGCATTGTTTTGAAAATAAGCGGGTAGTTAGTAACATGGAATATATCGTAGGGCGTTTCAGGGATAAAAATGTGTAGAAACATGTTTAAACACGTAAGACCTTTAAGATAGAGAGATGTGCCGTTTAGAGTTTGTCGTCAGCGGGTGGCATGTGTTTGCATTGTTTTGAAAATAAGCGGGTAGTTAGTAATATGGAATATATCGTAGGGCATTTTCAGGGATAAAAATGTCTAGAAACATGTCTAAACACGTAAGACTTTTGAGATAGAGAGACGTGTGTGACAGTTGACACGAATTCCATTAGTTTAGAATGGACCGATGTTCCAATTCTGCTCATTGTGAGAAAAAGGAGCATGAACAAAGAATGTTATCAATGAGGCCTAACAAACCACTTAAATTATTCGTAACTAACTCATCGGAAAATTTGATATTAATTACTTGTGAGCGAGGCGAAAAAGGGTAAAATTCGATCGGCTTCCTTTAGTAAGCAATTCTACGTACAGCTTTAAATAGTTACTAAATACATTTTCTTTTTACGTTACTAATCTTACAGGAAATATGAATTTATTTGGAAGGGACTTTACGTCGTTGGGGCTGTTGGCTTTCACTTTCAATGGTTCTCTAACAGGTGGTTCGGTGGCTCCATAAATACATGGCCAAATAACGCCCGCCTTTGATCTAGCCACCAATCCAACGCCTTACTCAGTCCCACGGGAGGCGTCAAGAGACGCGGAGAATCTGACAGGGGTGGGGGAGTGTCTGACCCCTTAGGGGAAAACTTATTTGGGAGGAGGTACATCATGCTACGATTTAGTACTTTAAGAAGCAATTCGTAAACTCATTTTAGTATTGAAAATAATATGTGAACTTCTTTGTCAAAGCAACTGAGAAAGAGAATACACTCGTGCTCACTTTCTTCTACGTGAACAAATATCAAAGGCCTCGTCACTCCTCCTTATGATGACGGAACTCCTTGCTTTAAACTTATCAATATGAGCAAGTGTCCATGACAATGACTTGTTGCATAGTTTTCCCATTTTCGTCACCTTGGAACAACAGTTGTCGTCAATCTTCTTAAGGAAGAAAACATAATCAAACACCTGCCGACCACATTGTCTGGTAATAACATTCAGGCAATCTCCCAAATATTTGTAATAACCTTTTCTTGGTTGCGGAGGAAGTTTCTGGCCGTACCACGGATCTGAGGGATCTGTCTTGTAAGGAATTTGCTCTTGGGCAGCTCTAACTTCAATTGCACCATAGGCAACGATTAGGGCTACCAATACCAAAAACCCATGCACGAGTCTTTCCATTCTTATCGTGGCTTGTATTTTATGGTAGCTTGATAGTAGTTTTATGAAGCGGAGTTGTAATTTATATAGCATTTGGTGATTGAAGTCCGTAGGTTCGAGCAAAACCGTTATTTGCTTAGTCATATTAATTGATAAGCTTTAACTTTAGTTTCGGCATTGATGAATGTTTGATAAGCTCTAATTAAGTTTCTAGATTAATAAATGCTTGCACTAATCAAGATTTTCGTTACGCTAATTGAAAGAGTGAAGTACCAAGGACGCCATACTTGGACCCAAATCTCAATCTGGTCACTAGATTCACATTGGGCTGTATTGGTTGTTGGACTTGTCTATTGATTCAACTGAGTCCTTTTGTTATCCAAACCAAAGAAAATGACCATCACAATTCGATCCAAATTTAGACTGGGTCACTAGATTCCACTCACGTTATAAGTGGGGGCAAACACGTTAGAAAACCCATATTGATTATCTTTTCGTTACTCTTTCTTCTATCAACCAACCGCTTGCCACAACCGCCGAATACCCGCAAATCGGGGACCTAGGAGCGTTGTCGAGTGGAGGCAGTGAAGGGTTGTTAACACCTTTAACCCATAAATCTTGCCACTACATCTCCTTTTTAGTTAGCTGGTAGTTTGCAACTTATCAAAAGAGTAACGCGAACCTAAATTCATGAATCTTTAAATTCATTTAGAAAAACAATGTTCAACGAATAAAACCATTTGGAAACTTAATAAGCCTCGAGTTCATGGAATTTATATGTTGGAAAACTATAGTTATATGAACTTTTTTTTTTATTTTTTATTTTCAGATATAAACAGCCAAATTTGAAACACATTTCCAACAAACACCCACTTGTTTCAAATTTTAAAAGACATGCTTGATCGACACAGTCACGTACATCTGCAAATTGTACCTTTTTCGGTTTGAACCATTGCCTTGTGAAGTATTTCTTGATTCACCTAGGAACTTAGTGGACAAAGCCTTGAATTAAGAGCCAAGTTAACAAATCTGAACTACACCACATACTCTTCTGTTTCGGAGATGGAGTACTAAAGTTTGACACGTTATGACCTTGTGTCTTGATCCCAACACTCTAAGTGCTCTAAGGATTATAAAAGCCGCAATAATCCCATAGGAAGCAGCCATACTTCCAAACCCAGATCGGTGAATCCATCAAGGGTGACCTTCCCAACACAATGTTTGTGGATTCATTAAAAGAATCAAATCTCAACCTCCACTCAAACAAGGTGATACAGTGAATCTTTCAAGAACTATCTTGCTAGCCCCAACCAAAACCCATTGGTCTATATACAAATGAATTAAAAGATATTATCTCAACCTCTATCTCATGCAGGAACATGCACACACATCATAAGAAGGGCAAAATGAAAATTCATTTTATTGTGTGCATCACTAGTTGTCACATTACTCGTTTTTCTCAATTAAAACCCAGGATAAAATCAATGGGTTGGGTGTCCATAATTTACAACTTAAAAAATCAATAGGCTTTAAGCCCATCCCCCTTGATGTCTCAGACACTAAGTGTAACACCTCGAAATTCTCGGAGCGTTAAACAATCATTCAATCGATACTTAATCATTCAATAGCATCAGTTCAATAATCAGCTCCAATATATATCATAGTTTCTACCATAACTCAAACTCTCAAATTAATTATTCTTAAATGAAAAGGCGTTTGTTCATTGTGCTGTTAAGAGTTTGTCGTCAGCGGGTGGCACATGTTTGCATTGTTTTGAAAATAAGCGGGTAGTTAGTAACATGGAATATATCGTAGGGCGTTTCAGGGATAAAAATGTGTAGAAACATGTTTAAACACGTAAGACCTTTAAGATAGAGAGATGTGCCGTTTAGAGTTTGTCGTCAGCGGGTGGCATGTGTTTGCATTGTTTTGAAAATAAGCGGGTAGTTAGTAATATGGAATATATCGTAGGGCATTTTCAGGGATAAAAATGTCTAGAAACATGTCTAAACACGTAAGACTTTTGAGATAGAGAGACGTGTGTGACAGTTGACACGAATTCCATTAGTTTAGAATGGACCGATGTTCCAATTCTGCTCATTGTGAGAAAAAGGAGCATGAACAAAGAATGTTATCAATGAGGCCTAACAAACCACTTAAATTATTCGTAACTAACTCATCGGAAAATTTGATATTAATTACTTGTGAGCGAGGCGAAAAAGGGTAAAATTCGATCGGCTTCCTTTAGTAAGCAATTCTACGTACAGCTTTAAATAGTTACTAAATACATTTTCTTTTTACGTTACTAATCTTACAGGAAATATGAATTTATTTGGAAGGGACTTTACGTCGTTGGGGCTGTTGGCTTTCACTTTCAATGGTTCTCTAACAGGTGGTTCGGTGGCTCCATAAATACATGGCCAAATAACGCCCGCCTTTGATCTAGCCACCAATCCAACGCCTTACTCAGTCCCACGGGAGGCGTCAAGAGACGCGGAGAATCTGACAGGGGTGGGGGAGTGTCTGACCCCTTAGGGGAAAACTTATTTGGGAGGAGGTACATCATGCTACGATTTAGTACTTTAAGAAGCAATTCGTAAACTCATTTTAGTATTGAAAATAATATGTGAACTTCTTTGTCAAAGCAACTGAGAAAGAGAATACACTCGTGCTCACTTTCTTCTACGTGAACAAATATCAAAGGCCTCGTCACTCCTCCTTATGATGACGGAACTCCTTGCTTTAAACTTATCAATATGAGCAAGTGTCCATGACAATGACTTGTTGCATAGTTTTCCCATTTTCGTCACCTTGGAACAACAGTTGTCGTCAATCTTCTTAAGGAAGAAAACATAATCAAACACCTGCCGACCACATTGTCTGGTAATAACATTCAGGCAATCTCCCAAATATTTGTAATAACCTTTTCTTGGTTGCGGAGGAAGTTTCTGGCCGTACCACGGATCTGAGGGATCTGTCTTGTAAGGAATTTGCTCTTGGGCAGCTCTAACTTCAATTGCACCATAGGCAACGATTAGGGCTACCAATACCAAAAACCCATGCACGAGTCTTTCCATTCTTATCGTGGCTTGTATTTTATGGTAGCTTGATAGTAGTTTTATGAAGCGGAGTTGTAATTTATATAGCATTTGGTGATTGAAGTCCGTAGGTTCGAGCAAAACCGTTATTTGCTTAGTCATATTAATTGATAAGCTTTAACTTTAGTTTCGGCATTGATGAATGTTTGATAAGCTCTAATTAAGTTTCTAGATTAATAAATGCTTGCACTAATCAAGATTTTCGTTACGCTAATTGAAAGAGTGAAGTACCAAGGACGCCATACTTGGACCCAAATCTCAATCTGGTCACTAGATTCACATTGGGCTGTATTGGTTGTTGGACTTGTCTATTGATTCAACTGAGTCCTTTTGTTATCCAAACCAAAGAAAATGACCATCACAATTCGATCCAAATTTAGACTGGGTCACTAGATTCCACTCACGTTATAAGTGGGGGCAAACACGTTAGAAAACCCATATTGATTATCTTTTCGTTACTCTTTCTTCTATCAACCAACCGCTTGCCACAACCGCCGAATACCCGCAAATCGGGGACCTAGGAGCGTTGTCGAGTGGAGGCAGTGAAGGGTTGTTAACACCTTTAACCCATAAATCTTGCCACTACATCTCCTTTTTAGTTAGCTGGTAGTTTGCAACTTATCAAAAGAGTAACGCGAACCTAAATTCATGAATCTTTAAATTCATTTAGAAAAACAATGTTCAACGAATAAAACCATTTGGAAACTTAATAAGCCTCGAGTTCATGGAATTTATATGTTGGAAAACTATAGTTATATGAACTTTTTTTTTTATTTTTTATTTTCAGATATAAACAGCCAAATTTGAAACACATTTCCAACAAACACCCACTTGTTTCAAATTTTAAAAGACATGCTTGATCGACACAGTCACGTACATCTGCAAATTGTACCTTTTTCGGTTTGAACCATTGCCTTGTGAAGTATTTCTTGATTCACCTAGGAACTTAGTGGACAAAGCCTTGAATTAAGAGCCAAGTTAACAAATCTGAACTACACCACATACTCTTCTGTTTCGGAGATGGAGTACTAAAGTTTGACACGTTATGACCTTGTGTCTTGATCCCAACACTCTAAGTGCTCTAAGGATTATAAAAGCCGCAATAATCCCATAGGAAGCAGCCATACTTCCAAACCCAGATCGGTGAATCCATCAAGGGTGACCTTCCCAACACAATGTTTGTGGATTCATTAAAAGAATCAAATCTCAACCTCCACTCAAACAAGGTGATACAGTGAATCTTTCAAGAACTATCTTGCTAGCCCCAACCAAAACCCATTGGTCTATATACAAATGAATTAAAAGATATTATCTCAACCTCTATCTCATGCAGGAACATGCACACACATCATAAGAAGGGCAAAATGAAAATTCATTTTATTGTGTGCATCACTAGTTGTCACATTACTCGTTTTTCTCAATTAAAACCCAGGATAAAATCAATGGGTTGGGTGTCCATAATTTACAACTTAAAAAATCAATAGGCTTTAAGCCCATCCCCCTTGATGTCTCAGACACTAAGTGTAACACCTCGAAATTCTCGGAGCGTTAAACAATCATTCAATCGATACTTAATCATTCAATAGCATCAGTTCAATAATCAGCTCCAATATATATCATAGTTTCTACCATAACTCAAACTCTCAAATTAATTATTCTTAAATGAAAAGGCGTTTGTTCATTGTGCTGTTAAGAGTTTGTCGTCAGCGGGTGGCACATGTTTGCATTGTTTTGAAAATAAGCGGGTAGTTAGTAACATGGAATATATCGTAGGGCGTTTCAGGGATAAAAATGTGTAGAAACATGTTTAAACACGTAAGACCTTTAAGATAGAGAGATGTGCCGTTTAGAGTTTGTCGTCAGCGGGTGGCATGTGTTTGCATTGTTTTGAAAATAAGCGGGTAGTTAGTAATATGGAATATATCGTAGGGCATTTTCAGGGATAAAAATGTCTAGAAACATGTCTAAACACGTAAGACTTTTGAGATAGAGAGACGTGTGTGACAGTTGACACGAATTCCATTAGTTTAGAATGGACCGATGTTCCAATTCTGCTCATTGTGAGAAAAAGGAGCATGAACAAAGAATGTTATCAATGAGGCCTAACAAACCACTTAAATTATTCGTAACTAACTCATCGGAAAATTTGATATTAATTACTTGTGAGCGAGGCGAAAAAGGGTAAAATTCGATCGGCTTCCTTTAGTAAGCAATTCTACGTACAGCTTTAAATAGTTACTAAATACATTTTCTTTTTACGTTACTAATCTTACAGGAAATATGAATTTATTTGGAAGGGACTTTACGTCGTTGGGGCTGTTGGCTTTCACTTTCAATGGTTCTCTAACAGGTGGTTCGGTGGCTCCATAAATACATGGCCAAATAACGCCCGCCTTTGATCTAGCCACCAATCCAACGCCTTACTCAGTCCCACGGGAGGCGTCAAGAGACGCGGAGAATCTGACAGGGGTGGGGGAGTGTCTGACCCCTTAGGGGAAAACTTATTTGGGAGGAGGTACATCATGCTACGATTTAGTACTTTAAGAAGCAATTCGTAAACTCATTTTAGTATTGAAAATAATATGTGAACTTCTTTGTCAAAGCAACTGAGAAAGAGAATACACTCGTGCTCACTTTCTTCTACGTGAACAAATATCAAAGGCCTCGTCACTCCTCCTTATGATGACGGAACTCCTTGCTTTAAACTTATCAATATGAGCAAGTGTCCATGACAATGACTTGTTGCATAGTTTTCCCATTTTCGTCACCTTGGAACAACAGTTGTCGTCAATCTTCTTAAGGAAGAAAACATAATCAAACACCTGCCGACCACATTGTCTGGTAATAACATTCAGGCAATCTCCCAAATATTTGTAATAACCTTTTCTTGGTTGCGGAGGAAGTTTCTGGCCGTACCACGGATCTGAGGGATCTGTCTTGTAAGGAATTTGCTCTTGGGCAGCTCTAACTTCAATTGCACCATAGGCAACGATTAGGGCTACCAATACCAAAAACCCATGCACGAGTCTTTCCATTCTTATCGTGGCTTGTATTTTATGGTAGCTTGATAGTAGTTTTATGAAGCGGAGTTGTAATTTATATAGCATTTGGTGATTGAAGTCCGTAGGTTCGAGCAAAACCGTTATTTGCTTAGTCATATTAATTGATAAGCTTTAACTTTAGTTTCGGCATTGATGAATGTTTGATAAGCTCTAATTAAGTTTCTAGATTAATAAATGCTTGCACTAATCAAGATTTTCGTTACGCTAATTGAAAGAGTGAAGTACCAAGGACGCCATACTTGGACCCAAATCTCAATCTGGTCACTAGATTCACATTGGGCTGTATTGGTTGTTGGACTTGTCTATTGATTCAACTGAGTCCTTTTGTTATCCAAACCAAAGAAAATGACCATCACAATTCGATCCAAATTTAGACTGGGTCACTAGATTCCACTCACGTTATAAGTGGGGGCAAACACGTTAGAAAACCCATATTGATTATCTTTTCGTTACTCTTTCTTCTATCAACCAACCGCTTGCCACAACCACCCAATACCCGCAAATCGGGGACCTAGGAGCGTTGTCGAGTGGAGGCAGTGAAGGGTTGTTAACACCTTTAACCCATAAATCTTGCCACTACATCTCCTTTTTAGTTAGCTGGTAGTTTGCAACTTATCAAAAGAGTAACGCGAACCTAAATTCATGAATCTTTAAATTCATTTAGAAAAACAATGTTCAACGAATAAAACCATTTGGAAACTTAATAAGCCTCGAGTTCATGGAATTTATATGTTGGAAAACTATAGTTATATGAACTTTTTTTTTTATTTTTTATTTTCAGATATAAACAGCCAAATTTGAAACACATTTCCAACAAACACCCACTTGTTTCAAATTTTAAAAGACATGCTTGATCGACACAGTCACGTACATCTGCAAATTGTACCTTTTTCGGTTTGAACCATTGCCTTGTGAAGTATTTCTTGATTCACCTAGGAACTTAGTGGACAAAGCCTTGAATTAAGAGCCAAGTTAACAAATCTGAACTACACCACATACTCTTCTGTTTCGGAGATGGAGTACTAAAGTTTGACACGTTATGACCTTGTGTCTTGATCCCAACACTCTAAGTGCTCTAAGGATTATAAAAGCCGCAATAATCCCATAGGAAGCAGCCATACTTCCAAACCCAGATCGGTGAATCCATCAAGGGTGACCTTCCCAACACAATGTTTGTGGATTCATTAAAAGAATCAAATCTCAACCTCCACTCAAACAAGGTGATACAGTGAATCTTTCAAGAACTATCTTGCTAGCCCCAACCAAAACCCATTGGTCTATATACAAATGAATTAAAAGATATTATCTCAACCTCTATCTCATGCAGGAACATGCACACACATCATAAGAAGGGCAAAATGAAAATTCATTTTATTGTGTGCATCACTAGTTGTCACATTACTCGTTTTTCTCAATTAAAACCCAGGATAAAATCAATGGGTTGGGTGTCCATAATTTACAACTTAAAAAATCAATAGGCTTTAAGCCCATCCCCCTTGATGTCTCAGACACTAAGTGTAACACCTCGAAATTCTCGGAGCGTTAAACAATCATTCAATCGATACTTAATCATTCAATAGCATCAGTTCAATAATCAGCTCCAATATATATCATAGTTTCTACCATAACTCAAACTCTCAAATTAATTATTCTTAAATGAAAAGGCGTTTGTTCATTGTGCTGTTAAGAGTTTGTCGTCAGCGGGTGGCACATGTTTGCATTGTTTTGAAAATAAGCGGGTAGTTAGTAACATGGAATATATCGTAGGGCGTTTCAGGGATAAAAATGTGTAGAAACATGTTTAAACACGTAAGACCTTTAAGATAGAGAGATGTGCCGTTTAGAGTTTGTCGTCAGCGGGTGGCATGTGTTTGCATTGTTTTGAAAATAAGCGGGTAGTTAGTAATATGGAATATATCGTAGGGCATTTTCAGGGATAAAAATGTCTAGAAACATGTCTAAACACGTAAGACTTTTGAGATAGAGAGACGTGTGTGACAGTTGACACGAATTCCATTAGTTTAGAATGGACCGATGTTCCAATTCTGCTCATTGTGAGAAAAAGGAGCATGAACAAAGAATGTTATCAATGAGGCCTAACAAACCACTTAAATTATTCGTAACTAACTCATCGGAAAATTTGATATTAATTACTTGTGAGCGAGGCGAAAAAGGGTAAAATTCGATCGGCTTCCTTTAGTAAGCAATTCTACGTACAGCTTTAAATAGTTACTAAATACATTTTCTTTTTACGTTACTAATCTTACAGGAAATATGAATTTATTTGGAAGGGACTTTACGTCGTTGGGGCTGTTGGCTTTCACTTTCAATGGTTCTCTAACAGGTGGTTCGGTGGCTCCATAAATACATGGCCAAATAACGCCCGCCTTTGATCTAGCCACCAATCCAACGCCTTACTCAGTCCCACGGGAGGCGTCAAGAGACGCGGAGAATCTGACAGGGGTGGGGGAGTGTCTGACCCCTTAGGGGAAAACTTATTTGGGAGGAGGTACATCATGCTACGATTTAGTACTTTAAGAAGCAATTCGTAAACTCATTTTAGTATTGAAAATAATATGTGAACTTCTTTGTCAAAGCAACTGAGAAAGAGAATACACTCGTGCTCACTTTCTTCTACGTGAACAAATATCAAAGGCCTCGTCACTCCTCCTTATGATGACGGAACTCCTTGCTTTAAACTTATCAATATGAGCAAGTGTCCATGACAATGACTTGTTGCATAGTTTTCCCATTTTCGTCACCTTGGAACAACAGTTGTCGTCAATCTTCTTAAGGAAGAAAACATAATCAAACACCTGCCGACCACATTGTCTGGTAATAACATTCAGGCAATCTCCCAAATATTTGTAATAACCTTTTCTTGGTTGCGGAGGAAGTTTCTGGCCGTACCACGGATCTGAGGGATCTGTCTTGTAAGGAATTTGCTCTTGGGCAGCTCTAACTTCAATTGCACCATAGGCAACGATTAGGGCTACCAATACCAAAAACCCATGCACGAGTCTTTCCATTCTTATCGTGGCTTGTATTTTATGGTAGCTTGATAGTAGTTTTATGAAGCGGAGTTGTAATTTATATAGCATTTGGTGATTGAAGTCCGTAGGTTCGAGCAAAACCGTTATTTGCTTAGTCATATTAATTGATAAGCTTTAACTTTAGTTTCGGCATTGATGAATGTTTGATAAGCTCTAATTAAGTTTCTAGATTAATAAATGCTTGCACTAATCAAGATTTTCGTTACGCTAATTGAAAGAGTGAAGTACCAAGGACGCCATACTTGGACCCAAATCTCAATCTGGTCACTAGATTCACATTGGGCTGTATTGGTTGTTGGACTTGTCTATTGATTCAACTGAGTCCTTTTGTTATCCAAACCAAAGAAAATGACCATCACAATTCGATCCAAATTTAGACTGGGTCACTAGATTCCACTCACGTTATAAGTGGGGGCAAACACGTTAGAAAACCCATATTGATTATCTTTTCGTTACTCTTTCTTCTATCAACCAACCGCTTGCCACAACCACCCAATACCCGCAAATCGGGGACCTAGGAGCGTTGTCGAGTGGAGGCAGTGAAGGGTTGTTAACACCTTTAACCCATAAATCTTGCCACTACATCTCCTTTTTAGTTAGCTGGTAGTTTGCAACTTATCAAAAGAGTAACGCGAACCTAAATTCATGAATCTTTAAATTCATTTAGAAAAACAATGTTCAACGAATAAAACCATTTGGAAACTTAATAAGCCTCGAGTTCATGGAATTTATATGTTGGAAAACTATAGTTATATGAACTTTTTTTTTTATTTTTTATTTTCAGATATAAACAGCCAAATTTGAAACACATTTCCAACAAACACCCACTTGTTTCAAATTTTAAAAGACATGCTTGATCGACACAGTCACGTACATCTGCAAATTGTACCTTTTTCGGTTTGAACCATTGCCTTGTGAAGTATTTCTTGATTCACCTAGGAACTTAGTGGACAAAGCCTTGAATTAAGAGCCAAGTTAACAAATCTGAACTACACCACATACACTTCTGTTTCGGAGATGGAGTACTAAAGTTTGACACGTTATGACCTTGTGTCTTGATCCCAACACTCTAAGTGCTCTAAGGATTATAAAAGCCGCAATAATCCCATAGGAAGCAGCCATACTTCCAAACCCAGATCGGTGAATCCATCAAGGGTGACCTTCCCAACACAATGTTTGTGGATTCATTAAAAGAATCAAATCTCAACCTCCACTCAAACAAGGTGATACAGTGAATCTTTCAAGAACTATCTTGCTAGCCCCAACCAAAACCCATTGGTCTATATACAAATGAATTAAAAGATATTATCTCAACCTCTATCTCATGCAGGAACATGCACACACATCATAAGAAGGGCAAAATGAAAATTCATTTTATTGTGTGCATCACTAGTTGTCACATTACTCGTTTTTCTCAATTAAAACCCAGGATAAAATCAATGGGTTGGGTGTCCATAATTTACAACTTAAAAAATCAATAGGCTTTAAGCCCATCCCCCTTGATGTCTCAGACACTAAGTGTAACACCTCGAAATTCTCGGAGCGTTAAACAATCATTCAATCGATACTTAATCATTCAATAGCATCAGTTCAATAATCAGCTCCAATATATATCATAGTTTCTACCATAACTCAAACTCTCAAATTAATTATTCTTAAATGAAAAGGCGTTTGTTCATTGTGCTGTTAAGAGTTTGTCGTCAGCGGGTGGCACATGTTTGCATTGTTTTGAAAATAAGCGGGTAGTTAGTAACATGGAATATATCGTAGGGCGTTTCAGGGATAAAAATGTGTAGAAACATGTTTAAACACGTAAGACCTTTAAGATAGAGAGATGTGCCGTTTAGAGTTTGTCGTCAGCGGGTGGCATGTGTTTGCATTGTTTTGAAAATAAGCGGGTAGTTAGTAATATGGAATATATCGTAGGGCATTTTCAGGGATAAAAATGTCTAGAAACATGTCTAAACACGTAAGACTTTTGAGATAGAGAGACGTGTGTGACAGTTGACACGAATTCCATTAGTTTAGAATGGACCGATGTTCCAATTCTGCTCATTGTGAGAAAAAGGAGCATGAACAAAGAATGTTATCAATGAGGCCTAACAAACCACTTAAATTATTCGTAACTAACTCATCGGAAAATTTGATATTAATTACTTGTGAGCGAGGCGAAAAAGGGTAAAATTCGATCGGCTTCCTTTAGTAAGCAATTCTACGTACAGCTTTAAATAGTTACTAAATACATTTTCTTTTTACGTTACTAATCTTACAGGAAATATGAATTTATTTGGAAGGGACTTTACGTCGTTGGGGCTGTTGGCTTTCACTTTCAATGGTTCTCTAACAGGTGGTTCGGTGGCTCCATAAATACATGGCCAAATAACGCCCGCCTTTGATCTAGCCACCAATCCAACGCCTTACTCAGTCCCACGGGAGGCGTCAAGAGACGCGGAGAATCTGACAGGGGTGGGGGAGTGTCTGACCCCTTAGGGGAAAACTTATTTGGGAGGAGGTACATCATGCTACGATTTAGTACTTTAAGAAGCAATTCGTAAACTCATTTTAGTATTGAAAATAATATGTGAACTTCTTTGTCAAAGCAACTGAGAAAGAGAATACACTCGTGCTCACTTTCTTCTACGTGAACAAATATCAAAGGCCTCGTCACTCCTCCTTATGATGACGGAACTCCTTGCTTTAAACTTATCAATATGAGCAAGTGTCCATGACAATGACTTGTTGCATAGTTTTCCCATTTTCGTCACCTTGGAACAACAGTTGTCGTCAATCTTCTTAAGGAAGAAAACATAATCAAACACCTGCCGACCACATTGTCTGGTAATAACATTCAGGCAATCTCCCAAATATTTGTAATAACCTTTTCTTGGTTGCGGAGGAAGTTTCTGGCCGTACCATGGATCTGAGGGATCTGTCTTGTAAGGAATTTGCTCTTGGGCAGCTCTAACTTCAATTGCACCATAGGCAACGATTAGGGCTACCAATACCAAAAACCCATGCACGAGTCTTTCCATTCTTATCGTGGCTTGTATTTTATGGTAGCTTGATAGTAGTTTTATGAAGCGGAGTTGTAATTTATATAGCATTTGGTGATTGAAGTCCGTAGGTTCGAGCAAAACCGTTATTTGCTTAGTCATATTAATTGATAAGCTTTAACTTTAGTTTCGGCATTGATGAATGTTTGATAAGCTCTAATTAAGTTTCTAGATTAATAAATGCTTGCACTAATCAAGATTTTCGTTACGCTAATTGAAAGAGTGAAGTACCAAGGACGCCATACTTGGACCCAAATCTCAATCTGGTCACTAGATTCACATTGGGCTGTATTGGTTGTTGGACTTGTCTATTGATTCAACTGAGTCCTTTTGTTATCCAAACCAAAGAAAATGACCATCACAATTCGATCCAAATTTAGACTGGGTCACTAGATTCCACTCACGTTATAAGTGGGGGCAAACACGTTAGAAAACCCATATTGATTATCTTTTCGTTACTCTTTCTTCTATCAACCAACCGCTTGCCACAACCACCCAATACCCGCAAATCGGGGACCTAGGAGCGTTGTCGAGTGGAGGCAGTGAAGGGTTGTTAACACCTTTAACCCATAAATCTTGCCACTACATCTCCTTTTTAGTTAGCTGGTAGTTTGCAACTTATCAAAAGAGTAACGCGAACCTAAATTCATGAATCTTTAAATTCATTTAGAAAAACAATGTTCAACGAATAAAACCATTTGGAAACTTAATAAGCCTCGAGTTCATGGAATTTATATGTTGGAAAACTATAGTTATATGAACTTTTTTTTTTTTATTTTTTATTTTCAGATATAAACAGCCAAATTTGAAACACATTTCCAACAAACACCCACTTGTTTCAAATTTTAAAAGACATGCTTGATCGACACAGTCACGTACATCTGCAAATTGTACCTTTTTCGGTTTGAACCATTGCCTTGTGAAGTATTTCTTGATTCACCTAGGAACTTAGTGGACAAAGCCTTGAATTAAGAGCCAAGTTAACAAATCTGAACTACACCACATACACTTCTGTTTCGGAGATGGAGTACTAAAGTTTGACACGTTATGACCTTGTGTCTTGATCCCAACACTCTAAGTGCTCTAAGGATTATAAAAGCCGCAATAATCCCATAGGAAGCAGCCATACTTCCAAACCCAGATCGGTGAATCCATCAAGGGTGACCTTCCCAACACAATGTTTGTGGATTCATTAAAAGAATCAAATCTCAACCTCCACTCAAACAAGGTGATACAGTGAATCTTTCAAGAACTATCTTGCTAGCCCCAACCAAAACCCATTGGTCTATATACAAATGAATTAAAAGATATTATCTCAACCTCTATCTCATGCAGGAACATGCACACACATCATAAGAAGGGCAAAATGAAAATTCATTTTATTGTGTGCATCACTAGTTGTCACATTACTCGTTTTTCTCAATTAAAACCCAGGATAAAATCAATGGGTTGGGTGTCCATAATTTACAACTTAAAAAATCAATAGGCTTTAAGCCCATCCCCCTTGATGTCTCAGACACTAAGTGTAACACCTCGAAATTCTCGGAGCGTTAAACAATCATTCAATCGATACTTAATCATTCAATAGCATCAGTTCAATAATCAGCTCCAATATATATCATAGTTTCTACCATAACTCAAACTCTCAAATTAATTATTCTTAAATGAAAAGGCGTTTGTTCATTGTGCTGTTAAGAGTTTGTCGTCAGCGGGTGGCACATGTTTGCATTGTTTTGAAAATAAGCGGGTAGTTAGTAACATGGAATATATCGTAGGGCGTTTCAGGGATAAAAATGTGTGGAAACATGTTTAAACACGTAAAACCTTTAAGATAGAGAGATGTGCCGTTTAGAGTTTGTCGTCAGCGGGTGGCATGTGTTTGCATTGTTTTGAAAATAAGCGGGTAGTTAGTAATATGGAATATATCGTAGGGCATTTCAGGGATAAAAATGTCTAGAAACATGTCTAAACACGTAAGACTTTTGAGATAGAGAGACGTGTGTGACAGTTGACACGAATTCCATTAGTTTAGAATGGACCGATGTTCCAATTCTGCTCATTGTGAGAAAAAGGAGCATGAACAAAGAATGTTATCAATGAGGCCTAACAAACCACTTAAATTATTCGTAACTAACTCATCGGAAAATTTGATATTAATTACTTGTGAGCGAGGCGAAAAAGGGTAAAATTCGATCGGCTTCCTTTAGTAAGCAATTCTACGTACAGCTTTAAATAGTTACTAAATACATTTTCTTTTTACGTTACTAATCTTACAGGAAATATGAATTTATTTGGAAGGGACTTTACGTCGTTGGGGCTGTTGGCTTTCACTTTCAATGGTTCTCTAACAGGTGGTTCGGTGGCTCCATAAATACATGGCCAAATAACGCCCGCCTTTGATCTAGCCACCAATCCAACGCCTTACTCAGTCCCACGGGAGGCGTCAAGAGACGCGGAGAATCTGACAGGGGTGGGGGAGTGTCTGACCCCTTAGGGGAAAACTTATTTGGGAGGAGGTACATCATGCTACGATTTAGTACTTTAAGAAGCAATTCGTAAACTCATTTTAGTATTGAAAATAATATGTGAACTTCTTTGTCAAAGCAACTGAGAAAGAGAATACACTCGTGCTCACTTTCTTCTACGTGAACAAATATCAAAGGCCTCGTCACTCCTCCTTATGATGACGGAACTCCTTGCTTTAAACTTATCAATATGAGCAAGTGTCCATGACAATGACTTGTTGCATAGTTTTCCCATTTTCGTCACCTTGGAACAACAGTTGTCGTCAATCTTCTTAAGGAAGAAAACATAATCAAACACCTGCCGACCACATTGTCTGGTAATAACATTCAGGCAATCTCCCAAATATTTGTAATAACCTTTTCTTGGTTGCGGAGGAAGTTTCTGGCCGTACCATGGATCTGAGGGATCTGTCTTGTAAGGAATTTGCTCTTGGGCAGCTCTAACTTCAATTGCACCATAGGCAACGATTAGGGCTACCAATACCAAAAACCCATGCACGAGTCTTTCCATTCTTATCGTGGCTTGTATTTTAGGGTAGCTTGATAGTAGTTTTATGAAGCGGAGTTGTAATTTATATAGCATTTGGTGATTGAAGTCCGTAGGTTCGAGCAAAACCGTTATTTGCTTAGTCATATTAATTGATAAGCTTTAACTTTAGTTTCGGCATTGATGAATGTTTGATAAGCTCTAATTAAGTTTCTAGATTAATAAATGCTTGCACTAATCAAGATTTTCGTTACGCTAATGAAAAGAGTGAAGTACCAAGGACGCCATACTTGGACCCAAATCTCAATCTGGTCACTAGATTCACATTGGGCTGTAATGGTTGTTGGACTTGTCTATTGATTCAACTGAGTCCTTTTGTTATCCAAACCAAAGAAAATGACCATCATAATTCGATCCAAATTTAGACTGGGTCACTAGATTCCACTCACGTTATAAGTGGGGGCAAACACGTTAGAAAACCCATATTGATTATCTTTTCGTTACTCTTTCTTCTATCAACCAACCGCTTGCCACAACCACCCAATACCCGCAAATCGGGGACCTAGGAGCGTTGTCGAGTGGAGGCAGTGAAGGGTTGTTAACACCTTTAACCCATAAATCTTGCCACTACATCTCCTTTTTAGTTAGCTGGTAGTTTGCAACTTATCAAAAGAGTAACGCGAACCTAAATTCATGAATCTTTAAATTCATTTAGAAAAACAATGTTCAACGAATAAAACCATTTGGAAACTTAATAAGCCTCAAGTTCATGGAATTTATATGTTGGAAAACTATAGTTATATGAACTTTTTTTTTTTTTTTTTTATTTTCAGATATAAACAGCCAAATTTGAAACACATTTCCAACAAACACCCACTTGTTTCAAATTTTAAAAGACATGCTTGATCGACACAGTCACGTACATCTGCAAATTGTACCTTTTTCGGTTTGAACCATTGCCTTGTGAAGTATTTCTTGATTCACCTAGGAACTTAGTGGACAAAGCCTTGAATTAAGAGCCAAGTTAACAAATCTGAACTACACCACATACACTTCTGTTTCGGAGATGGAGTACTAAAGTTTGACACGTTATGACCTTGTGTCTTGATCCCAACACTCTAAGTGCTCTAAGGATTATAAAAGCCGCAATAATCCCATAGGAAGCAGCCATACTTCCAAACCCAGATCGGTGAATCCATCAAGGGTGACCTTCCCAACACAAAGTTTGTGGATTCATTAAAAGAATCAAATCTCAACCTCCACTCAAACAAGGTGATACAGTGAATCTTTCAAGAACTATCTTGCTAGCCCCAACCAAAACCCATTGGTCTATATACATATTAATTAAAAGATATTATCTCAACCTCTATCTCATGCAGGAACATGCACACACATCATAAGAAGGGCAAAATGAAAATTCATTTTATTGTGTGCATCACTAGTTGTCACATTACTCGTTTTTCTCAATTAAAACCCAGGATAAAATCAATGGGTTGGGTGTCCATAATTTACAACTTAAAAAATCAATAGGCTTTAAGCCCATCCCCCTTGATGTCTCAGACACTAAGTGTAACACCTCGAAATTCTCGGAGCGTTAAACAATCATTCAATCGATACTTAATCATTCAATAGCATCAGTTCAATAATCAGCTCCAATATATATCAGAGTTTCTACCATAACTCAAACTCTCAAATTAATTATTCTTAAATGAAAAGGCGTTTGTTCATTGTGCTGTTAAGAGTTTGTCGTCAGCGGGTGGCACATGTTTGCATTGTTTTGAAAATAAGCGGGTAGTTAGTAACATGGAATATATCGTAGGGCGTTTCAGGGATAAAAATGTGTGGAAACATGTTTAAACACGTAAAACCTTTAAGATAGAGAGATGTGCCGCTTAGAGTTTGTCGTCAGCGGGTGGCATGTGTTTGCATTGTTTTGAAAATAAGCGGGTAGTTAGTAATATGGAATATATCGTAGGGCATTTCAGGGATAAAAATGTCTAGAAACATGTCTAAACACGTAAGACTTTTGAGATAGAGAGACGTGTGTGACAGTTGACACGAATTCCATTAGTTTAGAATGGACCGATGTTCCAATTCTGCTCATTGTGAGAAAAAGGAGCATGAACAAAGAATGTTATCAATGAGGCCTAACAAACCACTTAAATTATTCGTAACTAACTCATCGGAAAATTTGATATTAATTACTTGTGAGCGAGGCGAAAAAGGGTAAAATTCGATCGGCTTCCTTTAGTAAGCAATTCTACGTACAGCTTTAAATAGTTACTAAATACATTTTCTTTTTACGTTACTAATCTTACAGGAAATATGAATTTATTTGGAAGGGACTTTACGTCATTGGGGCTGTTGGCTTTCACTTTCAATGGTTCTCTAACAGGTGGTTCGGTGGCTCCATAAATACATGGCCAAATAACGCCCGCCTTTGATCTAGCCACCAATCCAAAGCCTTACTCAGTCCCACGGGAGGCGTCAAGAGACGCGGAGAATCTGACAGGGGTGGGGGAGTGTCTGACCCCTTAGGGGAAAACTTATTTGGGAGGAGGTACATCATGCTACGATTTAGTACTTTAAGAAGCAATTCGTAAACTCATTTTAGTATTGAAAATAATATGTGAACTTTTTTGTCAAAGCAACTGAAAAAGAGAATACACTCGTGCTCACTTTCTTCTACGTGAACAAATATCAAAGGCCTCGTCACTCCTCCTTATGATGACGGAACTCCTTGCTTTAAACTTATCAATATGAGCAAGTGTCCATGACAATGACTTGTTGCATAGTTTTCCCATTTTCGTCACCTTGGAACAACAGTTGTCGTCAATCTTCTTAAGGAAGAAAACATAATCAAACACCTGCCGACCACATTGTCTGGTAATAACATTCAGGCAATCTCCCAAATATTTGTAATAACCTTTTCTTGGTTGCGGAGGAAGTTTCTGGCCGTACCATGGATCTGAGGGATCTGTCTTGTAAGGAATTTGCTCTTGGGCAGCTCTAACTTCAATTGCACCATAGGCAACGATTAGGGCTACCAATACCAAAAACCCATGCACGAGTCTTTCCATTCTTATCGTGGCTTGTATTTTAGGGTAGCTTGATAGTAGTTTTATGAAGCGGAGTTGTAATTTATATAGCATTTGGTGATTGAAGTCCGTAGGTTCGAGCAAAACCGTTATTTGCTTAGTCATATTAATTGATAAGCTTTAACTTTAGTTTCGGCATTGATGAATGTTTGATAAGCTCTAATTAAGTTTCTAGATTAATAAATGCTTGCACTAATCAAGATTTTCGTTACGCTAATGAAAAGAGTGAAGTACCAAGGACGCCATACTTGGACCCAAATCTCAATCTGGTCACTAGATTCACATTGGGCTGTAATGGTTGTTGGACTTGTCTATTGATTCAACTGAGTCCTTTTGTTATCCAAACCAAAGAAAATGACCATCATAATTCGATCCAAATTTAGACTGGGTCACTAGATTCCACTCACGTTATAAGTGGGGGCAAACACGTTAGAAAACCCATATTGATTATCTTTTCGTTACTCTTTCTTCTATCAACCAACCGCTTGCCACAACCACCCAATACCCGCAAATCGGGGACCTAGGAGCGTTGTCGAGTGGAGGCAGTGAAGGGTTGTTAACACCTTTAACCCATAAATCTTGCCACTACATCTCCTTTTTAGTTAGCTGGTAGTTTGCAACTTATCAAAAGAGTAACGCGAACCTAAATTCATGAATCTTTAAATTCATTTAGAAAAACAATGTTCAACGAATAAAACCATTTGGAAACTTAATAAGCCTCAAGTTCATGGAATTTATATGTTGGAGTACTATAGTTATATGAACTTTTTTTTTTTTTTTTTCAGATATAAACAGCCAAATTTGAAACACATTTCCAACAAACACCCACTTGTTTCAAATTTTAAAAGACATGCTTGATCGACACAGTCACGTACATCTGCAAATTGTACCTTTTTCGGTTTGAACCATTGCCTTGTGAAGTATTTCTTGATTCACCTAGGAACTTAGTGGACAAAGCCTTGAATTAAGAGCCAAGTTAACAAATCTGAACTACACCACATACACTTCTGTTTCGGAGATGGAGTACTAAAGTTTGACACGTTATGACCTTGTGTCTTGATCCCAACACTCTAAGTGCTCTAAGGATTATAAAAGCCGCAATAATCCCATAGGAAGCAGCCATACTTCCAAACCCAGATCGGTGAATCCATCAAGGGTGACCTTCCCAACACAAAGTTTGTGGATTCATTAAAAGAATCAAATCTCAACCTCCACTCAAACAAGGTGATACAGTGAATCTTTCAAGAACTATCTTGCTAGCCCCAACCAAAACCCATTGGTCTATATACATATTAATTAAAAGATATTATCTCAACCTCTATCTCATGCAGGAACATGCACACACATCATAAGAAGGGCAAAATGAAAATTCATTTTATTGTGTGCATCACTAGTTGTCACATTACTCGTTTTTCTCAATTAAAACCCAGGATAAAATCAATGGGTTGGGTGTCCATAATTTACAACTTAAAAAATCAATCGGCTTTAAGCCCATCCCCCTTGATGTCTCAGACACTAAGTGTAACACCTCGAAATTCTCGGAGCGTTAAACAATCATTCAATCGATACTTAATCATTCAATAGCATCAGTTCAATAATCAGCTCCAATATATATCAGAGTTTCTACCATAACTCAAACTCTCAAATTAATTATTCTTAAATGAAAAGGCGTTTGTTCATTGTGCTGTTAAGAGTTTGTCGTCAGCGGGTGGCACATGTTTGCATTGTTTTGAAAATAAGCGGGTAGTTAGTAACATGGAATATATCGTAGGGCGTTTCAGGGATAAAAATGTGTGGAAACATGTTTAAACACGTAAAACCTTTAAGATAGAGAGATGTGCCGCTTAGAGTTTGTCGTCAGCGGGTGGCATGTGTTTGCATTGTTTTGAAAATAAGCGGGTAGTTAGTAATATGGAATATATCGTAGGGCATTTCAGGGATAAAAATGTCTAGAAACATGTCTAAACACGTAAGACTTTTGAGATAGAGAGACGTGTGTGACAGTTGACACGAATTCCATTAGTTTAGAATGGACCGATGTTCCAATTCTGCTCATTGTGAGAAAAAGGAGCATGAACAAAGAATGTTATCAATGAGGCCTAACAAACCACTTAAATTATTCGTAACTAACTCATCGGAAAATTTGATATTAATTACTTGTGAGCGAGGCGAAAAAGGGTAAAATTCGATCGGCTTCCTTTAGTAAGCAATTCTACGTACAGCTTTAAATAGTTACTAAATACATTTTCTTTTTACGTTACTAATCTTACAGGAAATATGAATTTATTTGGAAGGGACTTTACGTCATTGGGGCTGTTGGCTTTCACTTTCAATGGTTCTCTAACAGGTGGTTCGGTGGCTCCATAAATACATGGCCAAATAACGCCCGCCTTTGATCTAGCCACCAATCCAAAGCCTTACTCAGTCCCACGGGAGGCGTCAAGAGACGCGGAGAATCTGACAGGGGTGGGGGAGTGTCTGACCCCTTAGGGAAAACTTATTTGGGAGGAGGTACATCATGCTACGATTTAGTACTTTAAGAAGCAATTCGTAAACTCATTTTAGTATTGAAAATAATATGTGAACTTTTTTGTCAAAGCAACTGAAAAAGAGAATACACTCGTGCTCACTTTCTTCTACGTGAACAAATATCAAAGGCCTCGTCACTCCTCCTTATGATGACGGAACTCCTTGCTTTAAACTTATCAATATGAGCAAGTGTCCATGACAATGACTTGTTGCATAGTTTTCCCATTTTCGTCACCTTGGAACAACAGTTGTCGTCAATCTTCTTAAGGAAGAAAACATAATCAAACACCTGCCGACCACATTGTCTGGTAATAACATTCAGGCAATCTCCCAAATATTTGTAATAACCTTTTCTTGGTTGCGGAGGAAGTTTCTGGCCGTACCATGGATCTGAGGGATCTGTCTTGTAAGGAATTTGCTCTTGGGCAGCTCTAACTTCAATTGCACCATAGGCAACGATTAGGGCTACCAATACCAAAAACCCATGCACGAGTCTTTCCATTCTTATCGTGGCTTGTATTTTAGGGTAGCTTGATAGTAGTTTTATGAAGCGGAGTTGTAATTTATATAGCATTTGGTGATTGAAGTCCGTAGGTTCGAGCAAAACCGTTATTTGCTTAGTCATATTAATTGATAAGCTTTAACTTTAGTTTCGGCATTGATGAATGTTTGATAAGCTCTAATTAAGTTTCTAGATTAATAAATGCTTGCACTAATCAAGATTTTCGTTACGCTAATGAAAAGAGTGAAGTACCAAGGACGCCATACTTGGACCCAAATCTCAATCTGGTCACTAGATTCACATTGGGCTGTAATGGTTGTTGGACTTGTCTATTGATTCAACTGAGTCCTTTTGTTATCCAAACCAAAGAAAATGACCATCATAATTCGATCCAAATTTAGACTGGGTCACTAGATTCCACTCACGTTATAAGTGGGGGCAAACACGTTAGAAAACCCATATTGATTATCTTTTCGTTACTCTTTCTTCTATCAACCAACCGCTTGCCACAACCACCCAATACCCGCAAATCGGGGACCTAGGAGCGTTGTCGAGTGGAGGCAGTGAAGGGTTGTTAACACCTTTAACCCATAAATCTTGCCACTACATCTCCTTTTTAGTTAGCTGGTAGTTTGCAACTTATCAAAAGAGTAACGCGAACCTAAATTCATGAATCTTTAAATTCATTTAGAAAAACAATGTTCAACGAATAAAACCATTTGGAAACTTAATAAGCCTCAAGTTCATGGAATTTATATGTTGGAGTACTATAGTTATATGAACTTTTTTTTTTTTTTTTTTCAGATATAAACAGCCAAATTTGAAACACATTTCCAACAAACACCCACTTGTTTCAAATTTTAAAAGACATGCTTGATCGACACAGTCACGTACATCTGCAAATTGTACCTTTTTCGGTTTGAACCATTGCCTTGTGAAGTATTTCTTGATTCACCTAGGAACTTAGTGGACAAAGCCTTGAATTAAGAGCCAAGTTAACAAATCTGAACTACACCACATACACTTCTGTTTCGGAGATGGAGTACTAAAGTTTGACACGTTATGACCTTGTGTCTTGATCCCAACACTCTAAGTGCTCTAAGGATTATAAAAGCCGCAATAATCCCATAGGAAGCAGCCATACTTCCAAACCCAGATCGGTGAATCCATCAAGGGTGACCTTCCCAACACAAAGTTTGTGGATTCATTAAAAGAATCAAATCTCAACCTCCACTCAAACAAGGTGATACAGTGAATCTTTCAAGAACTATCTTGCTAGCCCCAACCAAAACCCATTGGTCTATATACATATTAATTAAAAGATATTATCTCAACCTCTATCTCATGCAGGAACATGCACACACATCATAAGAAGGGCAAAATGAAAATTCATTTTATTGTGTGCATCACTAGTTGTCACATTACTCGTTTTTCTCAATTAAAACCCAGGATAAAATCAATGGGTTGGGTGTCCATAATTTACAACTTAAAAAATCAATCGGCTTTAAGCCCATCCCCCTTGATGTCTCAGACACTAAGTGTAACACCTCGAAATTCTCGGAGCGTTAAACAATCATTCAATCGATACTTAATCATTCAATAGCATCAGTTCAATAATCAGCTCCAATATATATCAGAGTTTCTACCATAACTCAAACTCTCAAATTAATTATTCTTAAATGAAAAGGCGTTTGTTCATTGTGCTGTTAAGAGTTTGTCGTCAGCGGGTGGCACATGTTTGCATTGTTTTGAAAATAAGCGGGTAGTTAGTAACATGGAATATATCGTAGGGCGTTTCAGGGATAAAAATGTGTGGAAACATGTTTAAACACGTAAAACCTTTAAGATAGAGAGATGTGCCGCTTAGAGTTTGTCGTCAGCGGGTGGCATGTGTTTGCATTGTTTTGAAAATAAGCGGGTAGTTAGTAATATGGAATATATCGTAGGGCATTTCAGGGATAAAAATGTCTAGAAACATGTCTAAACACGTAAGACTTTTGAGATAGAGAGACGTGTGTGACAGTTGACACGAATTCCATTAGTTTAGAATGGACCGATGTTCCAATTCTGCTCATTGTGAGAAAAAGGAGCATGAACAAAGAATGTTATCAATGAGGCCTAACAAACCACTTAAATTATTCGTAACTAACTCATCGGAAAATTTGATATTAATTACTTGTGAGCGAGGCGAAAAAGGGTAAAATTCGATCGGCTTCCTTTAGTAAGCAATTCTACGTACAGCTTTAAATAGTTACTAAATACATTTTCTTTTTACGTTACTAATCTTACAGGAAATATGAATTTATTTGGAAGGGACTTTACGTCATTGGGGCTGTTGGCTTTCACTTTCAATGGTTCTCTAACAGGTGGTTCGGTGGCTCCATAAATACATGGCCAAATAACGCCCGCCTTTGATCTAGCCACCAATCCAAAGCCTTACTCAGTCCCACGGGAGGCGTCAAGAGACGCGGAGAATCTGACAGGGGTGGGGGAGTGTCTGACCCCTTAGGGGAAAACTTATTTGGGAGGAGGTACATCATG
The DNA here is from genome assembly GCA_033070095.1 of Escallonia herrerae. Classification (NCBI taxonomy): domain Eukaryota; kingdom Viridiplantae; phylum Streptophyta; class Magnoliopsida; order Escalloniales; family Escalloniaceae; genus Escallonia; species Escallonia herrerae. Next base: position 322,824 of record JAVXUP010000351.1, read on the forward strand.
CTACGATTTAGTACTTTAAGAAGCAATTCGTAAACTCATTTTAGTATTGAAAATAATATGTGAACTTTTTTGTCAAAGCAACTGAAAAAGAGAATACACTCGTGCTCACTTTCTTCTACGTGAACAAATATCAAAGGCCTCGTCACTCCTCCTTATGATGACGGAACTCCTTGCTTTAAACTTATCAATATGAGCAAGTGTCCATGACAATGACTTGTTGCATAGTTTTCCCATTTTCGTCACCTTGGAACAACAGTTGTCGTCAATCTTCTTAAGGAAGAAAACATAATCAAACACCTGCCGACCACATTGTCTGGTAATAACATTCAGGCAATCTCCCAAATATTTGTAATAACCTTTTCTTGGTTGCGGAGGAAGTTTCTGGCCGTACCATGGATCTGAGGGATCTGTCTTGTAAGGAATTTGCTCTTGGGCAGCTCTAACTTCAATTGCACCATAGGCAACGATTAGGGCTACCAATACCAAAAACCCATGCACGAGTCTTTCCATTCTTATCGTGGCTTGTATTTTAGGGTAGCTTGATAGTAGTTTTATGAAGCGGAGTTGTAATTTATATAGCATTTGGTGATTGAAGTCCGTAGGTTCGAGCAAAACCGTTATTTGCTTAGTCATATTAATTGATAAGCTTTAACTTTAGTTTCGGCATTGATGAATGTTTGATAAGCTCTAATTAAGTTTCTAGATTAATAAATGCTTGCACTAATCAAGATTTTCGTTACGCTAATGAAAAGAGTGAAGTACCAAGGACGCCATACTTGGACCCAAATCTCAATCTGGTCACTAGATTCACATTGGGCTGTAATGGTTGTTGGACTTGTCTATTGATTCAACTGAGTCCTTTTGTTATCCAAACCAAAGAAAATGACCATCATAATTCGATCCAAATTTAGACTGGGTCACTAGATTCCACTCACGTTATAAGTGGGGGCAAACACGTTAGGAAACCCATATTGATTATCTTTTCGTTACTCTTTCTTCTATCAACCAACCGCTTGCCACAACCACCCAATACCCGCAAATCGGGGACCTAGGAGCGTTGTCGAGTGGAGGCAGTGAAGGGTTGTTAACACCTTTAACCCATAAATCTTGCCACTACATCTCCTTTTTAGTTAGCTGGTAGTTTGCAACTTATCAAAAGAGTAACGCGAACCTAAATTCATGAATCTTTAAATTCATTTAGAAAAACAATGTTCAACGAATAAAACCATTTGGAAACTTAATAAGCCTCAAGTTCATGGAATTTATATGTTGGAGTACTATAGTTATATGAACCTTTTTTTTTTTTTTTTTCAGATATAAACAGCCAAATTTGATTATTCTTAAATGAAAAGGCGTTTGTTCATTGTGCTGTTAAGAGTTTGTCGTCAGCGGGTGGCACATGTTTGCATTGTTTTGAAAATAAGCGGGTAGTTAGTAACATGGAATATATCGTAGGGCGTTTCAGGGATAAAAATGTGTGGAAACATGTTTAAACACGTAAAACCTTTAAGATAGAGAGATGTGCCGCTTAGAGTTTGTCGTCAGCGGGTGGCATGTGTTTGCATTGTTTTGAAAATAAGCGGGTAGTTAGTAATATGGAATATATCGTAGGGCATTTCAGGGATAAAAATGTCTAGAAACATGTCTAAACACGTAAGACTTTTGAGATAGAGAGACGTGTGTGACAGTTGACACGAATTCCATTAGTTTAGAATGGACCGATGTTCCAATTCTGCTCATTGTGAGAAAAAGGAGCATGAACAAAGAATGTTATCAATGAGGCCTAACAAACCACTTAAATTATTCGTAACTAACTCATCGGAAAATTTGATATTAATTACTTGTGAGCGAGGCGAAAAAGGGTAAAATTCGATCGGCTTCCTTTAGTAAGCAATTCTACGTACAGCTTTAAATAGTTACTAAATACATTTTCTTTTTACGTCACTAATCTTACAGGAAATATGAATTTATTTGGAAGGGACTTTACGTCATTGGGGCTGTTGGCTTTCACTTTCAATGGTTCTCTAACAGGTGGTTCGGTGGCTCCATAAATACATGGCCAAATAACGCCCGCCTTTGATCTAGCCACCAATCCAAAGCCTTACTCAGTCCCACGGGAGGCGTCAAGAGACGCGGAGAATCTGACAGGGGTGGGGGAGTGTCTGACCCCTTAAGGGAAAACTTATTTGGGAGGAGGTACATCATGCTACGATTTAGTACTTTAAGAAGCAATTCGTAAACTCATTTTAGTATTGAAAATAATATGTGAACTTTTTTGTCAAAGCAACTGAAAAGAGAATACACTCGTGCTCACTTTCTTCTACGTGAACAAATATCAAAGGCCTCGTCACTCCTCCTTATGATGACGGAACTCCTTGCTTTAAACTTATCAATATGAGCAAGTGTCCATGACAATGACTTGTTGCATAGTTTTCCCATTTTCGTCACCTTGGAACAACAGTTGTCGTCAATCTTCTTAAGGAAGAAAACATAATCAAACACCTGCCGACCACATTGTCTGGTAATAACATTCAGGCAATCTCCCAAATATTTGTAATAACCTTTTCTTGGTTGCGGAGGAAGTTTCTGGCCGTACCATGGATCTGAGGGATCTGTCTTGTAAGGAATTTGCTCTTGGGCAGCTCTAACTTCAATTGCACCATAGGCAACGATTAGGGCTGCCAATACCAAAAACCCATGCACGAGTCTTTCCATTCTTATCGTGGCTTGTATTTTAGGGTAGCTTGATAGTAGTTTTATGAAGCGGAGTTGTAATTTATATAGCATTTGGTGATTGAAGTCCGTAGGTTCGAGCAAAACCGTTATTTGCTTAGTCATATTAATTGATAAGCTTTAACTTTAGTTTCGGCATTGATGAATGTTTGATAAGCTCTAATTAAGTTTCTAGATTAATAAATGCTTGCACTAATCAAGATTTTCGTTACGCTAATGAAAAGAGTGAAGTACCAAGGACGCCATACTTGGACCCAAATCTCAATCTGGTCACTAGATTCACATTGGGCTGTAATGGTTGTTGGACTTGTCTATTGATTCAACTGAGTCCTTTTGTTATCCAAACCAAAGAAAATGACCATCATAATTCGATCCAAATTTAGACTGGGTCACTAGATTCCACTCACGTTATAAGTGGGGGCAAACACGTTAGAAAACCCATATTGATTATCTTTTCGTTACTCTTTCTTCTATCAACCAACCGCTTGCCACAACCACCCAATACCCGCAAATCGGGGACCTAGGAGCGTTGTCGAGTGGAGGCAGTGAAGGGTTGTTAACACCTTTAACCCATAAATCTTGCCACTACATCTCCTTTTTAGTTAGCTGGTAGTTTGCAACTTATCAAAAGAGTAACGCGAACCTAAATTCATGAATCTTTAAATTCATTTAGAAAAACAATGTTCAACGAATAAAACCATTTGGAAACTTAATAAGCCTCAAGTTCATGGAATTTATATGTTGGAGTACTATAGTTATATGAACTTTTTTTTTTTTAATTTTCAGATATAAACAGCCAAATTTGAAACACATTTCCAACAAACACCCACTTGTTTCAAATTTTAAAAGACATGCTTGATCGACACAGTCACGTACATCTGCAAATTGTACCTTTTTCGGTTTGAACCATTGCCTTGTGAAGTATTTCTTGATTCACCTAGGAACTTAGTGGACAAAGCCTTGAATTAAGAGCCAAGTTAACAAATCTGAACTACACCACATACACTTCTGTTTCGGAGATGGAGTACTAAAGTTTGACACGTTATGACCTTGTGTCTTGATCCCAACACTCTAAGTGCTCTAAGGATTATAAAAGCCGCAATAATCCCATAGGAAGCAGCCATACTTCCAAACCCAGATCGGTGAATCCATCAAGGGTGACCTTCCCAACACAAAGTTTGTGGATTCATTAAAAGAATCAAATCTCAACCTCCACTCAAACAAGGTGATACAGTGAATCTTTCAAGAACTATCTTGCTAGCCCCAACCAAAACCCATTGGTCTATATACATATTAATTAAAAGATATTATCTCAACCTCTATCTCATGCAGGAACATGCACACACATCATAAGAAGGGCAAAATGAAAATTCATTTTATTGTGTGCATCACTAGTTGTCACATTACTCGTTTTTCTCAATTAAAACCCAGGATAAAATCAATGGGTTGGGTGTCCATAATTTACAACTTAAAAAATCAATCGGCTTTAAGCCCATCCCCCTTGATGTCTCAGACACTAAGTGTAACACCTCGAAATTCTCGGAGCGTTAAACAATCATTCAATCGATACTTAATCATTCAATAGCATCAGTTCAATAATCAGCTCCAATATATATCAGAGTTTCTACCATAACTCAAACTCTCAAATTAATTATTCTTAAATGAAAAGGCGTTTGTTCATTGTGCTGTTAAGAGTTTGTCGTCAGCGGGTGGCACATGTTTGCATTGTTTTGAAAATAAGCGGGTAGTTAGTAACATGGAATATATCGTAGGGCGTTTCAGGGATAAAAATGTGTGGAAACATGTTTAAACACGTAAAACCTTTAAGATAGAGAGATGTGCCGCTTAGAGTTTGTCGTCAGCGGGTGGCATGTGTTTGCATTGTTTTGAAAATAAGCGGGTAGTTAGTAATATGGAATATATCGTAGGGCATTTCAGGGATAAAAATGTCTAGAAACATGTCTAAACACGTAAGACTTTTGAGATAGAGAGACGTGTGTGACAGTTGACACGAATTCCATTAGTTTAGAATGGACCGATGTTCCAATTCTGCTCATTGTGAGAAAAAGGAGCATGAACAAAGAATGTTATCAATGAGGCCTAACAAACCACTTAAATTATTCGTAACTAACTCATCGGAAAATTTGATATTAATTACTTGTGAGCGAGGCGAAAAAGGGTAAAATTCGATCGGCTTCCTTTAGTAAGCAATTCTACGTACAGCTTTAAATAGTTACTAAATACATTTTCTTTTTACGTCACTAATCTTACAGGAAATATGAATTTATTTGGAAGGGACTTTACGTCATTGGGGCTGTTGGCTTTCACTTTCAATGGTTCTCTAACAGGTGGTTCGGTGGCTCCATAAATACATGGCCAAATAACGCCCGCCTTTGATCTAGCCACCAATCCAAAGCCTTACTCAGTCCCACGGGAGGCGTCAAGAGACGCGGAGAATCTGACAGGGGTGGGGGAGTGTCTGACCCCTTAAGGGAAAACTTATTTGGGAGGAGGTACATCATGCTACGATTTAGTACTTTAAGAAGCAATTCGTAAACTCATTTTAGTATTGAAAATAATATGTGAACTTTTTTGTCAAAGCAACTGAAAAGTGAATACACTCGTGCTCACTTTCTTCTACGTGAACAAATATCAAAGGCCTCGTCACTCCTCCTTATGATGACGGAACTCCTTGCTTTAAACTTATCAATATGAGCAAGTGTCCATGACAATGACTTGTTGCATAGTTTTCCCATTTTCGTCACCTTGGAACAACAGTTGTCGTCAATCTTCTTAAGGAAGAAAACATAATCAAACACCTGCCGACCACATTGTCTTGTAATAACATTCAGGCAATCTCCCAAATATTTGTAATAACCTTTTCTTGGTTGCGGAGGAAGTTTCTGGCCGTACCATGGATCTGAGGGATCTGTCTTGTAAGGAATTTGCTCTTGGGCAGCTCTAACTTCAATTGCACCATAGGCAACGATTAGGGCTGCCAATACCAAAAACCCATGCACGAGTCTTTCCATTCTTATCGTGGCTTGTATTTTAGGGTAGCTTGATAGTAGTTTTATGAAGCGGAGTTGTAATTTATATAGCATTTGGTGATTGAAGTCCTTAGGTTCGAGCAAAACCGTTATTTGCTTAGTCATATTAATTGATAAGCTTTAACTTTAGTTTCGGCATTGATGAATGTTTGATAAGCTCTAATTAAGTTTCTAGATTATTAAATGCTTGCACTAATCAAGATTTTCGTTACGCTAATGAAAAGAGTGAAGTACCAAGGACGCCATACTTGGACCCAAATCTCAATCTGGTCACTAGATTCACATTGGGCTGTAATGGTTGTTGGACTTGTCTATTGATTCAACTGAGTCCTTTTGTTATCCAAACCAAAGAAAATGACCATCATAATTCGATCCAAATTTAGACTGGGTCACTAGATTCCACTCACGTTATCAGTGGGGGCAAACACGTTAGAAAACCCATATTGATTATCTTTTCGTTACTCTATCTTCTATCAACCAACCGCTTGCCACAACCACCCAATACCCGCAAATCGGGGACCTAGGAGCGTTGTCGAGTGGAGGCAGTGAAGGGTTGTTAACACCTTTAACCCATAAATCTTGCCACTACATCTCCTTTTTAGTTAGCTGGTAGTTTGCAACTTATCAAAAGAGTAACGCGAACCTAAATTCATGAATCTTTAAATTCATTTAGAAAAACAATGTTCAACGAATAAAACCATTTGGAAACTTAATAAGCCTCAAGTTCATGGAATTTATATGTTGGAGTACTATAGTTATATGAACTTTTTTTTTTTTAATTTTCAGATATAAACAGCCAAATTTGAAACACATTTCCAACAAACACCCACTTGTTTCAAATTTTAAAAGACATGCTGGATCGACACAGTCACGTACATCTGCAAATTGTACCTTTTTCGGTTTGAACCATTGCCTTGTGAAGTATTTCTTGATTCACCTAGGAACTTAGTGGACAAAGCCTTGAATTAAGAGCCAAGTTAACAAATCTGAACTACACCACATACACTTCTGTTTCGGAGATGGAGTACTAAAGTTTGACACGTTATGACCTTGTGTCTTGATCCCAACACTCTAAGTGCTCTAAGGATTATAAAAGCCGCAATAATCCCATCGGAAGCAGCCATACTTCCAAACCCAGATCGGTGAATCCATCAAGGGTGACCTTCCCAACACAAAGTTTGTGGATTCATTAAAAGAATCAAATCTCAACCTCCACTCAAACAAGGTGATACAGTGAATCTTTCAAGAACTATCTTGCTAGCCCCAACCAAAACCCATTGGTCTATATACATATTAATTAAAAGATATTATCTCAACCTCTATCTCACGCAGGAACATGCACACACATCATAAGAAGGGCAAAATGAAAATTCATTTTATTGTGTGCATCACTAGTTGTCACACTACTCGTTTTTCTCAATTAAAACCCAGGATAAAATCAATGGGTTGGGTGTCCATAATTTACAACTTAAAAAATCAATCGGCTTTAAGCCCATCCCCCTTGATGTCTCAGACACTAAGTGTAACACCTCTAAATTCTCGGAGCGTTAAACAATCATTCAATCGATACTTAATCATTCAATAGCATCAGTTCAATAATCAGCTCCAATATATATCAGAGTTTCTACCATAACTCAAACTCTCAAATTAATTATTCTTAAATGAAAAGGCGTTTGTTCATTGTGCTGTTAAGAGTTTGTCGTCAGCGGGTGGCACATGTTTGCATTGTTTTGAAAATAAGCGGGTAGTTAGTAACATGGAATATATCGTAGGGCGTTTCAGGGATAAAAATGTGTGGAAACATGTTTAAACACGTAAAACCTTTAAGATAGAGAGATGTGCCGCTTAGAGTTTGTCGTCAGCTGGTGGCATGTGTTTGCATTGTTTTGAAAATAAGCGGGTAGTTAGTAATATGGAATATATCGTAGGGCATTTCAGGGATAAAAATGTCTAGAAACATGTCTAAACACGTAAGACTTTTGAGATAGAGAGACGTGTGTGACAGTTGACACGAATTCCATTAGTTTAGAATGGACCGATGTTCCAATTCTGCTCATTGTGAGAAAAAGGAGCATGAACAAAGAATGTTATCAATGAGGCCTAACAAACCACTTAAATTATTCGTAACTAACTCATCGGAAAATTTGATATTAATTACTTGCGAGCGAGGCGAAAAAGGGTAAAATTCGATCGGCTTCCTTTAGTAAGCAATTCTACGTACAGCTTTAAATAGTTACTAAATACATTTTCTTTTTACGTCACTAATCTTACAGGAAATATGAATTTATTTGGAAGGGACTTTACGTCATTGGGGCTGTTGGCTTTCACTTTCAATGGTTCTCTAACAGGTGGTTCGGTGGCTCCATAAATACATGGCCAAATAACGCCCGCCTTTGATCTAGCCACCAATCCAAAGCCTTACTCAGTCCCACGGGAGGCGTCAAGAGACGCGGAGAATCTGACAGGGGTGGGGGAGTGTCTGACCCCTTAAGGGAAAACTTATTTGGGAGGAGGTACATCATGCTACGATTTAGTACTTTAAGAAGCAATTCGTAAACTCATTTTAGTATTGAAAATAATATGTGAACTTTTTTGTCAAAGCAACTGAAAAGTGAATACACTCGTGCTCACTTTCTTCTACGTGAACAAATATCAAAGGCCTCGTCACTCCTCCTTATGATGACGGAACTCCTTGCTTTAAACTTATCAATATGAGCAAGTGTCCATGACAATGACTTGTTGCATAGTTTTCCCATTTTCGTCACCTTGGAACAACAGTTGTCGTCAATCTTCTTAAGGAAGAAAACATAATCAAACACCTGCCGACCACATTGTCTGGTAATAACATTCAGGCAATCTCCCAAATATTTGTAATAACCTTTTCTTGGTTGCGGAGGAAGTTTCTGGCCGTACCATGGATCTGAGGGATCTGTCTTGTAAGGAATTTGCTCTTGGGCAGCTCTAACTTCAATTGCACCATAGGCAACGATTAGGGCTGCCAATACCAAAATCCCATGCACGAGTCTTTCCATTCTTATCGTGGCCTGTATTTTAGGGTAGCTTGATAGTAGTTTTATGAAGCGGAGTTGTAATTTATATAGCATTTGGTGATTGAAGTCCGTAGGTTCGAGCAAAACCGTTATTTGCTTAGTCATATTAATTGATAAGCTTTAACTTTAGTTTCGGCATTGAAGAATGTTTGATAAGCTCTAATAAGTTTCTAGATTAATAAATGCTTGCACTAATCAAGATTTTCGTTACGCTAATGAAAAGAGTGAAGTACCAAGGACGCCATACTTGGACCCAAATCTCAATCTGGTCACTAGATTCACATTGGGCTGTAATGGTTGTTGGACTTGTCTATTGATTCAACTGAGTCCTTTTGTTATCCAAACCAAAGAAAATGACCATCATAATTCGATCCAAATTTAGACTGGGTCACTAGATTCCACTCACGTTATAAGTGGGGGCAAACACGTTAGCAAACCCATATTGATTATCTTTTCGTTACTCTTTCTTCTATCAACCAACCGCTTGCCACAACCACCCAATACCCGCAAATCGGGGACCTAGGAGCGTTGTCGAGTGGAGGCAGTGAAGGGTTGTTAACACCTTTAACCCATAAATCTTGCCACTACATCTCATTTTTAGTTAGCTGGTAGTTTGCAACTTATCAAAAGAGTAACGCGAACCTAAATTCATGAATCTTTAAATTCATTTAGAAAAACAATGTTCAACGAATAAAACCATTTGGAAACTTAATAAGCCTCAAGTTCATGGAATTTATATGTTGGAGTACTATAGTTATATGAACTTTTTTTTTTTTTAATTTTCAGATATAAACAGCCAAATTTGAAACACATTTCCAACAAACACCCACTTGTTTCAAATTTTAAAAGACATGCTCGATCGACACAGTCACGTACATCTGCAAATTGTACCTTTTTCGGTTTGAACCATTGCCTTGTGAAGTATTTCTTGATTCACCTAGGAACTTAGTGGACAAAGCCTTGAATTAAGAGTCAAGTTAACAAATCTGAACTACACCACATACACTTATGTTTCGGAGATGGAGTACTAAAGTTTGACACGTTATGACCTTGTGTCTTGATCCCAACACTCTAAGTGCTCTAAGGATTATAAAAGCCGCAATAATCCCATAGGAAGCAGCCATACTTCCAAACCCAGATCGGTGAATCCATCAAGGGTGACCTTCCCAACACAAAGTTTGTGGATTCATTAAAAGAAGCAGATCTCAACCTTCACTCAAACAAGGTGATACAGTGAATCTTTCAAGAACTATCTTGCTAGCCCAAACCAAAACCCATTGGTCTATATACATATTAATTAAAAGATATTATCTCAACCTCTATCTCATGCTGGAACATGCACACACATCATAAGAAGGGCAAAATGAAAATTCATTTTATTGTGTGCATCACTAGTTGTCACATTACTCGTTTTTCTCAATTAAAACCCAGGATAAAATCAATGGGTTGGGTGTCCATAATTTACAACTTAAAAAATCAATCGGCTTTAAGCCCATCCCCCTTGATGTCTCAGACACTAAGTGTAACACCTCGAAATTCTCGGAGCGTTAAACAATCATTCAATCGATACTTAATCATTCAATAGCATCAGTTCAATAATCAGCTCCAATAGATATCAGAGTTTCTAGATTCCACTCACGTTATAAGTGGGGGCAAACACGTTAGAAAACCCATATTGATTATCTTTTCGTTACTCTTTCTTCTATCAACCAACCGCTTGCCACAACCACCCAATACCCGCAAATCGCGGACCTAGGAGCATTGTCGAGTGGAGGCAGTGAAGGGTTGTTAACAGCTTTAACCCATAAATCTTGCCACTACATCTCCTTTTTAGTTAGCTGGTAGTTTGCAACTTATCAAAAAAGTAACGCGAACCGAAATTCATGAATCTTTAAATTCATTTAGAAAAACAATGTTCAACGAATAAAACCATTTGGAAACTTAATAAGCCTCAAGTTCATGGAATTTATATGTTGGAAAACAAAAGTCATATGAACTTTTTTTTTTAATTTTCAGATATAAACAGCCAAATTTGAAACACATTTCCAACAAACCCCCACTTGTTTCAAATTTTAAAAGACATGCTTGATCGACACAGTCACGTACATCTGCAAATTGTACCTTTTTCGGTTTGAACCATTGCCTTGTGAAGTATTTCTTGATTCACCTAGGAACTTAATGGACAAAGCCTTGAATTAAGAGCCAAGTTAACAAATCTGAACTACACCACGTACACATCTGTTTCGGAGATGGAGTACTAAAGTTTGACACGTTATGTATGACCTTGTGTCTTGATCCCAACACAATAAGTGCTCTAAGGATTATAAAAGCCTCAATAATCGCATAGGAAGCAGCCATAATACTTCCACACCCAGATCGGTGAATCCATCAAGGGTGACCTTCCCGACACACAGTTTGTGGATTCATTAAAAGAATCAAATCTCAACCTCCACTAAAACAATGTGATACAGTGAATCTTTCAAGAACTATCTTGCTAGCCCCAACCAAAACCCATTGGTCTATATACATATTCTTTAAAAGATATTATCTCAACCTCTATCTCATGCTGGAACATGCACACACATCATAAGATGGGAAAATGAAAATTCATTTTATTGTGTGCATCACTAGTTGTCACATTACTCATTTTTCTCAATTAAAACCCAGGACAAAATCAATGGGTTGGGTGTCCATAATTTACAACTTAAAAAATCAATAGGCTTTAAACCCATCCCGCTTGATGTCTCGGACACTGAGTGTAACACCTCAAAATTCTCGGAGCGTTAAACAATCATTCAATCGACACTTAATCTTTCAATAGCATCAGTTCAATAATCAGCTCCAATATATACTGAGTTTCTACCATAACTCAAACTCTCAAATTAATAATTCTTAAATGAAAATGCGTTTGTTCTTGTGCTGTTAAGAGTTTGTCGTCAGCGGGTGGCACATGTTTGCATTGTTTTGAAAATAAGCTTGTAGTTAGTGACATGGAATATATCGTAGGGCGTTTCAGGGACAAAAATGTGCAGAAACATGTTTAAACACGTAAAACCTTTAAGATAGAGAGATGTGCCGTTTAGAGTTTGTCGTCAGCGGGTGGCATGTGTTTGCATTGTTTTGAAAATAAGCGGGTAGTTTGTAATATGGAATATATCGTAGGGCATTTCAGGGACAAAAATGTCTAGAAACATGTCTAAACACGTAAGACTTTTGAGATAGAGAGACGTGTGTGACAGTTGACACGAATCCATTAGTTTAGAATGGACCGATGTTCCAATTCTGCTCAGTGTGAGAAAAAGGAGCACGAACAAAGAATGTTATCAATGAGGCCCAAGAAACCACGTAAATTATTCGTAACTGACTCATCGGAAAATTTGATATTAATTACTTGTGAACGATGCGAAAAAGGGTAAAATTCGATCGGCTTCCTTTAGTAAGCAATTCTACGTACAGCTCTAAATAGTTACCAAATAACGCCCGCCTTTGATCTAGCCACCAATCCAAAGCCTTACTCAGTCCCACGGGAGGCGTCAAGAGACGCGGAGAATCTGACAGTCGTGGGGGAGTGTCTGACCCCTTAGAGGAAAACTTAGTTGGGAGGAGGTTCATCATGCTACGAATTAGTACTTTACGAAGCAATTCGTAAACTCATTTTAGTATTGAAAATAATATGCGAACTTTTTTGTCAAAGCAACTGAAAAAGAGTATACACTCGTGCTCACTTTCTTCTACGTGAACAAATATCAAAGGCCTCGTCACTCCTCCTTATGATGACGGTACTCCTTGCTTTAATATGAGCAAGTGTCCATGACAATGACTTGTTGCATAGTTTTCCCATTTTTGTCACCTTGGAACAACAGTTGTCGTTAATCTTCTTAAGGAAGAAAACATAATCAAACACCTGCCGACCACATTATCTGGTAATAACATTCAGGCAATCTCCCAAAAATTTGTAATAACCTTTTCTCGGTTGCAGAGGAAGTTTCTGGCCGTACCATGGATCTGAGGGATCTGTCTTGTAAGGAATTTGCCCTTAGGAAGCTCTAACTTCAATTGCACCATAGGCAAGGATTAGGGCTACCTATACCAAAAACCCATGCACGAGTCTTTCCATTCTTATCGTGGCTTGTATTTTAGGGTAGCTTGATAGTAGTTTTATGAAGCGGAGTTGTAATTTATATAGCATTTGGTGATTGAAGTCCGTAGGTTCGAGCAAAACTGTTATTTGATTAGTCTTATTAATTGATAAGCTTTAACTTTAGTTTCTGCATTGATGAATGTTTGATAAGCTTTAATAAAGTTTCTAGATTAATAAATGCTTTCACTAATCAAGATTTTCGAATTGTGAAATCCCAAGGACCGCCATACTTGGACCCAAATCTCAATCTGGTCACTAGATTCACATTGGGCTGTAATGGTTGTTGGACTTGTCTATTGATTCAACTGAGTCCTTTTGTTATCTAAACCAAAGAAAAGGAACATCATAATTCGATCCAACTATAGATTGGGTCACAACATTCCCCTCACGTTATAAGTGGGGGCAAACATGTTAGAAAACCAATATTGATTTTCTTTTCTTTACTCTTTCTTCTATCAACCAACCGCCTTCCACAACCACCCTATACCTGCAAATCGTGGACCTAGGAGCGTTGTCGAGTGGATACAAATAAATGCACCTAAGGTACACAAGATTGATAAGACAAAGGTTTGTATTGCAGGGGACGCAATTGTTCAAATTATAGAATCTAATAAATTACCAAATTGCATAAGCTTTAGCACTGCCAAACGTTACCAATTAAATTAGTAGAGGTCCGATAAAGCATATTAAGTTTGACTAGCATGCTTATTAAACAAAGTTGAGATAGAAAAACAGATTTAGGTAACAAAGCTAACTAATAAAGTAACAGCAATAAACACATGGCACTCTAAACACCTCACAAAAACAAACAAAGCAAAGAATGTAGTTTAGGTAACCAAAGAACATTTTTAGCGGACACAAATAGCAATTTATGTTCTTAACCTACAGAAGATACAAGATCCTGAAGTTCTCTAAGTTTATGGAGTACATACAAATCTTTAAAATCCGGTGGTTACTTTAATGTTAGAAAAAAGTGATTTAACTGGGAAAAGAAAAGATATATAGTACATGCAAACGAGAAACAACCGAGACTAAGCGCGCGCAAAGAGAGAGAGAGTTGATAACCACCTGTTATGCACTAACTAATTTATATTTTATTATCTATAGTTCTCCGAATAAGAAACTGACCTCAACATGACACTTGTATTAGAGTTCAACATAATGTTTATCAGAGCTTTACGTTTTCTACTTCAGACGTTTTGTTCTCCAGCACCCACCACCCAAGCAAAGTTTTGTAACACCCCAAAAATTTTCATTTATCAAATTTTGTTTTAACCTTGACCTAACTAGTTTTGGGGTCTTTTCGTAATATTAAAGAAATTTGGGTGAACTAGGAAAAAATAACTAAAGTTTGGGGGGCGGGGGGTTTAGTAAATTTTCTTTCAAGGCAAATATATATAATGTGACTTATACGATCAGTCGTCCCATGTGTGTTCTTTTCTTTTCTTACGTAAAATCCCTAGGAGAAAGGTGGCTATAGATCAAAAAAATCTCGAATCCAAGACAACTTTAAGTGGCCCCGGTACAACGCCTGTCCCCTATAATAAAACATACTTTGATAAGAGTATTGCTTGCTATGGCTACTCTATATGACTTGGAATTAGAACAACTGGATGTCAAGAAAACGTTTTTACACAGCAAGTTGGAAGAACAGATATTCATGCATCACAGAGGGGTTTGTGATCCAGAATAAGGAAGATCATGTTTGCTTGTTGAAGAAATCTTTATATGGACTAAAACAATATCCAAGGCAGTGGTATAAGCGATTTGACACCTTCATGGTAGAGAGAAGTTACACTCAGAGTGCCTGTGATGATTATGTATATCACATCAGGCTCGCGGATGGTTCTCATAAATACTTGCTATTGTATGCTGATGACATGTTGATTGCTGCAAAAATGATGTAAGATATCAACAATTTGAAAGAGCAGTTGAAAAGGGAATTTAAGATGAAAGACTTGGGTTCAGCAAAAAGGCTATTAGGGATGGAGATTCAGAGGCATTGACCTGCAAGAAATTTGTACTTTTCTCAGAAAAAGTACATTGAGCAAGTATTGCAGCACTTTGGTATGGAAAACTCCAAACCTGTGACTACTCCCTTCGCAGCACACTTCAAGCTTTTAGCAGCTAATTCTCCACAGAACCAGGAGGTGGTGGAACACATGGCGTGTGTTCCATATGCTAGTGTAGTCGACAGTCTCATGTATGCTATGGCTTGTACGAGACTGGATATTTCTCATGCAGTCAGTGTGGTTAGTAGGTACATGAGTAATCCTAGAAAAGCTCATTGGATGGCAATGAAGTGGATACTTCGATACCTGAGAGGTACTGCAGATACTGGTGTAGTTTACCATCGGGGCAGTGATACGAATGGTATAGTTGTTGGATATGTTTTTGCTTTTTCGAGCTGTGCGATCAGGTTGAAGGATACTTTACAGACTATTGTTTCCTTGTCTACTACAAAAGCTGAGTACATAGTGGCGATCAAAGCAGTGAAGTTGGTTGAAGTGCTTGGTTGGTGATTTGGGGTTGAAGCACGAGTCTACACTGTTTATTGCGACAGCCAAAGTGCCATATAGCTGACCAAAAATTAGATGTCCCATGAGCAGACCAAGCACATTGATGTCAAGTTTCATTTTATTCGGGATATGGTTTCTCAGGGTACTGTTATGGTAGAGAATATTTTTGCAGTTGAAACTCCCGCGGACATGATGACAAAGCATATTCCAGAGATCAAGTTTAAGCATTGCTTAGATTTGATCGGTATCAGCAGTATATGAGGTGCAGCCCTAGAGGGTAGATGTGGTAGCAGCATATGGTATTTTCAGGTTGTTTGTGGCTTGTTTTATCCAAGGCATGGTAGAGATTTGTTATAATTTGTCTTGGATGAAAAATTCAAAATGTGTGGATGTCTCATATCGGTCATTTAGAATAAGTCATCTTGTCCTACATTGGTAATTTAAAGAAGATCACTTCTTATCTCTAAGTATATATAAGGTGTAATGTATTGTGTTTTAGGGTCAAGAAAGAAGAGCCGTTCTTGGAGAGGGTTTGTTCCATTGACAAATATAGTGAATGCGCTGCTACCACCGTACAGTAGGCTTTCGCCAAACCATGTCAAACTCGTGTCTTGTGTGCCTCTATTTTCTGTTATTATTTTCGATTCTCTTCTTTATTTGCTTGGTACAAAATCTAGTATAATATATTTTAACAAGTGGTATCAGAGCTCAGGTTTACGGTAGATTGCAAGCATCTTGCTATGGCGTCAAATATTTTGACGAGGTATGACTTGGAGAAGTTTGATGGATCCAACGATTACAAATTATGGAGGATTAAGATGCGTGTGGTTCTGATTTAGCAAAGGTTGTTGAAAGCATTAAAGGGGAATCAAAGGCTTCCTGAGACGATGTCTACTGATGAAAAAAAAGACATGTTGGAGAGATCCCATAATGCCACATTATTGTGTTTAGTCGATAACGTGTTGCAAAAGGTTTCTCAGGAAACGACTGCGGCTGTAATCTGAGAGATTTTACATGACGAAGTCTCTGATAAATTGCCTATATTTGAAGCAGCGGCTGTATACTCTTCAAATGAAAGAAGGTAGAGCAAATATGATCATCTTGATGAATATAATAAGGTGATATTAGATCCGTAAAATATTGATATCAAGATAGAAGATGAGGATCTTACTATTGTTGTGTTCTTTACCTCCTGTCATATGAACATCTTGTTACTACCTTATTATATGGGAAGGACAATATATCTCCATGAAGAGGTTGAGGCTGTGATGGTCTAACGACTCGAAACCGAAGCACTAATCATGCTGGCTCTAAAAATAAAGGAAGATCAAGGTCTCAGTCAAAGGCCAAAAAATTGAAGTGCTACCATTGTCACAAGAAGGGCATTATAGAAAGGATTGTCCTGAGCGTAAAGGGAAGAAAAATGATAATTCAAAGACGGATGATGTTGCTGGAGTAGTAAAAGATAATTTTGATGGTTCAGATGTTCTTTCAGTTACTATTAGTCCCTCGAATCGAATAGACGGTGGATTCTTGATATGGGTTGCTCATATCATATGTCCCAATAGGGATTAGTTTGCCACTTATCACTCATTTGATGGTGGCAAAGTTCTTATGGGAAACGATGTTGCCTGCAAATTAAAGTAGTTAGGATAGGTTTAATTCAGATTAAGATGCATGATGGTATTGTGAGAACTTTGATTGATGTCAGACACATTCCAGAGCTGATAAGAAATCTGATTTCTTTGGGTATGCTTGACTCCAATGGTTGTAGTTATCGAGCTATAAAGTTATTGGGCTGCAGGTGAAGTTATGAGGATAATGAAGGGTGCTCTTGTTGTGATGAAGGGGTTGAAACAAAATAGTCTCTATTTATTGCAAGGTAGCACAGTTACAGCAGCAGCAGCTTCATCTTCTTATATAGATTCTGACACTACCAAGCTTTGGCATATGCGTCTTGGGCATATAAGTGAGAGGTGTATGGATGTGCTGAGCCAGCAAGGTTTGCTGGGAAGCAAGAAAATAGGAAAGCTGGATTTGTATGAGCATTGTGTCTTCGGGAAGCAATGCAAGATGAAATTTAGTCGGCCTGTTTGTACCACCAAAGATACACTGGATTGTATCTACTCGGATCTTTGGGGTCTTTTTAAGGTTCCTTTTAAGGGTGGTATAAGTTGACTGTTATTGATGACTTCTCAAGAAAAGACTGGGTGTACATTTTGAAAAAGAAGAGTGATGTCTTTGTTCAGTGTAAGCAATTTAAGATGATGATTGAAAAATAGACTGGCAAAGAAATTAAATGCTTGAGGACTGACAAGGCATAGAATTATGTTTGGATGATTTCACTGAGTGTTGTAATAATGAAGGAATAGTGAGGCATCGCACTGTTAGAAAAATGCCATATCAGAATGGGGTTTCAGAACGGATGAATCAGACTCTCATTGAGAGGGCTCGATGTATATTTTCAAATACCTGGTTATTGAAGGAATTTTGGGCAGAAGCTGCTAACACAGCTGCATATTTTGGGAATAGGTCTCCATCGGCTATAATTGATTGTAAGACTCCAGAAGAAGTTTGGTCTGGTAAGCATGCTAATTTTAAAGATATTTGGTTGTCCAGCTTATGCTTATGTTAATGATGGTAAACTTTAGCCAAAAGCAAAGAAGTGCATTTTCTTAGTCTATGCAAGTGGGGTAAAAGGGTACCGGTTATGGTGTCCTGATTCTAAGTCATCCAGGTTCCTAATTAGCAGAGATGTGACCTTCGATGAGTCTTTGATGCTTTCAAAGAAGGAGGAGTTGATTGATGCAGGTAAAGACCACGGTGTCAGGGAGAAGGTGGAGGTTCGAGCTCCCGATTTTTTGCCTAAAATTCCTACAGATGAGGAAGATGGTTCTCATTTTACCGAAGAGAATGAAGAACCTCGGGAACAATAGTATAGTATTCCTAAAAATAGATCAAGAAGAAAATTTTGGCCTCCTCAGAAGTATGGATATGCAAATATGGTTGCTTATGCTATCAGTGTGGCAGAGGGTATTGAGGTTGAAAAGCTTGTTACATATAAAAAAAGTCATCAAGAGCACGGATCAGCGCTGTGGATAGCTGCTATGAGCGAGAAAATGGAATCTCTTTACAAGAATCAAACGTGGCAACTGGTGAAACTGCCTGTAGGCCAGAAGATTGTTGGTTGCAAATAGGTATACAAGAAGAAGGAGGGAATTCCTGGAATGGAAGATGTAAGGCATAAAACACGCTTGGAAGCTAAGTGTTTTACTCAGAGATAAGGTATTGATTACAATGAAATATTTTCCCCTGTAGTAAAACATACTTTGATAAGAGTGTTGCCTGCTATGGCTGCTCTATATGACTTGGAGTTAGAACAGCTGGATGTCAAGAGAACTTTTCTACACGGTGAGTTGGAGCAGAGGGGTTTGTGATCTAGGATAAGGAAGATCCTGTTTGCTTGTAGAAGAAATCTTTATATGGACTAAAACAATCTTCAAGGCAGTGGTATAAGCGATTCGATACTTTCATGGTAGAGAGAAATTACACTTGGAGTGCCTATGACAATTATGTGTATCACCAGAAGCTCGCGGATGATTCTCACATATACTTGCTATTGTATGTTGATGACATGTTGATTGCAGCAAAAATGACGTCAGATATCAACAATTTGAAAGAGTAGTTGAAAAGGGACTTTGAGATGAAAGACTTGAGTCAACAAAAAGGCTATTAGGGATGGATATTCAGAGGGATCGACCTGTAGGAAATTTGTACTTGTCCCAAAAAACTACATTGAGCGAGTACTGCAGCACTTTGGTATGGAAAACTCCAAACCAATGACTACTCCTTTGGCGGCACACTTCAAGATTTTAGCACTAATTCTCCATAGATCCATGAGAAGGTAGGGCACATGGCGTGTGTTCCATATGCTAGTGCAGTCGGCAATCTCATGTATGCTATGGTTTGTACGAGACTGAATATTTCTCATGCAGTCAGTGTGGTTAGCAGGTACATGAATAATCTTGGGAAAGCTCGTTGGCAGGCAGTGAAGTGGAGACTATGATACCTGAGAGGTACTACAAATACTGGTGTAGTCTACCCTCGAGGCAGCGAATGGTAGAGTTTTTGGATATGTGGATTCGGACTAGCTGAAGATTTGGATAGGAGGTGATCTTTGACAGGTTATGTCTTCACTTTTTCGAGTTGTGTGATCAGTTGGAAGGCTACTCAACATACTATTGTTTCCTTGTCTAGTACAGAAGCTGAGGACATAGTGGCTACCGAAGCAGTGAAGTTGGTTGAAGGGCTTGGTTGGTGATTTAGGGTTGAAGCAGGAGTCTAGCGTTGTTTAATGCGACAACCAAAGTGCCATATATCTTTCCAAAAATTAGATGTTCCATGAGCGGACCAAGAGCATTGATGTTAGGTTTCATTTTATTCGGGATATGGTTTCTCTGGGTACTGTTATGGTAGAGAAGATTTCCATAGTTGAAACTCCAGAAGACATGATGACAAAGCATATTCCAGAGATCAAGTTTAAGCATTGTTTAGATTTGATTGGTATCAGCAGTATTTGAGGTGCAGCCCTAGAGAGCAGGTGTGGCAGAAGCATATGGTATTTTTAGGTTGTTTGTGGCTTGTTTTATCCAAGCCAAGGTAGAGATTTGTTATAATTTGTCTTGGATGAAAAATCCGGAATGTGTGGATGTCCCACATCAATTATTTAGAATAAGTCGTCTTGTCCCATACTAGTTATTTAGAGAAGGTTACTTCTTATCTCTAAGTATGTATAAGTTATCTTCTATTGTGTTTTAAGGTCAAGATAGAAGAGCCGTTCTTTGAGTGGGTTTGTTGAGAGAGACAGAGATCTGTAATCTCCATTGACAAATAGTGAAATCACTGGTACCACCGCAGGGTAGGCTTTCGCCGAACCACGTAAATCTTGTGTCTTGTATGCCATTATTTTATGTTATTGTTTTTTATTCTCTTCTTTATTTGCTTGGTGCAAATCTAGTAAATATTTTAACAGACCATTTGAAATGTTGACATGCGGCGAAAAAAAGTCCTAATGGGTGGTAAGAGAGTGCGACCAAGAAGGGTTGTTAACACCTTTAACCCAGAAATATTGCCACATTGCCACAACATCTCCTTTTTAGTTAGTTGGTAATTTGCAACTTATCAAAAAAGTAACGTGAACCTAAATTCATGAATCTATCAATTCATTTCGAAAAACAATGTTCAACGAATAAAATCATTTGGAAACTTAATAAGCCTCAAGGTCATGGAATTTATAAGTTGGAAAACTAAAGTTCAATGAACTTTATTTTATTTTCAGATATAAATAGCCAAATTTGAAACGCATTTCCAACAAGCCCCCACTTGTTTCAAATTTTAAAAGACATGCTTGATTGACATAGTCATGTACATCAGCAAATTGTACCTTTTCGGTTTGAACCATTGCCTAGTGAAGTATTTCTTGATTCACCTAGGAACTTAATAGACAAAGCCTTGAATTAAGAGCCAAGTTAACAAATCTGAACTACACCACATACACTTCTGTTTCGAAGATGGAGTACTAAAGTCCGACACGTTATGACTTTGTGTCTTGATCCCAACACTCTAAGTGCTCTAAGGATTATAAAAGCCTCAATAATCCTATAGGAAAAAGCCACACTTCCACACCTAGATCAATGAATCCATCAAGGGTGAACTTGCACACCACAACACGAAGTTTATGGATTCCTGAAAAGAACCAAATCTTAACCTCCACTTAAACAAGGTGATACGGTGAATCTGTCAAGAACTATCTTGCTAGCCCCAACCAAAGCCCATTGGTCTATATATAAATTCATTAAAAGATATTATCTCAACCTCTATCTCGTGCAGGAACATGCACACACATCATAAGGAGGGAAAAATGGAAATTCATTTTATTGTGTGCATTATTAGTTGTCACACTACTCGTTTTTCTCATTTAAAACCCAGGATAAAATCAATGGGTTGGGCATCCATAATGTACGACTTAAAAATCAATAGGCTTTAAACCCATCCCCCGTGATGTCTCAGACACTAAGTGTAATACCTCAAAATTTTCGGAGCGATAAACAATCATTCAATCGATACTTAATCATTCAATAACATCAATTCAATAATCAGCTCTAATGTATATCAGGGTTTCTACAATAACTCAAACTCTCAAATTAATTATTTTAAAATGAAAAGATTAAATTTAAATCCTTGAGAAAATAAGTCAAACAATACTCTCCCTCACATGGGCTTAACTAAATGAAATAGTAAAATTCCAGCCAACTTTTATTCAGGCTTCTATCATTCCAAGTATTCTACTGAAGATTAATACCTGCAAGAGGGAACAGGAAAAGGGTGAGCTTTTGAGAGCTCAGTACGGTTGCTCAAAGTTCAGTAGATAAATACAAAAGATTTACAGATTTAATATGATTGCAATATGGGGAAAATTCAACTCAATGCCATATATCGATAAGAACACATTCAGATACGATGCAAATAATTACAAATGATATTGAATATGAGCAGCTGCAAAGCCACACAGACAATGCAAGGAAATCACTTAGCAAAGCCACAAAGGCGATGCTCACTAACACTGATACCTACACATGCATATGTACACCGGCTAGTCCATCAAGGTACTAGCCTACACCAATACACACCAAATCCTTCAATGCACACTAACTTCCCCCAATATAAACCAATGCCCACCAATCCACATCAATGCAGAATCTCATGTCAAAACGCAGAAGGACAAAAATTCGATAATTCAACATGTTATTCAATGCTTGATGAACAATAAATAATGAGCATCAATAAGAGTTTCAATGAATGTTTTAAGGCTCAATGAAAGGTTTTTAAGGCAATAATTCTCAATTCAAAGAATAACAGAGTCCAATGGCATTCAAAAAATTAATAGAATAAAACATACAAAATCAAAGTGATGAATCATGGTTCGGATAGGAAATCCTTACCTCGATCCACACTATACAATGTTACGCAACCTCATTCAAAATCCTCGAAATAACCAAAAATCACCTCATCGGAATTTGACAGAAAACTCTCGCCAACCCTTCTCCCCCCCCCCTCTCTCTATTGTACGCAGTAAGCGAAAATGGGTTATTGTACCCATTTCTTCCTGATTTCTCTCCTATGTTTTCTTTCTAAATTTAATTCTTTCAAAGATAAAGAGTTGACTTGAATTTCTATATTAAATTATCTAATAATCCCCAACTAAATATAAAATTACAACTCATCCTTTTAACTATCATAAATTGTGTATTACTTAATTAAGAAAATGTCGCTTAAGGTCGTCGCTAAAGTCTGGTCACGCTAGTCGTCACTAAAGATCTAAATCGGTATCACTTATAACTGCTATCGTTAAATTATAACTTATGGTTTCTAAAAATAAATTTTGCTAAGGATCATAATGTATAATGTTCACCAAATCGTCGCTAAAGGTCCAATGAATAGCTAGATAAGATTTTTATCATAAAACCAGTCTAGGTCTTGGTTTACTAAGTCTCTCCCCAAGCCTTTTGACAAAGGATTTGCCAAATTGAAACTTGATTTCCAATATTGAATATAATTGATTCCATAAACCAGGATCCTCCATACATGATTGTGTTTTAGACGAACTTATCTATATTTGCCATTATAGCACTCGCTACTTGCCCAAAGCAAAGCAGCTTAATTATCACAATATGTTGTCAAAGGCGAGAGTGGTTTACTCCATATAGGAATATTAACCAAAATGCTTCTCAGCTAATTAGCTTCCTCTCCAGCAAACGATAAAGCAATAAATATGATTCCATGGTGGAGTGAGTAATAGAGGTTTGGCTCTTCAGTTTTCGAGAAATTACAGCTCCACCCAACGAAAATATCCATGCAATCACAGATATAGAATCATCTTTATCAAAATTCCAAGTGGCATCATTATAGCCCTCAAAAATAGCTGGGAAGCTACCATAACAAAAATCATAGCTTATAGTACCTTCAGGTACCTCAAAACTTGTAATAGAGCATCTCAGTGCTCTTTTCCTGGTTTACTTGTATACTTACTCAGTATGCCAACAACATAAGCTATATATGTCCTTGTACAACACATGGCATACATATAACTGCTAGCCATCTGAGATTTTTTCAAGCTGATTAATAGCTTGCCCATTATTACGTACCAACTTGACACTTGGGTCAGTAGGAGTATGAGCAGGATCATCATCATAATGATTGAACCTTCTAAGGATCTTCTCAATATAACTTGATTGTGTAAGAACAACCATGTGCTAAGATCTTATGATCTTGATTCCAAGAATCACACCAGACTCTCCAAGATCTTTCACATTGAAATTGGAAGCAAGAAAGTTCTTAGATTCATTAATTCTGTCAATGTCAGTACCAAAGATGAGCATGTTATCAACATATAAGAAAATTAGAATAGCAAAACTAGTTTTGGATTTGTTGAATATGCATATATCTCCTCCAATCACAACATAACCATTAGCAAGCATCACGTTTCCAAACTTCTCATTCCATTGCTTAGGAGCCTGTTTCAAGCCATACAAAGATTTGATTAGCTTGCAAACTTTATGCTCTTATCCACAAGTGATGAATCCTTCTGGCTGGTCTATATATACTTCTTCCTCTAAGTCACCATTAAGGAAGGTTGTTTTAACATCCATTTGGTGAATGACCAGATTTTGAATAGCAGCCAAGGCAATAAGAAGTCTAATGGAAATGAGTCATGCAACCAGAGCAAAGGTATCAAAATAGTCAAAATATTTCCTTCGCTTGAATCCTTTAGTGACCAATCAAGCCCTATACTTGTCCAACGTGCCATCCAGTTTGATCTTTCTCTTCAAGATCCATTTGCAACTAATAGGATTACAACCCGTTGGAGGATCAACCAAGATCCAAATGTTGTTGGACATAGTCGAGTGCATTTCATCATCAATAGCTTCACCACAAAAAAGGTGCATCATTGGAAGACATAGCCTATGTACATGTATCAGGGTCCTTATCCATCATTAGAGTAAAAAAATTAGGTCCAAAGGATTTTGTTGTAGCAACCCTTGAACTTCTTCTAGGTTCGAGTTTTTCTGGTTGATCTGATGCCTTTTGTTTCAAACTAGCTGAGGAGTCACCTTCAACTTTTCAGTCTTTCTTTGAAAATATATTAGCAAAGAAATTTGTATGGACCAATTCAACCATAGTATGAAGAGAAGGTGTCTCCAAATTCAAGAACTTATAAGCCTTATTAGTAGTCAAATAACCAATAAAGATGCAGTCCACTCCTCTGCATCCAACCTTCAGATTATCTTTGTCAGAAAGTCTAACATGTGCCAAACAACCCCATACTCTGAAATAGGATAAGTTTGGTTTTTTGCCATTCCAGACTTCATATGGAGTCAAATTGTTTTTCTTATGAGAAATTCTATTCAAAGTGTGACAAGCAGACAACAAATCTTCCACCCATAAATTATTTGTTAGTCCGAATTGGTCTGCATACAATTGATCATTTCAATCAAAGTTTTATTCTTTCTTTCTGCAACACCGTTTTGTTTCGGTGTACATGAAGTAGTTAACTGTCTAACAATTCCATTCGTTTCACCTCCTATGTCTGAACGCATGATCTTGACTATCAAGTTTAGCTTATTTTTAACTTCATTTCTAAATGCCTTAAATTTCTCAAAAGCTTATCCTTAGATCTCAAAGGATACACGTAGGCATATATGGAGTGGTCATCAGTAAACGT
This sequence comes from Escallonia herrerae, assembly GCA_033070095.1. Classification (NCBI taxonomy): domain Eukaryota; kingdom Viridiplantae; phylum Streptophyta; class Magnoliopsida; order Escalloniales; family Escalloniaceae; genus Escallonia; species Escallonia herrerae. Next base: position 348,098 of record JAVXUP010000351.1, read on the forward strand.
AATAAAGTAACATTTACCACATCATGAAACGAAGTCCATTTCACAAATATCCATGTAATTTAAGAAGACTACAGGTCCTTTTAATTGAGTTGAAGGGCTTCTTAGTGATCTTGCGCTTGCTAAAAATCACAAATTGATCATCATATGTTTATCACATTTTCTTATAAGCCTTTAATTTGCCATGCAACCAATAGAATTAATATAGTTCACGTGACCCAACCTTTGATGTCATAATTAAAAAGACTCAGCAATATAGGCAAAAATAACCTTATTGTCAACACTGAGCTTGAACATGCCAATTACAGTGTATCCTTTGGCGACAAACATACCATTATTTGTGAAGATAAATTTGTCAGCTTCAAAGACCATATTGAAACATGCTCAGACATAAGAGCTTCAGAGATAATATTTTTACGAATATCGGGAACATGAAGCAAATCTTTCAAGGTAATAACTTTTTCAGAAGTAAGGTGAAGTTCGACCATACCTTTTCCAATTACCTTGCAGATGAAGAGTTACCCATGTACATTACCATGCCATCCCCACTAGTTCATAGTGTTTGAAGAGATTCTTGTCTTCGGCAATGTGACGAAAACACCACTGTCAATCCATCATTCAGTTTCATTCCCAACCATCAAACTTTCAGTCCCAATTACAACTAGATCATAAAACAAATTGTCATCTCACCAAGGATGTGATTTCTACAAAAGTGGTTATTATCATTCCACTTTGCAATCTAATCATTGATTGCTTTCACTTGATCGGATGAGAACTCTCCAATTGGAGTCACTGGACATGGTTGAGTTAATAGATAAGCTAACATAAGTTGACAAAGGAAAAACTCTATCTTAGTTTGCCATCTCTGAAAGTTCATTCCATCAAAAAGCTTAAAATTCGGTGATTAGAACTAAGGAACTCCATTTGATGAAGTAGCCATGAGAAAAGTATCTTTAATTTGTTGGAACAAACGTGCACAAAATTCAGAAATAATGAGCAATAACACTCGAATTAGTATATTGACAGAACCAAGGCTTAGAGGCGCATAAACGCTTCTTGAACATATTTGAAGCCTCTTTCACGTGCAAACCGAAGACTACTTTAGCATCTCTATTTTTGAGATTCAACCGAGCCAAGATTCACTATTCATCTAACAGAGTTGCACTTCTGTACAATGGATCGTGTATCCACCTCTGATCGATCAAAGCATAAGTTTGAAACAAGCTTTTAGTTCATGTATTTTTCTCTCAAGTGAAGATTGTGTCTCTTCTCTTGTTGTCAACTTCCAAACCTTTTACCCATAGTTGTAAATGTATGTTCTTTGCACCTTAATAAGTTCTTTGAACCATACCAATTCAAGATTCATCAATGAATCTATAGAATCAATGAACTAAAAGACAGATTAAACTTATCCAAAAGTGTACATGGGAAGTTCATGAATCTTTAAATTTACTTTGGAAAAACAATGTTCAAAGAATAAAACTATTTGAAAACTTAATAAGCCTCAAGTTCATGGAATTTATATTTTGGAAAACTAAAGTTCAATGAACTTTATTTTATTTTCAGATATAAATAGCCAAATTTGAAACACATTTCAAACAAAAGTAACCTCCGGTTTTTAAAGATTTGTGTCTACTCTGTAAACTTAGAGAACTTCGGGATCTTGTATCTTCTATAGGTTAAGAACATAAATTGCTATTTATGTCCGCTAAAATTGTTCTTTGGTTTCGTAAATGACATTCTTTGCTTTGCTTTGTTTTTGTGAGGTGTTTAGAGTGCCATGTGAGGTGTTTTGTTTTTTGCTGTCAATTAGTTAGCTTTGTTACCTAAATCAATTTTTCTATCTCAACTTTGTTTATTAAGCATGCATGACATACTTAATATGCTTTATCGGACCTTTGCTAATTTAATTCGTAACTTTTGGAAGTGCTAAAGCTTATGCCAATTTGGTAATTTATTAGATTTGTATAATTTGAACTATTACGCCCACTACAATACGAACATTCACCTTATCATTCCTGTGTACCTTAGGTGCATTTATTTGTACACACTCGACAATGCTCCAAGGTCCGCGATTTGCGGGTATAGGGTGGCTATGGAAGGCGGTTGGTTGATAGAAGAAAGAATAATGAAAAGATAATCATTATTGGTTTTCTTCTGTCCCAACTTAAGCTCCATGCACGACGCACCTGGCCAATTAATGGGCATGGAGTTAACCAAAACTAACCAAAGGGACTCAATTGAATCAATGTATGACTCCATTAACGATTATAACGTAAGTGGAATCTAGTGACCGAATCTATGTTTGGCTCGAATTATGGTGGTCCTTTCCTTAGGTTTGGATAATAAAAGGACTGAGTTGAATCAGTAGACAAGTCCAACAACTATTATAGTTCAATGTGAATCTAGTGACCAATTGAGATTTGCGTCAAAGTATGGCGTTCGTTGGTCTATTTGACTCTTTTCATTAGCGTAAAGAAAATCTTGACTAATGCAAGCATTTATTAATCTAGAAACTTAATTAAAGCTTATCAAGCATTCGTCAATGCAGAAACTAAAGTTAAAGCTCATCAATTAATAAGACGACTAAGCAAATAACGGTTTTGCTTGAACATACGGACTTCTATCACCAAGTGCTATATAAATTACAACTCCACTACATAAAACTACTATCAAGCTACCCTAAAAATTCAAGCCACGATAAGAATGGAAAGACTCATGCAGGGGTTTTTGGTATTGGTAGCCCTAATTGTTGCCTATGGTGCAATTGAAGTTATAGCTACACAAGAGGAAAGTAATTACAAGACAGATCCCTCAGATCCATGGTACGGCCAGAAACTTCCTCCGCAACCTAGAAGATGTTATTACACTTTTTTGGGAGATTGCCTGAATGTTATCACCAGACAATGTGGTCGGTAGGTGTTTGATTATGTTTTCTTCCTAAAGAAGATTGATGACAACTGTTGTTCCAAGTTGACGAGAATGGGAAAACTATGCAACAAGTCATTGTCATCGACACTTGCTCATATTGATAAGTTCAAAGCAAGGAGTTTTGTCATCATAAGGAGGAGTAACGAAGCCTTTGATATTTGTTCGCGTAGAAAGAAGTAGAAGAAAGTGAGCACGAGTGTATACTCTTTTTTAGTTTCTTTGACAAAAAAAGTTCACATATTATTTTCAATACTAAAATGAGTTCCTAAATTACTAAGACTTCATTCCCTAAAGTACGAATTGATTCTTAAAGTACTAAATTATAGCATGATGTACCTCCTTCCAAATTAGTTTTGCTATGAGCTGTTAACACCATAACTATCTTTTAGTCCATAATCTGAACTACAATTTAAGGACTAAGAAGCTGCATATGCATGGATGGCTGTCTACGTAATCAAAATCATTTTTCGTGCCCTAATCTCTCCTCTTTCTTTCTCTCTCTCTTCTTAGCGATCACCACTGCCAAGAACACAAAAGTAATGTTATTATAATGGAACAATTTGTCTACATACTCTCTGAGTTAAGTTTAATGGTACAAAGAAAACAGGATCCAAGGGCCAGCCTGCCCTATAGATAGCCTTGCAGTTCCGCCACGAACCCCAGTTTCCACCAGTGGATAGTGGTATTCGTTTAAATTTTGTAGATTTGGCCCTAGTTCTCATGGTTCACAATTTGTGATTGCACTTGTGTTCTGCATTTAGTTACAAAATACGAAAGAAAAAAAAAACACGAATTACATGTCCAATCAAACGTTGTTCTTTAGATTCTGTTCTTTTTATTTCATGATGTATGTGAGAGTAAAAACAAATTGCATTACTTTTTAACCTTCAGAACGGACAGATGTTTCTGTTCTGCTCTTTGCGAGACATAGAACATGAACAAAGAATGTTATCAATGAGGCCTAACAAACAACTTAAATTATTCGTAACTAACTCAAAGGAAAGTTTGATATTAATTAGTTAAGAAAAATTCGAAGAAGGCTATAAATTCGATCGGCTTCCTTCAGTAAGCAATTCTACATACGGATTTGAAAAGTTACTAACATTTTCTTTTTACGTTACTGCTCTTACAAGAAATAAGATTTTTTTTTAAGGGTCTTTACATCATTGGTGCTGTTGGCTTCCGCTTTCAATGGTTCTCTAACAGTTGGTTCAGTGGCTCAACAAAAACATGGCCAGAGAACGCCCTTGATCTAGCCACCAATCCAAAACATTTACTCAGTCCCAAGGGAGAAGTCAAGAGATGCAGAGATTCTGACAGTGTTGGGGGAGCGTCCTTACGCCCAACTATCAAATTAGGCACGATGCCCTATGAAGAATTGCTCCCCCCCTCGGAGTGACCCAGGGGTCATTATCTTGGGGGCGTCGATGATCACCAGTCACGTGAGCGCGACGGGGTCATTGCTCAGGTGTGCCTTATGTCATGCGATTCACCCCAGGTAGAGATGGTCTAAGTGAACGAGTCTATCCCATTGCAAATGGTCAGGATAGTAGGTTGGAACAATCTCGGTCGGAACGCTTGCGTTGTGGTGAATGGATGGATCTAATGGGCGTGGTAAATTGATATGTTGTTGAGCGTACAACTATGTAAGTAGCGCGGCATGGAGGGGAGGGGGATGTGTATGGTGTCAGGGGCACGCACATTAGGGATGTCGTGAGGTGCAGTGAACGAGTTTCATGTGGGGCCCATGACATGGCGACAGCAGATAAGCGCGATCTGGATGTAGGAATGTCGGGGCCATTTATGGCAAAGGGGCAGCGCTTGGCCCGGCGACAAGCATTGTACCGAGAGGACTTAAAGCAGAGAAGATGCTTGGCGATGGCAACAAGTGTTGTGCTAAGGCACGTGACACAAAGACGACATTCAGATGCGGCGACGTGTGCCAGGGAGCAAAGCTCACATGAAGAGGCACTACAAGAAAATCGACTTTTAGCGACAGATTTTTTTGTCGCTAAAAGTCAATTCCATGTGTGAACACTTTAAGCGACGGACTGTCCGTTGGGAAAAAGGGTGATCCGTCGGCAAAAGTCTAACTTTTACCGACTGAATTAATTACCATTAGCGACGAGACAGTCTGTCGCTAAAGGTAATTTTCATAAAAAAAAATTCTTTAAAATTCATTTTATTTGCTAAAAGTCCTTCGCTAAATGCAATAATTTTTGTGATAGCACTTTCGTCGCTAAAGTCCGTCAGTAATAACTCTACCGACAAACATTTTTGTCACTAAAAACCATTCATAGATCCTTTATTCGTGCTTTAGCAACGGAAAATCCGTTGCTAAAAGTTCATCGTTGAACATAAAATAAATAAATAAAAACTTAAAAAAATGTGTCAATTTTAGCAACTTACAACATTTATCAAGGATGTTACATTCCAGAAGGCATAATACGTGCTTGTCCTGCGGAACGCCTCATTTCCATGACTAAATAGTGCATGGATTCCAGCGGGGAAGGGAAGTAAAATGCTAAATGGTAGAATAAACAAAACAAGAAAGACATCTGCCAGTTAAATTGAATACAACTGGAACAAAGTAAGCAAGACTAAGCCAAAGTCTCCGAGAAGTAGAATGGAAATGACCACTCCAATATGATCCTACAGGAAATTACAATAACATTAAGAGTGTATATTTGCACCGGAGAAATGGCAACAGGTTTAACTAAATAATGTCTGTGTGGAGTGAGTGTGCAGTACTTGGTGACCGACAGGTTTAGTTTTATGAATTATGAAAGAGATGGGGAAGTATATCTCTCTCTTTTCCTCGAGCATCTTTAAGTTGTTAGTGTCCAAGGCTCCACCAGAGACCTTCCTCCTCCTAATATGGTTTTCTGCGTATGCATGGGTTTGGTTTAATGGTGCTTCATCTCTCAAACGGCCAGCAGGTATTCTCTACGAACGACACATACAAATGTTATCATTTAGGGGCAACAAAATGATAAACAGCATTAGATTGTGACTATCATAAAATAAAAGCATTAAACAAGTGAGCTAGCATCGAAGATACTTGAGATTGCAAAGCAATAAACTATCAAGATAGAAAAAGATACTCCAAAAAGACTTGAAGTGTCATTTTCTTTTCTTCCTCTATCTTTACTGCAGGAAACTACCAGAGTATGAAATTATAATGCGGTAATGGTTTTGGAATCAGGGGATTTAAAGTTTCTTCTACAAATTGAGAACCACAAAGAGCAATACATCAAATAGAGCACTGTCTACATGATAACAAATTCATCTGATTGTAATACATTTACTTCACCAAAATTAATCAATGTATCGAAAGACACATACAAGATTTTTATCAAAACATATATCCATAGAGACAATGTAAAGGGAAAGGTTGATTCATCACATGATGTCATATCATGATATGGGGCAAAGGTCCTTGATGTCATATATCAAACCTGACTCATGAGGCTAGTGATAATATTATAACTGTGAAGTGCGAATGGAGCCATGTGTAGACTTTAATGGGCACTTGGTATACACCACAGAACAATTTTAGTGAATTTTCTACTAGAAGAGTACGAGCAACAACACTCAAATACTTGACCCACTAACATACTAGGAGAATATTTGAGTCACTAACACACTAAGAGGACACTTGTACACAATGAGATCACACTTTGATCACTTACTCAAGTATGTAGGACTCTCTTCTACTTGCATACACAAAATGGGAACAACATGCTCCTATTTATAGGCTACTTGAAAAATTCGAGAGAGAAGTTTCTAGGTTGTTTGGAAGATGAAAAGCCATGAGAAGATAAAGAGTCATGGAAGATGAAGGGACGCAGAAAAATCTGGAAATGGAAAATTCTGGAATAGGGAGGCAGTGTTGTTGATTTTTAACACTTCCCCTCAACACTGACTCCGGTGAACTTCTTCCAAGTAGTCATTCCAAGCTGTTCACGAAAGCCTTTGAGCTTTGCAGCGTTGAGTCCTTTAGTAAACATATCTGCCACTTGCTCGCATGTTCCGATGGTAGCCATCTCTACTTCTCCTTGCAAGACTTTGTCTCTTATATAATGGTAATGCACCTCTACATGTTTAGTTCGCGCATGAAATACTGGATTCTCTGCCAACTGTTTTGCAGACATGTTATCACAAAATAACCTCGCGGTATACTCGACTGGCTGATGTAAGTCTTTTAAGAGTTGTATTAGCCACGAACACTCCTGAGCTGCCATAGCTACTGCTCGATATTCTGCCTCGGCTGTTGACAATGACACTATGGGTTGTCTTGTGCTGCACCAAGAGACTATTCCTAAACCGAGACTAAACACATAACCCGTGGTTGATCGGCATGTATCATGATCTCCAGCATAGTCAGCATCACAGTAGCCGACCAGCCTACATGTTTCGCCTCTTCTATATAAGAGACCATAATCAATGGTACTCTTAACATACCTTATGATTCGTCGAACCATTTCGAGGTGAGGTTTCTTTGGTGTTTGCATGTACTGACTTACTACTCCAACTGCAAAGGCAATATCAAGCCTTGTCAAAGTTAGGTAGATTAGACTACCTACCAGTTGCCGGTACATCGAGGCATCTTCCAAGTCTTTGCCTTCTACTGCACAGAGCTTGACATTGGATTCCATAGGTGTCGAAATCGGTTTGCACTCTAACATTCCAAATCTCTATAATAAATCTCTTGCATATTTTTGTTGACATAGGAACAAACCTTCACCTGTATGATAAACTTCGAGCCCCAGAAAATGGTTAAGCTCGCCAAGCTCTTTCATCTAAAATCAGACAGATAAGTTTTCTCTTGTTTGACGAATCTCATATTCTTCATCTCCTGTAATGATTAGATCATCAACATAAACTACTAATGTAACTAGTTTACTTACACAAACCTTGACAAACAAACTCGAGTCTGCCAGAGAAAGAGTGTAACCACTATATACTAAAAATTCAGAAATCTTACCGTAAAATGCTCTGGGCTTGTTTTAATCCGTAAAGTGCCTTCCTTAGCTTGCACACAAACTCGGGGTGTACCTTGTTCTTGAAGCCTCTTGGTTGTTCCATGTATATATCTCTATCGATGTCTCCATATAGGGAAGGCATTCTTCACATCCATTTGTCAAAGCTTCCATGATTTGCTTGCTGCAAGTGCCAATAAGACACGCACTGTCGTAAGCTTTGCTACTGGACTAAATGTCTTTTCATAGTTGAGTCCATATTGTTGTGAAAACTCTCGAGCCACAAGCCGTGATTTGTACCTCTCGACTGAGCCATCTTGGATAAGTCTTCACTTTGTAAACCCATCAACAAGATATGGGTTTTACATCTTTACGTCTAGGTACCAGCTCCCAGGTTTGATTTTCTAGAAGTGCTTGATATTCTTCTTCCATTGATTTTCTCCACTCCTTGTTTTTGGAAGCTTCCTCGTAGCTTGTTGGCTCTTTTATCTCGGCTAGAACAGCATTAACGTACTTTGGATTTGGCTTCCGTTGTCTGCTAGATCGCCTGGGTTGCGGTTATAGCCCATCACTTTGAATGTCTTCATGCTGGCCTGGCCGAGCCTGTTCTGGAGTTCTATAATATGCTCCAGTTCGCCATGGCCCCTTTGATCTTTCTTGTGTCAAGTCATGCTCCTCAACATCTGTAAGAATTGTTGGCCTCAACCAGTGTTATAAAAAGCGTGCCTAGGCGCATCCAGGCGCACCCCTAGTGCCTCGCGTAGGCCTGGGCGCAGCGCATTCAACTAGGCACGCGCCTAGTGAGCCTAGGCGCCAAGGCGCTAGGTGCACAGCGGGGTAGGAGGCGCATGGCTAGGCTCACAAATTGTGGTTGTTGGATTGGCTTAATGTGGTCTGTCCATTTTAAAACACTAAACCTAAATCTAAAAATTCCCAAATCAAAAATAGCCTCACGACTCAATCAAGCAGCTCTCAAATCTCGGCGTGTGAGTCGTCCCTTGCTCCGGTGAGTTGTCTGGTGACTCCGGTCGTTGCCAATCCTTCTTCGATCGCTACTGGTCTCGTGTACAGCCACGGTGTACCTCTCTGCTGCCACCGCTGCTCCAGTCGAACGCAGCGCTGACGCAGCTCCTCCTCCTATCTGCTGCTGCTTGCTGCTAATCTTCTCCTCCAACTTCAGTCGATGACCTTGACACCGACCAGCTGCTCCTCTTTGTCCCTGCGAATCTTCTGCTCCACACTCCAGTCCCGATTTGGATGCCTTTTTCTTAGTTATATGCTGATTTGTTGAACTGTGGTTCATTGTCTCTTCATGGGTACTTATTGACCGCTACAAACATCCAAAAACCCCATGAATTTGTGATTGTTTATCATCTGAATATTTGATTCGTTTCTTCATGGATACTCATATTATTTGATTCATCCCGGTTTGGATGCCCTTTTCTTACTTTTATGCTGATTTCTTGAACTATGGTTTCCCTTTTTTGTTTTTTATTTTTCTACTAAGTAATTCAACAACTTTAGATGATGGCAGTGGTTCAATATTTACTTGGCAGTAAGACAATCGATCATGCTTGGAGAAATCTAATCAGTAACCAGTGATGCTTTCTGTTTCATTGTCTCTATCAAACTGTTGCGAGCAACTCATGTCATGAAGCAACTATTGTCGCTAAAGAATACCAAAACGTGTCACCTAAAGTACCTAATGACATAAATAAAATATATATGATAAAAAATGGACGCGATCATTAACTTGTTTTTGAAGAAATGTAGTGATTGTATTGAAATTTTTTACTTAATTTTATTGTTTTAATACACTATTATTTATTTATTTTTATATATTTTAAAATTACGCCTTGCTTCGAAAAGGCGCGCGCCTGGCTTCGAAAAGGCACGCGCCTGCGCCTTGCGCCTAGGCTCAGGGACCTTTTGAGCCTTAGGTGCGCCTGCGCCTTTAATAACACTGGCCTCAACTGTATTGTGGATTTGGGACTAGGTTGCTTTGTATCTTCGTCGATCACAATCCTTTCTCCCATCTTTTCCTTAATTTCATTAGAGTCTAAAAGAACCACCTCTTGTGGAGAACACCAAGAAGAAGTCTCGTCAAATACTACATTCCTCAATGTATAGCACTGAGCTGTTGTAGGATCACAGCATCTCCACCCTTTTCTTTCATCACTATACCTTACAAAGATGCATCTAATTGCCTTTTTATCAAACTTACTGCGTAGCTCATCAGGCACGAAAACATAACAGACACATCCAAAGACTCTGAAGTGGCTTATCGTGGGTTTTGTATTCCATAGCATCTAGAAGGGTGAGATAAAACTAAGTTTTGCTTGTGGTAGCCGATTAATCACATGAGTTGCTGTCTTCATGCATCCGACCCAAAATCGACTTTGGACATTCTTGGCATGTAGCATGCTTCGGCATGTCTTTGCAAGATGTCGATTCTTTCTTTCGGCCACATCGTTCTGTTATGGCGTCCCTGGACATGTCAATTGTCTTCGAATTTTGCACTTTTTCAAATGCATGGAGAATTCTTCGGATGTATACTCTCCCCCGTTGTCCGTACATAGACACTTTATTTTCTTTCCAATTTTTCCTTCAACCTTTTCTTGAAATTCTTTAAACTTACTAAAGGTTTCGGATTTTTCATTCATAAAGTAAACCCAGACGTACCTTGAGTAATCATCGATAAAGGTTACCATGTATCGCATCCCTCCAAGTGATGGCTGCTTTACTCGGCCGAATACATCTGAGTGTACGAGCTCCAGTGGTTCTTTTGCTCTGAATTTTGACTCCTCATATTGTCGTTAGTGCACCTTCCCATACTGACAACCAGCACACACAATATCTCCTCGGACCTCAAGCTAGGGTAGACCTTTAAGAATAGACTTGCTCATCATTATTTTCAACTTATGGTAACTGACATGTCCCAGGCGTGCGTGCCAGGTATCTACTGTTTCATTTTTCTGCACTTTGTCTATGTATGCTGTTTGCACTGATATTACATAGACAGAATCGCCGACCCTTCATACATGATTCATCAAGTATTACTAATCTTCGACATACTTTGACATCGTTTGGACCAAACACCACGTAATTGCCTGAAGATGTTAACTGGGATACTGAGACCAAGTTTTTCTTCATACCTGGTACATGATAAACATCTTGCAGCTGTACTTGACTCTGACCTTATCATGGTGCTATCATTGCCTTGCCAATGTGAGCGATTGCTAACCTTGAGTTGTTGGTTGTTACAACCACTCGATCTCCCTTGTACTCAGACATGCTCTTAACTTTTTCCTTGTCACTGGTCATATGATTTGAGCATCCAAAATCGACGATCCAATCAATGCTATAGTTGACTTCCTCGGGAAAGGTCGCTGCTAATGCTTGCTTTATAGTGTTGTCCTCCGCAATCTTGTGTGAACTATTTAAGTCCTCCAAATCTCTTTGATCAAAGTCAATCTCTTCTTCTTCTTTATCAATTCTTTCACTTATGGCTACTGATGCTTGAGCATCCCACTCTTCTTCACTGTTGACTCCCTCTTCGTGGTCAGTTGATGTAGCAACATTCCCTTCAACTGATCTTTTCTTAAAGCGACAATCTCGTGCAAAGTGGCATTTCTTGCCTCAATTAAAACATTTGTCGGAGCGCTACCTATTTTTATAAGGATGTTCCCCTTTATTTTGACTCTGTGAAGCTCCCCCTTCAAAGCTTCTTTCTTGGTTATCTAAGGATTTATGCCAACCATATTTATCCTCAGAACTCGACTTGTTTCTCTGTCTATTGAATCGGTCTTTTCTCTTGATATTAAAGAGTGCCTCTTCATCACTCTTTAGCGAGACCCCCGCGAGTTGTTTGGCCAAACTTTCTTGATTGGCCAATAGATTCTAAATCCTCCAACGATGGCTGAGTGGGCCATCCTTGGACTGCCGTAATAAATCCATGAATAATTATTCTCCTAATTCGGGAATCAATAATTTTAGCTTCAACATCTAATTCAGAGATTTCATCGCAGAGAGACTTTACCTTAGTAAAATATTGGTTGATTGGCATGCCACCTTGCTTTATTCCCATAAGCTCGTTCTCGAGATACTGGAGTCGCATTTCATTTTTCTTCGAGTAACGGAATGCAAGTATGTCCCAAGCCTCTTTTGGTGTTTTTGCATTCTTTATTTGCTTTAAAATATTTTCCTCAACAGAAGCTTTAATAACATATAAAGCCTTACCAGCTCTGGATTTCCACTTCCGCAGTGTAGCTTCATGCGTGCCCGTTGATGCAAGTGGTGCCGTCTCATTACCACCGATGAGCTCCCACAATTCTTGGCCTTCCAAGTATGATTGCATCAAAGTCTGCCATGAGCTATAGTTGTGATCATTAAGCTTTTTAATTGTGCCAATTGCCTGAAAAGCTGCCATCGTGACTTGATATTACTGTATCTAACATCAAGTAAGCTTTCGACCAACTGTTTCACAATCCCGGACTGTGTGCGAACAAGAATTTCTTTATGGCGCACCCACCACGGTCCCTGACCGATAGGCTTTGATCACACAAGTGGTCCCTGACCACCAAGCTCTGGTACCAAAATGTAGACTTTAATTGGCACTTGGTATACACCAAAGAACAATTTTAGTGATGTAGAAATAATTTTCTACTAGAAGGGTACAAGCAACAACACTCAAATACTTGACTCACTAACACACTAGAAGAATATTTGACTCACTAACACACTAAGAGGACACTTGTACACAATGAGATCACACTTTGATCACTCACTCAAGTGTGTAGGACTCTCTTCTACTTACATACACAAAATGGGAACAACATGCTCCTATTTATAGGCTACTTGGAAAATTCTATAGAGAAGTTTCTAGGTTCTTTGGAAGATGAAAAGCCATGAGAAGATGAAGAGTCATGGATGAAGAAAAATCTGGAAATGGAAAAATCTGGAATAGGGAGGCAGTGTTGTTGATTTTTAACACCATGTAACTTGTCTCACCTCCAAATGGCAAGCACAGTGGAAATTTTTGATGAAGGAGAGGAGGAAGATCAATTCTTTTCTCATCCCCACCAAGAAAAAAGTCCATGTACTCAAGCATCAGATCAGTAGTTGCGGCTAACTACAGAAACAAAGGCCAAAAATTATAAGCTTGGAAAATTTATTGAGATCCATTGCTACATAAAGCGAATTGACTAGGTGCTGGAAGCTTACTGGAAGCTTACTGAGATCCATGTATTTCGAGATTGTTAGATACCACATATTTTATACAAAAGCTTGCAAAACCTAAGAAGATATTTAGTAATGCAATAAGGTAGATAATTTTTTCTAGAATATCATCGTAAGCTGCATAGCCGTTGTTACATTCATGCTAGAGTCCCTGATACATGTCGAGACCTAGGATGAACATAATAAAAAACCTCTTTGCCTTCTTCCTCTTTTTTTTTATCTCATTTTACCCAATCCCTAACCGCCATCAACAAACCTCCCCACATCCAAACTCTCTAGCATCCCAATCCCCATCCAACACTAACAGACGCTCCATCAACTTTCCAAGTACCGTAATCTCAGACATATAACATACATTTATAACGAATAAAAGAAACAACATATGATCTTAATCAAATATGTTTGCTTCTTCTATTTTATTTCTGGGTGAAATTTAGTAATCTAATCAGAATTTCCATTTTAAAGTAGTGAGAAAGATCTACATTTCATTCCGAACATGGCTAGTTAGAGGCCAGTTCATCTTTAACACAAATTAGGAGTGAGTATAGCACATTATTTACGAATATGACCAATAGTTCCAGTTATTCCAATAAGAAAGAAATCACTATATCAGCCTTCAATTTGTTTTCAACAAGTCCCCTTCAAAAGGAACATGATAAAGATCCTTGTTTTCCCAAACACTATATATTCGAAATTCCTGAAATAAAGTCCACCATACCTTCATAGAGAGCACGCGAGCGACAAGATTATGGTGGTCGGTAACAGAGACACGGGGGCGGGGGTGGAGAGCTGGCCGGATTATGACGGTCTGTAGCGAAGGAGAGACCGGAGAAGGACGGACGAGCTCTCGACACGAAGAGAGGGAAGAGAGAGAAGAGGGAGACGAGAGAGAAAGGAGAAGCGGCAGCGGGAAAAGAGAAATGGAGACAAGACGTCTGAAGTAGAAAATAAAAGGCTCAGATAAACTTCATGTTGAACTCTAATACAAGTGTCACGACGAGGTCAGTTTCCTGTTGGGGGAACTATAGATAGTAAAACTAGGTGGTTATCAACTTTGGCTGAGTTGTGCGTCTCTCTCTCTCTCTCTCTCTCTCTCTCTCTCTCTCTCTCTGGGGGAACTATAGATAGTAAAACTAGGTTGTTTCTCGTTTCTATGTACTTTATATCTTCTCTTTTCCTAGTCAAACCACCTTTTCTGCCATTAAAGTAACCACCGGTTCTTAAAGATTTGTATGTACTCTGTAAACTTAGAGAACCCCGGGATCTTGTATCTTCTATAGGTTAAGAACATAAATTGCTATTTGTGTCTGCTAATATTGTTCTTTGGTTTCGTAAATAACATCTGTTGCTTTGTTTTGTTTTTGTGAGGTGTTTAGATTACCATGTGTTTTTTGCTGTCACTTTATTAGTTAGCTTTGTTGCCAAAATCAATTTTTATATCTCAACTTTGTTTAACAAGCATGCATGTCATACTTAATATGCTTTATTGGATCTCTGCTAATTTATTACACCCCCAGCAATACGAACCTTCGCCTTATCACACTACAAGAAAAACCGGCTATACCTACGGTATAGGTCCGTAGGCTTAAGTAAGTAGTCTCGCAGGCATAGTCTCTCCCAACGGTACTAACCCGTAGACTTAAGTTTCGATGGGATAGACCTTTACCTACGGTGCTTTGGACCTATACCAACGGGCATACCCTCACCATAGATATATCATTTACCGTAGGCATAGCTGTATTCTTATTTTTATTCCCAACCTATGCCTACGGTACTACCGTAGGCATAGCTCCTTATTTGTCAAAAAAAATATTTCGAAAATCATTTCCATGCTACCACTGTACCCTGCCAAGCACCAGCTTCAATATTAAGAGATCTAACCATAGTGGAACATTATCTTTAAAGCACTCAAATGCAAACACACAGAATCCAACTCAAAAGATATAGAAATAAAAGAAAGTAATCCTTCAAATTATCACAACAGTTGAAGTACTGCAAACAATAAACACAAGAAAGTTGATGCTGATGGCAATTGTAAACTACACCACCTACCAACATTAATAATCACAAGGAACCCAAACCAATTTAGTATGAGGTTAACATAAACTAAGAAGCCTTTGCTTCAAGGTGTTATTCTAAGAATTGAATTTATTTTACATACGTACATAAGAAATTTTTGCTCTCCCTGTGAATATAACATACAAGGTATTTTTGAATGCTCCCTTAGAGTCATCCATGGCATGCTTTTTGCTCCAAAGTTCTATTATGCATTTAATTCAATGAAAAAAGCTTATCCTTTGCATCTTGATCAACCTTTAGAGAGCTTCAACTCCCCTAAAGTCATAAATAGATAGTTTAGTCATACGCGCACACAGAGACCACTAATGCAAGGGAAACAAGTAACTACAAATTCATAGTCCTATTTGGTACATAAAAATGCAGACATGATTAGAGGCATTAAAAGAGAGAGAGAGAGAGAGAGAGAGAGAGAGAGAGAGAGAACAGATAACAAACTAAGGTGGAGGTAGTTTCGAATGATACTATCTCTTCAACTAAATATAATTGTATATGTAAATGTGGTAGCACCTTTGTCTGTCTCTTTCGTCATGAGAGAAAGACAATTGCAGTATCAGAGGATAGTAAAACATTTTTGCCAGCAACTGGATGGAACGTTTCCATTGGTGATGCAAGTTCAACCAGCAAACCAGAAAACTGAAAAAACAATCATATTCCGTAGATATTAATGTACCTGCAGCTCCCCCCCCCCCCTCCCCCGCCTTCTCATGGAAAAGCTGGTTCCCTGTTTTAAATCTCCCGGTCATAGGTCTGATATCTTTTATCAGAAAAACTTTAGGATAAGAAAGAACTAAAAACAAAAAAAACAATACAATCCACAGAATAGAAAACATGGAGAAACACTGTACGAAGAAAGCATCACTGTCTACTTGGAAACTATTGACAGACAGAAACTTGATTATCAACTTCAAAGCTGAGGGAGATAGAATGGAGGAAGAGGGAACACATGCAAAGCACACTAAAAAAATCTATGAAGGGTTTTCTTTTTGAAGATATTCTTAGAGGGCAAAAGCTCCACCGGAGTATTACTGTTAGAACAGGCGATACACTCTACCCTTGATGACTTTATAAAGATGACGTTCGTTAACTTTGAAGCTATAACCTGCTACAATGAGTTAAAGTTATTCCAACAAAGCAAAGTGGTAATTCTATGACATCATGTTAGAGATGATGTGCAAGAAATACTTGTCAGTGATATGCACAAAGCATGAGAACAAATGTAAATATGATTCAAGTGATCTTAATGGGCTTGTGCAGGCTTTATAAATGACTGATCACTGCCTTAACTGTAGATATTCAAGTAAAGTGATAAAGAAATCAAATCGTGACATGAACATCTTTATAAATGACCGATCACTTCCTTAACTGTAGATATTCAAGTAATGCATAATGCATACATCAACAATGAGAATTCAATCTTCTCTAGTTCTTTCTGCAGCAACTTCTCCTCCACCACAACCTGCTGCACATCCCACTTCTTGTCCTGACATGAACATCGTTTCCCCTGAGGACCGATGGTAGAACCAATTAATCATGCACATCCCACATTAGATCAACCAACAATCCATCCACAAAAATTGACTGGTTTCCTACTTTCCTTTAAACTTCCACTGCCCAAATCACCTTCTTCTGACCCAACGAATAAGTTAAAATAAACTAAGAGAATTGAAATGCGTAAGTATAACTCCATTAATTCCAAACGTATAACTCTAATCAGAATCACCATCTCTAGTGGCAGGAATTAAAAATACAAATAGAGAGAGAAAGAGAGAGGGCAAGAGGGATAGGAACCTGAGAAATGAAGTGGTTGCAATCTGAAAATGAGTACCTAAATCGCCGATCACGGTCATCGCCTGCAGTGGGTTCTTGGCCGGTGGAGTCCTCGCCTCGTCGTCGTCACTCGTCGGTCACTGATCCTTCCAGATCTAAACAGAAGAAGACGTCCTTGCCGGTCCACTCGCCGTCTCCTTCCACGGCTCCACTCCGGCCACTCATTCTAAATCTGAGCTCTTCTCAACAGAGAGAGTCGACTGGAGGAGCTGGTGTCTGCCGTCGGCCGTCTGCTGTTTGGGGGGTGAGGCTGTGAGAGACAAGTCGCAGAGAGAGAAAGAGTCGCAGACCCAGACATGGTGAAATGTTCACTTCTGTGAGATTCACTCAGTCGCAGAGAGAGAGTCGCAATTCTGCTTCCAATTTGAAGCAGCACCAATGGCCACGGTGCAATAATAACCATAGGTGTACAGAACTTGTACCTACGGTTCCTTTTACACCGTAGGCCTTTTTGTCACCACAGAACAGTTTTGTTGTAGTGTCAATCATGTGTATCTTAAGTGCATTTAATTGTACCCACTCGACAATGCTCCTAGGTCCGCGATTTGCAAGTATAGGGTGATTATGGCAGGCGGTTGGTTGATAGAAGAAATAATAATGAAAAGATAATCAATATTTGTTTCATAAACAGTCTGCCCCACTTAAGCTCCATGTACGATGCACCAGAGCATTAATGGGCATGGAGTTAACCAAAACTAACCAAAGGGACTCAATTGAATCAATGTATGACTCCAATAACAATTATAACGTGAGTGGAATTAGAGTTGTCAAACGGGCCGGGCGGCCCGCGGGCTGGCCCGACCCGGCCCGGTTATGGCCCGGGCTGGCCCGGCCCCGTCCGTGAACAGTAGCGGCCCAGCACAAGCGGGCTTGGGGCCTGGGCCTGGACCAGGCCTTCAGATTCTGCGAAAAAGCCCGGCCCGGCCCTGCCCGTAAACGGCCCGGGTTTGGCCCGGCCCGAAGTCGGCCCGGGTCTGGCCCGGTCTGCGACCCGGTTCTGGCCCGGATCTGGCCCGGTCTGCGGCCCGGGTCTGGCCCGGTTTTGGCCCCACCACTTGTTTGAATTTTTTGCTTTTCCCCCCCTTTCTTCCACCCCTTTTCCAAAATTCCACTTTTACCCCCCCAACAGCAATATAACGGCTAGTTTGGGGGGTATTTTAGTCTAACCTATATTTTTCAACTCCTTTACACTCTTACCCTCCCCAACAACTATAAACGGATAGTTTGTAGGGGTATTTTGGTCTTTTGTGAAGTTTCTAAAATCTATAAATTCACACCATTTCTCTCTAATTTTTCACACCAATCTTCTTACTCTCTCTTACCTAAACATTCTATATTTCTACAAGCTTTGCTACTATTTTCCTCTCCAATTACTACTCTTGCTAATTACTACTAGTATTTACTAATTAGTACTCTTGTTTATTAATTACTAGTCTTGCTAAATTCTTTTTAATTACTAACTCTCTAATATTTGTTACTCATTCATTCTTTTAATTGTTATTTCTTATTACTACTCTTATACTTGTGTATTTAGTTACTCTTACAAAGTTTAGCGTGAAATATGGCTGGATTATTGAAGAAAATGAGGCGTGCATCGTCATCACGAAAAACATCATCATCATCGCAAGCACCACCACCAGCACAAGCGCCAGCGCCACGGCCATCACAAACACCAATCCAAGCACCAACACAACCATTCGTTCCTGGACGAATGAGTACAGGCTGTATGATAGATACCCAAGCCAATTGGGAGTTCAATCAAAACATTCCAGATTTTGAATACACGCCTGATGAAGACCCCCCGCATTATAGTCAAGGACGCAGCTCGGTTGGCGAAGCTACTACTCCGTGGCATAATCTCAACCCTATGCCTGGTCATGATGAAGAAGGGCCGAGCAATGCCTCCGGTAATGAGCCAGAAGTCCAAAAGGGGAAAAAAAAAGAAAGCCGAGTGTTGGAATCATTTCGATGTAGTTACGGTGGACGGCATCCGAAAAGCTCGATGTAAGTACTGCGCTAAATTATTTTCGTCTGGTAGTGGTAATGGACATCTTAACAGGCATTACCCTCTGTGTGCACCTCGACAAGGCCACGTCGAACCTACCCAAACGCAGTTATCTTTTGACGGTAAGTTATTTGTTTATAATCAGCGAGAGCAAAGAGACGGTCTCGCTGAATTTGTTATTCATGATGAACAAGCCTTTTCTTTTGCCGATAATCCTAAGCACTCTAGATATATGAACACATACGTTCAACCTTTGTACAAAAAGGTTCATAGAAACACAACTAGATCCGATGCACTCCGACAGTACAATGCTGCTAAAGCACGCCTTATCGATTATTTCGATAAATTTGACGGTAAAGTTAGTCTTACTTCTGATATTTGGCAATCTCCTTATACTTTTGTTAGTTATTCTTGTGTGACCGCTCATTGGATTGATGCAGATTGGGTTATGCACAAGAGAATCATCGCTTTCGAGCACTTCCCTTATCCGCACGATGGAATGAACATTGCTATTCTTATATTAAAAGCATGCACCACATTTAAAATTAAGGATAAGATTATGAGTGTTAGTTTTGATAATGCTTCTAATAATAAAGTTGCTGTTGCAGCTTTAAAGGAGACGCTTCAACCTGTACTTAATGGTGAATTATTTCATGTTCGCTGTGTTTGTCACATTATTAATTTAATTGTTCAAGATGGTTTAGCTGCTGCAGGAGATATTCTTCTCAAAATGAGGGGTATGACAGCGTATGTTAATAGCTCGAGTCCGAGAACACAACAATTTAAAACGTTGTGTGTTCAATATAATATGCCTCGCAGGAGAGCAGTTACAGATGTGGTCCACAGGTGGAACTCTACATACCACATGCTTTTACACATTCTGGCATACCGAGAAGTCTATACGCATTTTCTACTAACCCAGTTCCCAGCCGGCTTGCCAACTCAAGAGGAATGGCAGATGGCCACATACCTAGCTGAATTTTTGGAGGTATTCTACACGTCTACCAATTTATTGTCTGGTACGTACTATCCCACCTCTCCTCTCGCTGTAATAGAAATTCTGAAGATGGCTACAATGTTAACAAAATGGAGATATATAGGACCCTTTAAGGAAATAGTAAAAGTGATGGATCAAAAATTTAATAAATATTGGAGTAAACTGCCTGCTATTTTTACTGTGGCTACTTGTTTAGATCCTAGGTTAAAGTTGCATGGCGTGAACGCCTCGATACAAGAGATATCGAAATTAATGTGCTACACAGCAGAGGAGACAACCGCATTCACAGCAAAAGTGAGCAAGAGGTTTGAGGACTTGTTCAACGTCTATCGTAATTCTGCTGACGTGCGCGGGCGAGCTACATCATCATCCACTGTTGAGAGGTATTATGCGCCATACCTTCAGGGCTTTGAACATCTAGTAGCAAGACAACTACCAGGTGAAGGTACTTCTAATTCGGCAGGTTCGTATACTTTTTCCTCTTTTAATGAGATTGGTGTATATGCAAATACTGATCATTATTCTGATTTATCAAGGCAAGAACAGGTTAATTTTAATTTGTTAAATTTTTGGAAACAAAATCAAAACATGTATAAAACTTTATCCCAAATTGCACGGGATGTACTGCCAGTGCAAGCCTCCACGGTTGCTTCAGAGTCGGCATTTTCAGCCAGCGGGAGGGTTTTGGATGACAGGAGGAGTCGTCTTAACCCCGAGTCGCTCGAGCTATGTGTATGTTGGAAGGATTATCTTGATGCGAAATACCGCGAGCAAGATAAACCGATTGATGATAGGAAGAGCAGTGACTCGGATATTGAAGTACTTCTGGATGATTAGGTAATTTGTTTTTATTTTCCTCTTTTGATCCTTTTGGTTGACGTTGCAGATTTCTTGATCTTTGATTGCTGATATTTTGGATAGACATGCATTATTATTTTGATTGTTAGAATTTTAAGAATAAATTTTTTCACAAAATATACTTTTTTTCCATATATATAAAATAAATTTTTACAAGCAAGATATATATTTTTTCATATATATAAAAAAATAGGTAACTTCGCCTGTTTGTTTACAAGCAGCCGGTCCCAAGCCCGGATAAAAGGAGGAGGGCCTATGAACACATTTATTATTTTTCTATATAAATTGTTATGTGTTAAGATTTTATTAATAAAGCTCACCAAGAAGAGTATGAAAATGTTTAACATATAATAAAAAATATAATGGCTACAAATAAATATGTATATACATACATACATATATATGTATATTACTTATAATGAAATAAAAGGATAAAGATTAGGTTCGTTAAATTGTGAATATTGCCTAGAGATGAAATTTAAAATTGAATAACAAGAAGAAAAAAAAAAAGGGCCCGGGCCCGGCCCAAGCCCGGCCCTAGATATTGGGCCTAGGGCCAGGGCCTGGACTGGGCCTAGGTTTGCCTTCGGCAAGCCCGGCCCGGCCCGGCCCGGCCCGGCCCCACAGCAGGCCCGATGGGCTTGGGCTGGGCCGGCCCAAGCCCGGCCCTTTGACAACTCTAAGTGGAATCTAGTGACCGAATCTATGTTTGGGTCAAATTATAGTGGTCCTTTCTTTAGGTTTGGATAACAAAAGGACTGAGTTGAATCAGTAGACAACTCCAACGACCATTGTAGCCAATGTGATTCTAGGAACCATGTTGAGATTTGGGTCAAAGTACGGTGGTCCTTGGTATATTTCACTCTTTTTACTAGCGTAACGAAAATCTTGATTAGTGCAAGCATTTATTAATCTAGAAACTTAATTAAAGCTTATCAACCATTCATCAAGGCAAAACTAAAGTTGAAGCTTATCAATTAATAAGACTAAGCAAATAACGGTTTTTCTCTAACATACGAACTTAATCACCGAGTGCTATATAAATTACAACTCCACTTCATAAAACTACTATCAAGCTACCCTAAAAAATCATGCCACAAAAAGAATGGAAAGACTCATGCATGGGTTTTTGGTATTCGTAGCCCTAATTGTTGCCTATGGTGCAATTGAAGTTATAGCTGCACAAGAAAAAATTACTTACAAGACAAATCCCTCAGATCCATGGTATGGCCAAAAACTTCCTCCGCAACCTAGAAGAGGCTATTACAAATTTTTGGGAGATTGCCTGAATGTTATCACCAAACAATGAGGTCGGCATGTGTTTGATTATGTTTTCTTCCTGAAGAAGATTGACTACAATTGTTGTTCCAAGTTGACAAAAATGGGAAAACTATGCAACAAGTCATTGTCATGGACACTTGCTCATATTGATAAGTTTAAAGCAAGGAGTTCCGTATTCATAAGGAGGAGTGACGAGGCCTTTGATATTTGTTCGCGTAGAAAGAAGCAGAAGAAAGGAGCACAAGTGTATACTCGTTTTTAGTTTCTTTGACAAAAAAGTTCACATATTATTTTCAATACTAAAATATGTTCCTAAATTACTAAGCCTTGATTCCCAAAAGTACGAATTGCTTCTTAAAGTACTAAATTGTAGCATGATGTACCTCCTTCCAAATAAGTTTTGCTATGAGCTGTTAACACCATAACTATTTTTTAGCCGATAATCTGAACTACGATTTAAGGACTATGAAGTTGCATATGCATGAGTAAATGTCATTCATTTTGACCTAGCGTGGGTGGATGGCTGTCCACTGCCAAGAACACAAAAGTAATGTCATGTGGAAAGACTCATATATATATATATATATATATATATATATATATATATATATGGGCTAATTACACCTATGTCCCTGAGGTTTGGGGGTAATTACACGCGAGGACACAAAGTTTCAAAATGTAACATTCCGTGACCAAAAATGTTTCAAATGTATCACCCGTGTCCATTCGTTAGGGTTCCATCCAAAAAATATACTGTTCATCATTACGTATTTTAAAAATGACAATACTGCCCTTGTACAGTATATCCTAAATAATTTTTATAATTTTCAAATTAAACCTTAATTTTTTCAAAACCCTAATTTACAAATTAGGGTTCAATCTTTAATTTCTCAATCTGCCAATTAGGGTTTCAATCTGCCATTTCTCAAAAGTATAAATCTGTTAATTAAGGTTTCAAACCCTTAATTTGCAAATTAGGGCTTCAAAACCCTAATTTGCAAATTAGGGCTTCAAAATCGGCGGCGTGGTGCGACGGAGCTACCGGCGGCGTGGGGCGATGGAGCTGCTGGCATGGAATGAGGGAGTGGGTTGCTGTGGGGGAGGAGAGAAGAGATGAAGGGGAAGGGCGAGGGGGATGCAGATGGGGTGGGGAGGGGTGGGCGATGACGAGGAAGGGGAAGTAGACGGGGTGGGCAGTGACGGGGTGACGAGGAAGGAGGAGGCATGCGGGGTGCGACGCCGGGGAAGGGGAGGCAGGCGGGGTGCGGCGCCGGGGAAGGGGAGCAGGAGGGGTGCGGCGCGGGGAAGGGAAGCAGGCGGGGTGGGTGGGTGACGGGGAAGGGCGAGGGGGATGCAAATGGGGTGGGGAGGGGTGGGCGATGACGAGGAAGGGGAGGTAGACGGGGTGGGCAGTGACGGGGTGACGAGGAAGGAGGAGGCATGCAGGGTGCGACGCCAGGGAAGGGGAGCAGGCGGGGTGCGGCGCCGGGGAAAGGGAGCAAGCGGGGTGCGGCACCGGGGAAGGGAAGCAGGCGGGGTGGGTGGGTGACGGGGAAGGGCGAGGGGGATGCAGATGGGGTGGGGAGGGGTGGGGGGGTGGGGTGGTTAGAATTAGGGTTTTTCTTTTTCTAAAAAGAGACAATGGCATTTAAAAAAATAACTTTTTAACATAAGGGCAATAAAGTCATTTTGTTAAAACCGTTAGGATTTTTAGGGTTCCGTTTGTCAATGGACATAAGTGTTACATTTTGAAACTTTGTGTCCTCGCGTGTAATTACCCCCAAACCTCAAGGACATAGGTGTAATTAGCCCTATATATATATATATATATATATATATATATATATATATATATATATATATATATATATATATATATATATATATATATATATTCGTGTAACGACATTAAACTATGGTTGTTTGGAAGATTAGAGGGAAGGAATGATCATGGAACAATTTGTCTACATATTCTCTGGGTTAAGTTTAATGGTACAAAGAAACGGGATCCAAGGGCCAGCCTGCCCTATAGATAGCCTTGCAGTTCCGCACGAACCCCGGTTTCCACCAGTGGATAGTGGTATTCGTATAAATTTTGTAAATTTGGCCCTAGTTCTCAATGTTCACAATTTTGTGATTGACACTTGTGTTCTGCATTTAGTTACACAAAACGAAAGGGAAAAAAACACGAACCACATGTCCAATCAAACATTGCATTACTTTTTAAGCTTCAGAATGGACCGATGTTCCCATTCTGCTCTTTGCGAGAAAAAAGAACATGAACAAAGAATGTGACCAATGAGGCCTATAAAAAAACCACTTAAATTATCCGTAAGTAACTCATCGGAAAATTTGATATTAATTAGTTATGAAAATTCAAAGAAGGCTATAAATTCGATCAGCTTCCATTAGTAAGCAATTCTACATACGACTTAGAAAAGTTACTAACAATTTCTTTTTACGTTACTACTCTTACAAGAAACATGAATTTGTTTTGAAGGGTCTTTACATCATTGGTGATGTTGGCTTCCACTTTTAATGGTTCTCTAATAGCTGGTTTGGTGGCTCCATAAAAACATGGCCAGACAACGCCCTTGATCTAGCCACCAATCCAAAACACTTACTCAGTCCAAAGAGAGAAGTCAAGAGATGTGGTGAGTCTGATAGTGGTGGGGTGTGTCCTTACGCCCGACTATTAGGAAGATTAGGCACGATGCCCTATGAAGACTTGCTCTCACCTCGGAGTGACCTAAGGGTCATCATCTTGGGGGCGTCGATGATCAGCAGTCACGTGAGCCCGACGGTCTTTGCTCAAACGTGCCTCATGTCATGTGAGTCGCCCCATGCAGAGATGGTGTCTAAGAGAGCGAGTTTATCCCATTGCAAAGGTCCTCATGCCAAACCACTACGTGCGAAGCCACTCGGGATGTTGACGGTCCGTAGAGTAAGTCGGAACTTGTTCTGTTGGAGCGCATACGTTGTGGTGAATAAATGGATCAACAATGGGCGTGGTAATGTTACAGGGTGATGAGCGTACAACCATGTAAGTAGCGTAGCGTATAAGGAAGGCGGATGTGTATGGTGTTAGGGGCCCGCACATTGGGGATGTCGTAAGGTGCAGTAGACGCTGGGCCATGGCGACAGATGTTGTGCTGGGGCACGTGGTACAGAGAAGACGTTCGGGCGGCGACGTGTGCCATGGAGCAAAGCTCCCATGAAGAGGATAGGCTAATGATGGTGAGCCCATGGGGAAGACCTAGGGCAAACTCCGTCGACCCCTTGGGAGGGAAGGGCCTTTGCTGACCCCTTAAGGGAAAAAGCGCTGGCCGAACCCGGGGGAAGGCCATTAATTGGCCTACCCTTTTGGGGGAGAAGGTGAGCCAAAGCCCACCCTTAGGATAAAAGAGAAAGAAAAGGGATGGTGTGCACGTGACTTGGTCTAGAGTTCCAGGTCGACCAATTTAGGAGTGTTAAACCTTGACAGCTTAAAATATTTACATATCGCGAAAAAAAGTTGTAAAGGGTGGTAAAAGGGTGCGACCAATATGGGTTGTTAACACCTTTAACCCAAAAATCTTGCACAACTTCTCCTTTTTATCTATCGATAGTTTGCAACTTGCAACCTTTAATTTTCTAATGCTTCGTTACCCCTCTACAGTAAGTACAAAATTTGGCATGAGTACCATTCCCCATTCACTGTATTGACCGAATATACCATAATTTAAATGAAGTTCCGGCTTTAGAAGTTCGTCAAAAATCTCACTTGCCCATCCACAGCCTCAAATTAACTCATACTACCTTGTTTTTTTATTCATGATGTGTTCAAGGTGAATCCTTTTGGACCTTTAATGCTATTCGTTTGTTAAGTTATATGTCGAATTGTTAAAAAGTAAAGAGATAAATGCACTTTTCATACTCACAACTATGGGTGTAATTATTCATTGTTATTATCCTTACTTTCATTTTTTCAACATGAGTTGCACCAACAGATTACATCTTTTTTTGGTTTATTTAAACAATTTCAAGTCAGTTTCGTCCTCTCATTTTAATCTATAATTTTTCTTTTGCGAGTGTGTTATCAAATAAGAGAGACTTTGGGATATTTAACTTTTCTCGGGTGGCGTGTGCGGGAGCCTGAAGTGGAAAATGATAAGCTCTGATAGGCTTTATGTTGAAATCTAATACAAGTGTCACGTTGAGGACAATTTCCTATTGGGAGAACTATAGATATTAAAACTCAAATTAGTTAGCGCATAACAGGTGATTATCAATCTTGGCTGTGTTGTGCCCCCCCCCCCCCCCCCCCCCCTCCTCTCTGCGCGCGCGCGCTTAGTCTCGGTTGTTTCTCAGTTCCATGTACTCTATATCTTCTATTTTCCTAGTTAAATCACCTTTTCTAACATTAAAGTAACCACCGGTTTTTAAAGATTTGTATATACTTCGTAGAGAACTTCGGGATCTTGTATCTTACAGAGGTAAAGAACATAAATTGCTATTTGTGTCTAGTAAGTTCTTTGGTTTCGTAAATGACATTGCCTTGTTTTCTTTTTGTGAGGAGTTTAGAGTGCCAAGTGTTTTTTGTTGTTACTTTATAATTAGTTAGCTTTGTTACCTAAATCAATTTTTCTTTCTCAGCTTTGTTTAATAAGCATGCATGTCATACTTAATATGCTTTATCGGACCTATGCTAATTTATTACGCCCTCTCCAATGGGAACCTTCGCCTAATCAATCATATGTACCTTAGGTGCATTAATTTATACCCACTCGACAACGCTCCTTGGTCCACAATTTGCAAGTATAGGGTGGTTGTGGCAGCCAGTTGGTTGATAAAAGAAAGAATAATGGAGAGATAATAAATATTAGTTTTCTGACAAGTCTGCCCCCACATAAGCTCCATGTAAGACGAACCTAAGCATTTAATGGGCATGGAGTTAACCAAAACTAACCGAAGGGACTCAATTGAATCAATGTAGGAATGCCGGGGGCACTTATGGCAAAGGGGCGACGCTAGGCTGCAGCGACAGACATTGTAACGGGGCACTTAAAGTATAGTAGACGCTGGGCCATGGTGACAAGTGTTGCGTTGGAGCACGTGAACCAGAGATGATGTTTAGACTCGGCGATGTGTGCCAGGGAGCAAAGCTCCCATGAAGAGGATAGGCTGATGATGGTGAGCCCATGGGGAAGACCTAGGGCCAACTCCGTCAACTCTTTGGACGGGGAAGGCCCTTTGCCAGCCCCTTAAGGGAAAGGGCCATTATTTGGCCTACCCTTTTGTGGGAGAAGGCGCGCCAAAGCCCACCCTTGGGATAAAAGAGAAAGAAAAGGGATGACGTGCACGTGACTTGGTCTTGCGCTTCAGGTTGACTTGGTTAGGAGTGTCAAACCTTGACCATTTAACTCATACTACCTTGCTTTTTATTCGTGATTTGTTCAAGGTGGATTTTTTGGACCTTTAATTCTATTCGTTTGTTAAGAAATATGTCGAGTTGTTAAAGAGTAAAGAGACAAATGCACTTTTCATACTCATGACTATGGGTGTGATTATTCATTGTAATTACGCTTGGTTTCATTTTTTCAACCTGAGTTGCACCGAAAGATTACATCTTTTTTGGTTTATTCTAACAATTTCAAGTCACTTTAGTCCTATAATTTTAATCTATAATTTGTTTTTTGCGAGTGTGTTATCAAATAAGAGAGACTTTGGGATGTAAACTTTGCTCAGGTGGTGTGTGCTGGAAAACAAGATGTCTGAAGTGGAAAATGACAAGCTCTGATACGCTTTATGGTGAACTCTAATACAAGTGTCACGTTGATATATGTCTTGTATTTATATCCCACATCGGTTACTCAAAGAAAGTTACAACTTGGTCCTTAATATATAAGACATCCTGTCCCACATTGGTTGTATAGAGAAGATCACTGCTTATCTCTAGTATAAGTAAGTTGTCATGTATTGTGTTTAAGGTCAAGAGAGAAGAGTCCTTCTTTGAGTAGGAAAACTAGTGAGAGATACACGTGAGGGAGTGTTATAAATCTGACTTGTGCAAAGTGGATTTGAGTTCTCACAGTTTTATTGTGTTCTCTTGTTTGGTTATCTTGTTCTATACATATCTATCTAGAGTGATTTTGTAACAAGTGGTATCAAGAGCATTCTAGGTTTATTTCTTGGGCAAAATTGAATCGATTTAAGAGGATAAATATGTCAAACAACACGACCATGAAGTATGCTTGTGAACAATTCGATGGGAAGACGAATTTTGGCATATGGCAGAGCACGGTGAAGGATATTCTTATGCAGCAAGGATTGCTCAAGCCTCTGCAGGGGAATAAGCCTAAGTCGATGGATTAGGACGATTGGGAAGAATTACAGACTAAGGTTGTATCTACGATACGATTGAATCTAGCCCCGAAGGTTAAGTACCAGGTTTTGACAAAGACTTCTTCAACAGTTCTGTGGCAGAAATTGGAGAAGATATATATGTCAAAATCTTTGTCAAATCGGTTATATTTAAAGAAAGATCTGTACCAGTTACGGATGGATGAAGGTTCAGATCTGGGTGATCATATATCAAAATTTAACTAATTGGAATTCCAATTGTCGAGTACAGATGTTAAACTTGAGAAAGAAGATAGGCGATTATGTTGTTATCTTCGCTTCCAAAATCATATGAGACCTTGAAGAGTACGTTGCTTATTAGGAAGGAGACCTTGCTTGTTGATGATGTTATGTCAGCTCTTATGGACTCGAGCAGAGTTAATGGTATGAGTTCAAGCAGTCAAGGTGAAGGTCTAGTGGTAAGGTCTGAAAATAAGAATGGTCATGGAAGAGGCAGAGGTCGGTCTAAAAGCAAAAATTCAGGACATGTAAAGGACAGGGTCGAAGTCTCATAGAATGCAAGACAAGTCTAGTATTGAATGCTATTATTGTAAAGAGTTTGGTCATATTGCAAGGAAGCGTCCAGAAAAGAAGGATAAGAAGAACGGAAAGAAACATGTGAACAATGCTAATGTTGCTGAAGAGTTTTCGAGCTGAAGCTGTTAACACAGCTTGTTACTTGATCAACCATTCTCCATCATCTGCCATTAATCACCAAGTTCCCGATGAGGTATGGTCTGGTAAACAAGTTAACTTTTCTACACTGAGAATTTTTGGTTGTCCTACGTATGTTCATCTTCAGAATGAAGAACGATCCAAGCTTGATCCTAAGTCAAAAGAATGTATATTCTTTATTCCTTGGTTATGAGGAAGGAGTCAAAGGATATAGGTTATGGGATCCAATGGCCAAGAAAAAGGTGATTAGTAGAGATGTGATATTCAATGAAGCACATATGTTGAATACGGATTCAACTTCTAGCGAGAGGTAGGGTCACACAGTGGATATAGAGTTGCATGAGCAGAGGAAAAAATCAGCTGATGAGTCTATAGATAGATCTAGAAAATAAGCAGTCTTTGGACGATCCAGAGGAGCATCCTAGCAATTCTTGGAATCCAATCAGAGATAGAGAGCCACGTACCAAGAAACTAACTCAAAGGTATGGTTTTGAGGACTTGGTCTCGTTCGCACTAATCGTGGGAAGTGGAGATCCTACCAGTTACAACGAGGCTATCAAGGCAGAGGATAGTAACTCATGGTTGACAGCAATGGATGAGGAGATGGAATCTCTACGGTAGAATCAGACTTGGGAATTAGTAAAACTTCCAAAGGATGTGAAGGCTATTGGATGCAAGTGGGTTCATAGGAAAAAGAAAGATCAAAAGTACAAGGCAAGACTGGTGGCAAAAGGATATTCTCAAAAAGAGGAAATTGATTATAATGAGAATTTTTCACCAATAGTGACGCATACTTCTATTAGATTGATATTGTCCATTGTAGCAACGCAGAATATGGAGTTGGAGTAGCTTGATGTGAAGACAGCTTTCCTCCATGGTGATTTGGAGGAGAGGATCTACATGCTGCAACCCGAGGGATTTATTAAGCCTGGGAAGAAGGACTGTGTGTACAAGCTGAAAAAGTCCTTATATGGCTTGAAGTAGTTTCCTCGACAGTGGTACAAGCGATTTGACACATTCATGGTAACTCATGGTTACTCTCGTTGTGAGTATGATTGTTGTGTATATTATCAAGTCCTTGATGATCGTTCACTGTCGTTGCTTACATTATATACGGATGATATGTTGATTGCTGTGAAGAGTAAGTCTCATATTCTGCACTTGAAGAAATTGTTGAGCAGGAAGTTTGATATGAAGGATCTTGGTTCTGCCAAGAAGATCCTTAGTATGGAGATTCATAGAGATCAAAAGGCAGGAAAGTTGTGGGTAACTTAGAAAAGTTATGTTGAAAAAGCACTTGAGAGGTTTAGTATGTTCAATGCTAAACCGGTTAGTACACCTTTAGGCGCTCATTTTCAGTTATCCTCACAAATGTGTCCTAGTACAGAAAAGATGTTGAGTATATGTCTCGAGTACCGTATGCAAATGCGGTTGGTTGTCTTATGTATGTCATGGTGTGTACCAGACCTGATATCTCACATGCAGTTAGTATGGTCAGCAGGTATATGGGAAATCCAGGAAATAAGCACTGGGATGCAGTGAAATGGATATTCCGTTACCTAGCAGGTTCGACCAACTTTGGCATTATATTTGATCGTGATGGAGCAAAAGGTGAGGTATCGGGCTTTGTGGATTCTGATTATGATGGGGACTTGGATTCCAAAAGGTCCATGACTGAATATATTTTTACATTCTATGGAGGGCCGATATGTTGGAAATAAGTGTTACAGTCTACTACAGCATTGTCAACTACATAGGCAGAGTATATGGCATTGACAGAGGCAGCTAAGGAGGCATTATGATTAAAGGGACTGGTAGAGGAGCTTGGCTTCAAACAACGTGGTGTTTTGTTACAGTGTGACAGTCAGAGTGCAATGGATTTGGCAAAGAATCAGGTTTTCCATGCAAAGACCAAGCATATTGATGTACGTTATCATAAGATCCGGCAATGGATTAATTCTAGACAAATTATTGTAATATCCCGAAAATTTCTTTTTTTTTTATCCGTGTGTGAAATTTTTATTTTTAGTAAATAAGCTTGTGGTCTTTTTGAGAATATTGAGAAAGTGATTTTTTATCATTTTTGAAATTTTTAGTCGAAGGGAAGTGGTTTCAGTCGACTCGAAACTCTTTGATGTTAAAGTTGTGGAGTCTGAAGGATTCAGTCTACTAAAATAGTTTTTAGTCGACTAAAAAGTTTTTAGTCGAATTAAAGAGGTCAATATTTTGATAAGGAAGTTTCTAAAGGTTTTAGTCGAATTAAAGAGGTTTTAGTCGACTAAAAGTGTTTCAGTCGACTAAAAAGTATTTTAATTGTGTAAAAATTAATTTTTGAAGGTTTTAGTCGAATTAAAGAGGTTTTAGTCGACTAAAAGTGTTTTAGTCGACTAAAAGTGTGTTAGTCGACTTAAAAAAAACTATAAAAAAAAATTTCGCCTAAAAAGTTTTTAGTCGACTCAAATGTTTTTAGTCGAATGCAAACTTAAATTTTTGTCCCTCTATATAAAAAGTGTCTTATTTCATGTTCTTGCTTTTTCGGGTTTTTCTGTTTCTTCTTCCTTTGAGAGAGAGAGAGACGACCTTGGAAGTTTGGAAGATCTAAGGTGAAGCTTAAGGTTTTGCTTTTCTCAAAGGCTTGGCTAAGGTAAGGGTTATTTTCGAAATTCACATCAGCGATGGACCAATCGCTCTTGTAAGTCTTTAGTTTCTTTATTTAAATCCGAATTTCTTCGAGTTGAGTTAGGTGATTCTTCTTCTCTTCTTTGCTTTGAGATTTACTATGAATAACTTGTTCTAAATGCTATGACTTGTGAAATTTATTTTTGTCGAATATGTCTGATCTTAGAATTTGCGATGTTGATATCGTTCGTTTTAGAAATTATCGTTATTTTAGAAACTCCGTATATTGTTTGACATGTCTGTTATTTGATTTCGTTAAATTGAATTCTTTTTTTGATAACTCTATGAGCCATGTCACAGTGTATGTGACTTATGTCTGACTTACCCACATGGATTGAAACGTGGGCTAGCTCAGGGGAATTGAACTAGAGATCACGATCTTACTTTCTGAACCGGCCTCATATGTCAGTGATGACGTATGTGACCACTTTCTGAATGGCTCTCTAGTGTCTATTTCTTTATTCATATATGTTTTGACATTCAAAATCTGGTTGATTGTCCGTTCTGTTGAGATCCTTTGTGCTTCCGAAATTTTCGTTTCTCTGATATTTTTGTTTCCGTTTGATTGGTCCTTTAAGCGACCTTACTGGGCATTTGGCTCATCCCCTTATTGTTGTTCCTTTCAGGAGACCAGTAGGTGGGACCTTGTATTAGAGGGCTAGCTGAACGATCAGGAGTTAGCTATTTTGTCTCAGATATTAGTTCTGACGCTACTTGGGTATATTTTTGGAAACTCCGTGTTGGAGAACATGACTTGTATAAAAGCTTTGGGGTCATTTTTGTTAAACATTGATGTATTTTGGGGATTATTAGCATATGCCACCATTTTGGAGTTTTTATGATAGTTATAAGATTTTATCTGATCTCTGTGTATTTGGCATTAACGCTCGGGAAATAAATCCGGGGCGTTACAATTATAGTGCACAAGGTTCACATTAATGACAACGCAGCTGATATGCTCACGAAGATTGTCGGGACAGAGAAGTTCAAGCATTGCTTAAGCTTCATTCATCTTCTTTCTTGCTGAGTTCAAGGTGGAGTGCATCCCTACCTTTAAGGAGGATGCAAGGTAGAGTACCTGAAGAAGGTATTGAAGGCATGTTACACTTTCCTTATGGAGTGGTTTTTTAATACAAGCCAAGGTGGAGATTGTTGATATATGTCTTGTATTTATATCCTACATGATCGGTTACTCAAAGAAGGTTGCAAGTTGGTCCTTAGTATATAAGACATCTTGTCCCACATTGGTTGTATAGAGAAGATTACTGCTTATCTCTAGTATAAGTAAGATGTCTTGTATTGTGTTTAAAATCAAGAGAGAAGAGTCATTCTTTGAGTAGAAAAACTAGTGAGAGATACACGTGAGGGAGTGTTGTAAATCTGACTTGTGCAAAGTAGATTTGAGTTCTCTCAGTTTTATTGTGTTTTCTTATTTGATTATCTTGTTCTATACATATTTATCTAGAGCGATTTCATAACAATATCCATCAATTCGTATCATGTTATTAAACTACGGTTGTTAGATGGAAGGAATGATCATGGAACAATTTGTCTACATATTCTCTTAGTTAAGTTTAATGGTACAAAGGAAACGGGTTCCAAGCGCCAACCGACCCTAATTTCTGTCTCCCTACAAATAGCCTTGCGGGTCCGCCACCGATCCCAGTTTTAGAGGTGTCAAATGGGCCGGGCTTGGGCTGGCCCAGCCCAAGCCCATCGGACCTCCAGCAAATCGGGCCGGGGCTGGGCCAAGGGGGCTGCCAAACGGGCCGGGCCTGATTCTGGGGATATCTGGGCCCGGTCCAAGCCCTAGGCCCAACATTTAGGGCCGGGCTTTTTTTTTTTTAAATTTTTTTTGGCATTTTCTTGTTATTCAAGGTAAGGGTTTTAATTATGGTAATTTGTTGTTATTGTTTAAACAAATTGTACTCTAGGGAAAGATTAGTAGATAATATCCAAAGAACATATTCCAAAAAGGAAAGATTAGTAGATTGCACCATCAAAGTCAAACTAATGTTCAAAATACATTTGACATCACCGAACATAATAATAACGTTCTAATAAGAAGTCATATTGAAAATGCATGTAGCCAAAGTTTGAAACTTCAAAGCATGTTCAGAGCATCCTGGTCCAAACCTTCTTAGAGCACTCAACAAATCCAGTCACTGTTCACTGCAAAAAGTGATGATGAAAACAACAAATTAAAATCAATGGATACAAGCTACCTAAAATCAGCCACTTGCTCCAGTTAGTCCACTTGATCAAACTGTTGTATTGACTGCCAAATCTTGCTGACAATTGTCAACCTTTTAGATATTACAAATAGTCCTATATTTGGCCAATTCTTTAGATTTTTGGCCTTGTCTAATGCTCCGTAATCTTCTTCTTTTTTAGACTTTGGGCTGAAAATTAAGCAGACAAGT
This sequence comes from Escallonia herrerae, assembly GCA_033070095.1. Lineage (NCBI taxonomy): Eukaryota > Viridiplantae > Streptophyta > Magnoliopsida > Escalloniales > Escalloniaceae > Escallonia > Escallonia herrerae. Next base: position 382,451 of record JAVXUP010000351.1, read on the forward strand.
AAGCTGTTAAACAATGATGGTAGTAGACCTCTTTGGGTGGGTTTCCTTGCTTCAATGAAGCCAGTTTCAATTGAATCAACAAGTGTTTTTACATTTTGTTCTAACTATTTCATCTTCAACACCTAAACGTGAGCAAATAACGAATAAGCAAGTATCGAACCTTTGTGATTATGATTGCTGATATTGTGAGATCAGTTTAAGCTGAATTTTTCATGTTTATTGGATTGCTTTTGATGAACACTGATGTGTAAAATTAAAATAAAAAACCCACATAAGAATAGAATTTGCGTAAAAAAATAAAAAGAGAAGGAGAATTGCAAACTAGTTTTAAATGAATAGGGCCTGAACAGGGCCAAACCCGAGACTGAACCGGGCCTAACCCGGGCCAAAACCGGGCTTTTTTCGGGCCATGGATCGGGTCGGGCCAAGCCCGGGCTTTTTCGGGCCTGGCCTGACCCGGGCTTTTTCTAGGAAATGCAGGCCTGGCCAAGCCTTAAGCCCTAAAAGGCCGGGCCAGCACTGTTCATGAACGAGGCCGGGCCAGCACTGTTCATGAATGGGGCCGGGCCAGCCCGGGCCAGAAAGGGGGCTGGTCGGGCCAGCCCGCGGGCCGCTGGCCCATTTGACAACTCTACCCAGTTTCCACCGGTGGATACTACGTGGTAGATTTTTAGGTTTGCTTTGCACCATGGACGAAGTCCTCGTTTGATACTTGCTGACGCTCTTTGGGTCATCATGGATCGGTGGTAGGCATGACATGTCGATCTGCGAGCTGCCCATCTCAACTGTCTCGGGGTGGTTTGTAAGGTGGGTTAGTGGTTCGGGTGTGATCGGTGGGCGTGGCGCAGTAATTGGTGGTGATTCAGGTGGTCGGGGTGTTTCTTATCGGTGGTGATTCTGGGTGTGGCTGCGATGACGACAGTATCTGCGATGGAGGCAGAGGTGAAGGTGGCAGTAGCAACGAGGGCGGCAGAGGGGACAGTGGAAGCGGCGTTGGCGACCGTTGCAAAGGTAGCAGTTGCAAAGCATAAGTGATGTGTGAGGGTTGTTGGGCTCCTGGTGAAGTCGTGCAGAGAGGGTGTAGTTTCAGGCTTGTGTTTAGTCGTCCCCCTTCCCCCTAACTCGCTACCTTCTCTGGTTTCGTTTGTCATATGTGGTTGATGTGGTATCCAAGAGTGGGTGTAGTTTTAGGCTGGCTTGTATTTAGTCGTCCCCTTTAGCTTGGTGTCGGTGCTAGGTTATTTGAGTTTGTTTGGTGGTTGTGGTCTCGGTGGTCGTGGCCTCGGGATGTTTGGTGTTGGTTGCATGGTTGCGCGAAGCAACCTCCGGTTATTGGTTTTGGGTGGGTGGTCATGGTTGGGTAAAGAGACAAGGGATCCCTCGCTTGCCTTATGCTTGCCTTTGGGATCCAAGTATAGTTGAAAGAGTTGGGAAGCTAAACCTTTGGCCATGAGTGGTCGGAATTTTGCCTAGCTAAAGATGATTGCTGATCAAGATGTCCTCCATAGTGACCTAATAACGATATAGGTTGAATCGGAGTATATTGAATTGACTTCGGATTTATCAAAGACAGATGCATGTTGCGCTTAGAGCTGAATTGAAGGAAAAACTCCAAAGAAAGAGTAAAAAAAACTCCAAAGCAAGACTAGAGCAAATGAATCCAAGATATAGATTGAGCTGGAATAACTGGATTAACGTTGGATTTATTAAACACAGATGCATCAAAACATGTCTTTCTTCGTCTAGTGCCACACGACTTTATCTTCAGTCTCAAATTCATTAGCCCTAAGAATGTGTATAACTCCGAAGAAAGAGTAGAGCAAATATAAGCTGATAAAGCCCAAGAGTAACCAAAACATACAGATAATAAATTTCTGGGCTCTCAAGTGAAAATTCTGACTAATAGTGATGGGAATTGCAGATTTGTTTTTGGCATCTGCTTTTGTAGCGGTTAGTATAAATTGGAAATTGAATTGGGTACATGATTTATTGTCATGCATATCGATTGTACAATTCTTGACGTATCGCTGTTTACGAGCACGGATCGATAGTCAAAATTGGGTTTCTGATTTGACAATTTCTTGCAGAAATTAAGTCCCTAATCCTAAAGTGCTAAAAAATTCAACTCAAACTTTCCCATCACTATCTTGCACTGTGAAAAGCATTACTTTTGTTTATCATATCATGTCAAGGGGGATATCAAATGGACAAAAGATAGAAAAGATGCAAATGATGAGGCTATCACAGGACACCAACTCTTTGTTTGGAAGCGTGTCACAGTTCAAAAGGAAGGGGAAGACAATGACCAAATGGCCCTTGAAAATGGTGAAAAAGAAAGAAGCACCTCTTTAAAGATTTTTGGCAAAAGGGGTATGAAACTTTATATTGCTTATTTGTTTTAATTATTTTTTCATATGATATGATCATAGAATAGGGATGTTTCTCAAATCATGCACTGTAAAAAAATGATAATATATGAGAAGTGAGATTGAAAGTGAGACGTATAGGAAGGAAATTGAAGTTCAATACTTGTTGAACATAATGCGTTGGCAAATGAATTTTATGTTAAAAAAATCAACAAATAGTGCTAAAGTTATTTGGACTCAACAAGGTGGATGAGAGGCAAGGTGGAGTTTATTGAGATTATGGCCCTGTTTGTTTCACGGAAAACACTTTCCAGAATATACTTTCCGAAAAATAGTAGTTTTTGAAAATATTTTCATGAATTTCATTTTTTGTTATTTGGGTGTCGTGCAATGATACAAATGTTTATACAAAAAAAAAGATATGATTTTCACTGTTTATGCTATTTGGGCATTGTTGTTTGTGTGGGTGAGTGGATGGGGTGTGTGTATGTGTGTGTAGGTAGAGGGTGGGTGTGGGTATGGGTATGGGTATGGGTATGGGTGAGGGGCGCGCGTGTGTGTGTTAGTGGGTGGGGAGTGTGTGTGTGTAATGGGTGGGTGGGGCATGTGTGTGTAATGGGTGGGTGGGGCATGTGTGTGTAATGGGTGGGTGGGTGCGTGTGTGGGTAGGCGTTTGTGTGTCGGTGGGTGGGTGGGTGGGTGGGTGGGCAGGGTGGGTGTGTGTGTGTGTGTGTGTGTTTTTTGTGTGCGGGCGGGCGGGCGAGCGTGTGTTGGAAGGTGCGCGCGCTCGTGTGGGTTTGTATTCAGTGGTCCGAAAAATGATTTACGGAATTTTAATCGTTAAGTGGTTTTTCGACATTTTGTTCTTCAAAATAAGTGATTAGAAATCATTTTCTGTTGAAAAATCTTATGCATGCACCAAATACTAGAAAATGCGAAAAATATTTTTCGGAAAATGATTTCCACACACCAAATACCGGAAATGTGAAAAATCTTTTTTTCCGGAAAACAATTTTCCTTAAACAAACAAGGAAATAGACTGGGTTTTACAATCGTAATGACCCTAGGTTAGCGATAAAGAAGATATTGCCGAGTTTTATATGGAGAAGATTGAAATTAAAAGGAAGGGATGAACTAAATTGACTGAACAAGGATTCTGTTATTCTTTGTTTTTATCAGTTGCTAGATGTTCAACTCCGAGATGGACGTCGTTGGACTAGACAAGTGGTGGAGCTTGAAAAACTTAGCCAAAGAGCTATGTAGCACATAGGATCTTAGGCATGTTTAGACGCATCATATGTCATGCCAAGGGGTTGGTCCTTATCATTGTGCTGTGGATGGTTGTGGGACAGAACGAATACTTTCCATCTTCCTTTCGGAAAAGTAACCTTTACACACTAATTACACACTTAGGGTGTTTTGTTTTCATTTTTGTAACCACGATGATAAAGATATGTATTTTATTTTTTTTTATATTTATTTTGAATAAAAAATCAAAACAGTACCGAAAAAAAAAAAACATCCAATTAGAATACCAAATCCTGTTTACAATTTTCTGCCATCTCCTCTGACGCCAAGCTGCAATGTCACGTCAGAGAGCTCCTAGTTCTCTCCTGTCTCTCTCTCTCATTTATCTCCTCCATATTCCACGAACAGGGAAGGGAATGGGGATGTCAGTCATGTCATACACAAATGTGGGCCCAGGGAAGAAGGGAAGGGGAAAGTGAAGGAGGAAGGAAACCAACGTAACTTTGTTCTCTATTCTCTGAGTTGGGGTGGGACCTACGTGGAGACATTTGTATAGTGTTGAGTGATGACTTTATTGAAATAAGTAAAAAAATGGGTATAGAAGGTTGTTGGGAAGATAAATAGAGGGTATAAAAATAATTTGTTAGGCTAAGAGTAGGATTAAAATGGAAAGAAATGTGTAAAAATGCTAAACATACAAGAATTGATCTAAAAAAAGTTGGTGAAAATAAAAATTGTAAACGTACATAAAAAATTGAAAAAAAAAAAGTAAATACGGAAAAAATTAAAAGTACACACTAAAACTTGAAAAATAAAAACAGAACACAAAACACGAAAACCAGTTGCGTAAACGTACAGCTCCTTAGACTTTGCACACATCACGAGAATATGTGAGGGTATACCGATCCCATGGAAAAAGACTACGAAGAAAAAATAATAATTGCATAATTAAGATTCATATCGGGATGTGTGCCAAAGATAAACGGTTCAGGGACAATGAAGTTGAGGCGGCTTATGCAGCATGACTACGGTTTACATATGTAAAAGGCCATTGATATGATGCAAAAGAGATACGCTAGGGGCTTCTGGCTCCATTTGGTAGCTGAGACGACGTAATGTAACTTGGGGGACAACGTCCATCTTTAGTGTCTGTCGGCCTTTGAAGGCGTGAGCTATAGTTATGGGGTTGATTGGGGAACCCTAACCATGGCCATTCGGTTTTTCTACATGGGGCTAACCCTGGTCGGACAATGCTGATCTTTCTGGGGCTAGTCAATATTTGGAAGACAAGTTTTGATATTTTTACTTTTGACTTAAGAAATTATTTGATTTCTGCAACTTATCATTCCCGACTTCTTTCCAGATTTGATTGAAAGTGGTGCTGAAGATTGATAGACCAACGCTCGTGGACTCGGTGCAATAGCATTTCGGGACATGTTGCACGGGAGTGCAGGCAATAGGGGACACAAGACGGAGTTAACAACTTGCTACTACTATAGGCATTACCTTAGCAACAGACAATGAACGCTTGGTGCGTTGATTTGACAAGTTTGCCCCTCTCTTAAGCTCCATGTGCAATTAATGGGCATGGAGTTAACAAAAGGGATTCAATTGAATTAATATACGACTCCAATTATAATCATAAAACAAGTGGTAATTTAGTGACCAAATTCATATTTGGGGTCAAATTATGGTTGTCCTTTTATTATGTTTGGTTAACAAAACGACCCAATTGAATGAATAGACAATTGCGATAACCATTATAACACAACGTAAATCTAGTGACCAAATTGGTATTTAGGTCAAAGTATGATGGTTCATGGCGTAGTTCACTCTTTTCATTAGTGTAACGAGAATCTTGATCAGCGTAAGCATTTATTAATCTAGAAACTTAATTAAAGGTTATGCACAAACTTAATTTAAAGCAAATAAAGGTTTTGTTCGAACCTACGGACTTCCATCTCTATACGAACAAAAGTGCTATATAAATTATAGATCCATTTATTAAAACTACTACCATGCTACCCCAAAAAACTAAAGCCGAAATAAGAATGGATAGACACATGCATGGTTTTTAGTATCTGTTGTCCTAATTGTTGCCTATGGTGCAATTGAAGTAATAGCTGCACAAGAGGAAATTACTTACAAGACGGATCCCTCAGATCCATTGTACGGCCAAAAACTTCCTCCGCAACCTAAAAGAGGTTATTAAAAAATTTTGGGAGATTGCCGGAATGTTATCACCAGGGTATCTAGTCGGCAGATGTTTGATTATGTTTTTGTTCCAAAAGGCGATTGACAACAACGGTTGTTCCAAGTTGACAAAAAATGTTACATAACAAACAAGTCATTGTCGTGCACACTTGCTCATATTGACAAGTTTAAAGTAAGGAGTTATGTCATCATAAGGAGGAGTGACGAGGCTTTGATATTTGTCCATACCAAAAGAAGTAGAAGAAAGTGAGCACAAATCTATACTCCTTTTTTGTTTCTTTGACAAAAAATTTATAATATTATTTTCGATACTAAAATGAGTTCCTAAGGGGGTGTACGTTTACCAAATTTTGTTTTTATTTTTGTAATGATAATGAAAAAGATGTCTTTTTCGTGTACTTTTATATTTTTTCAGTTTCGTTTTGGATAAAAAAATCTAAACAGTAGCAAAAAAAAAGGTTCCACTGCTAGTATTCTCTGTGTCAGAGAATACCATCTCTGTCTCAGATTTCACGATTTTCTCTGCATCATCCCTCCCTCTCTCTCTTTCTATCTCTCTCTCTCATGATTTTCTCTGCCTCATGCATCCTCTCTCTCTCTCTCACGATTTTCTCTGCCGCCTAGGAAGGCTGCCCCGCAGAAGCCAAATCTACATAAGCGGAATCCCTTAAAGCCAAGCCCCAGAACAAGAGGACACCAAACGGTGAAGAGAAGAAGGAGAAGAGGCGGACGTTTGCGATCGCGCTCACTCGCGAGGAGATTGAGGAGGACATGTTTGCGATGACCGGAGCGAGGCCATCGAGGCGGCAGAAGAAGCGACCGAGGACCGTGCAGAGACAGATTGGGTTCAACAAGTTTCTCTTGTTATTTCTAATGTTGATTGGAAATAGTGACAACCGCAGTGGCGAAACCACGCTGTGACGAGGGCTGCATTAGCACCCCCTGAACTTAAAAAAAGAAAAAAGAAAAATTCTTTTGACTTCCTCTCTCCCCCTTTGGGCTCTCCATCTCCTCTCTCTGGCCGATAGGCGACGCAGAAAAAGTCCGTTTTGAAAGCGATTCCAAAGACCATAAAAATGACTGGGTGTCGGGCGGGAGCAGTTGAAGCATTGAGATTTGCTTGCTTGTTCTGGTCGAACGGCGACACAGCACCCAGGGTCTCTCTAGCTCTCTCTCTTCCTCAAATCTAGACAGCAGAGAGAAGATCGGCGAAGTTTCTTCCTTCTGTTTCAAATCCGAGAGAAGACCGGCGATAGCGTGTGATTGGCGACGGCGACGAGTGACCGACGAAGACTCCATCGGCACCCCCCAACATCCCTTAGCGATGAGCCGGGGTCCAGGTTCGAACGCACATCAACTGTTTGATGAAATGGTTAGACCTGCCTAAAGGTAAGAGCAGTAGTTGTACTATTAGTAAGTAGTAGTGCCTTCTTATTGTTAACTACCTTTGTTTGCATATGATCTACACCAGTGGACATTCCTGTATCAACTTTCATTGTATTATATACACTTTGAAGTTGGTAATTATAAGATTTTATGTATTATGTTTTGAACTACTCTGAGAGGATATTGGTGGGTTAGTTTTGCTATGCGATTTAGTTCTGGTGTTTGGTGTTCAAGTAATTAATATTAAGAACTAAAATATTTTGCATTGACACTGTTAGAAAAAGTAAAAGTAAAAGAATCAATCCGAAAAAGTTGCAGAAAATGGAAATGAAAATGGTAAATATATACAAACATGGCAAAAATAGAATATATTTTTCACCACTTGGAGTGAAATCCTGGTTCCGCCACCGGTGACAAGAGCACGGGAGCAATGACTTCCTCCCTCAAAGATATCTTGGTGTAAAAATAACAACCAAACGTCTCCATCATTTTATCGCCGTTAAAAGACGAGAAGCTTAACCTTCTAAACAATTGCTGCTAAAAATACAAGTGCAGCTAGCAATGACCAAAAGCCCAAATCTAGTGTGGGGTATTACAATACGGTTGCAGGGCACTTAGCTAGCACAAGTGATACAATGTGTATGAATTGATGATGCAATAAACTCATGTGCCACAAGGTATGAAAAATACGTATGAATGTCGGATAATGAAATTATAAATCTACTCTCGGATGGAACTGCAAAAGTTTCAAGGAAGGTAATATGTGCTTAAAGTCATTCAAGTCTATCAAGAGCTCTCAGAGCTCAAAAGTAACCGAGCCTTAGGGCTTGGTGAGGCTCTTGGAGACAAGGTTAGTATTAAGTAACCAAAATAAAGGAGGATGCCAAAAATCAAGAAATGAGTTAAGTCGATTGACATTCACCTCGTATAAATCAGAATTGAAACAGAGCAGCTTCGACCAAGCCACACTCGAAAGTCGGAAGAGTGCAGCCTCGAAGCTTCTTAGCCTGGATAAATAATAAACTCAAAGAAAGGATACGTAGATTCCACATTTAACACAGAAGCATTGCCTATTAATACTCCTTTTGAATTCAAGCAATAGTTAATTTGTTCATGATTCACTAAAATATCAGCATTATATTGTTTTTGATATATAAGAGTTACACTTTGTTGCTATCTTATCCTGCCTAGGTACTTTTAGACTGCTCTTGGCTCCCTATCCCACGGCACATCAACTTTTCAACGGTCAACGTTCAACTCTCTCAAGACGGTCAAACCAACATGCATGCTCAAGTCACGTGCGTGTCTCTCTCTTTTCATGAAATCTCTAAGCGTCGAAGGTCGGCCTCACCCTCCTCAAGGGATTGGCCTCCCCCACGTCAAGAGGGGTCCCCCCCAATACCTCGAGGAGGTCGGCCTACCTTCCTTCACCCCTTGGTGATGCCTCTCCTCACCCCTTGGGGGATTTCTTACTTCACCCCTCGAAGACTTCACTCTTCACCCCTTAGGAACTCCTTCCTTCACCCTTTGGGGGCTTCTTGTCCTTAGGGGCTGACTTGCCTCACCATTTGTTTTTAATGAAGATTTAAACTCAAATCAAACTGATCCAAATCAGTTTGATTCAGAAGATTTGGCAACTAACCATCTCTCCAAGAAAATAGGATAAGATCATATTGGTAGTTTGTATTTCAAATTATGTAGCTGCCTTGTAACTTTAGAACTCTAGAATCTATGTGTATATATACAAGAGATAGTGAAGACTTTAGATGTAATTGAGACAAATTTTAAACATCAATATCTTTTTCTTCATGGTATCAAAGCTGGTCGATTTAAACCCAACAGACAATTCAATTAGTTCATCACCGTCATCCAGACAATTTCTCCATGTGTTAGGCCCCCTCAAAAATCAGTCGGCCCACACGTGAGGGGGCGTGTTGAGAAATATAAACCCCACAATGGGTATCAATCCCACAACGGGTAAATAATGAATAGCATTTCAATATATAAGCCTTGTAGGCCTCTCCCCTCATTGTCAATTGGTTTTGAGGTGGATGCTTTCACATGGTATCAAAGCCTTCAAGAGGACTCTGACCTTCTCACAGTAGCAAATTCAACCAAAATGTCTACCTCATCAGTCAAGTATGCTTATCCTTGCAACTTGAACGTAGCAAATTTTGTTTCCCTCAAACTGAGTACAAGCAATTACCTGTTGTGGGAGACGCAAATGTTTTCTTTAATTGAAAGCCAAAGATCTTTTAGGCTTCATCAATGGGGACATTGTTGCACCTGATTCTGAAGTGAACTCATCTGATGGAAATCAGAGAGTTCCGAATCCAGACTTTATGTCATGGGTTCGCACGGATCGCTTAGTAAAAGCATGGATCACCGGGACACTTTCTGAAGAGGCTCTAGGTGTTGTCGTTGGCCTTAAGACTTCCACCAATGTGTGGAAAGCCCTTGGGGATGCTTTTTCTTAGAATTCTCAAGCTAGAAAGTTTGAACTTTTGGCTCAACTTCAGGTAAAGAAAGGTAATGCTTCTTTGTCTGACCATATACGTGATTTCAAGAAGACTTGTGATCAATTGAATGCTATTGGAAAGCCTGTTACTGATCAAAATAAAGTTTTTTGGTTGTTGAGTGGACTTGGTCCAAAGTATGAGTCCTTTGCCACCACAATGTTAAAACCACTTGTACCATCATATGCTGATTTGATTCCTTTACTCCAAAGCCATGAGCTTAGGAATAAAGGACATCAGAGTGAATCACTTAATCACTCCATGGTCTACTCTAGCCAGAGAACATCAAATGGTAACAAAAATTCCAACAAGAAAGGTGGAAGTTCCTATTTCACGTCAAAGGGAAAAGGTTTCCTTCGAACTGGACAAAGTCAATTTCAATCTTCTTTTCCGCCTCAGTCTTTGCCTAAGAGCAATGATGCAAATCCCGAAGGCCATCTGCTAATTTGTCAAATCTGCAACAATAAAGGGCACGAGGCTCTCAAGTGTTGGCATAGGTTCAATCACTCATTCTAAGTTATTGATATTCCTAAGGCCCTAGCAGCAATGCATGTTACAGACTCTCAAGATTCTAAATGGTTTCCGGATACTGGCGCAACTGCTCACATAACTAAAGATCCAGGTAAACTCTCTAATTAGGTTCGTTATCAAGGTTCAGATTCAGTAATGGTAGGAAATGGAAATAAACTGCACCTCTCATATTGGTGATGGAAAGATTAAAAGTGGACATTCTGTAATCCCATTGAAAGATGTGCTAGTTGTTCCTCATATTCAGAAGAGTCTCTTATCTGTTTCACAACTCACTAATGATTATCCATGTTCATTTGAGTTTGATGGTAACGGATTTGTGATAAAGGAACTACGGACCAACAAAGTTCTTGCAAAGGGGAGTAGAAAATGAGGTCTTTATGCCCTGGAAGATGAGCAATTACAAGCCAACTTTTCAACTTGTTTTCGGACAGTGGATGAAGTTACTTGGCACCAAAGACTGGGGCATCCACAAGCAAGAGTTCTGCAACTCCTCTCAAGTAATAGGCTTATTTTTATTAACAAAAAGTCTCATGGTTTGTGCATGAGTTGTCAGATGAGTAAAAGTTTCCGTCTTCCGTTTAGCATTTCCAATCATAAATCAAATGTACCTCTCAAAAAAGTACATTGTGATCTTTGGGGACCAACCCCTACCTTGTCTGTTCAAGGTTTCAAGTATTATGTGGTGTTTATTGATGACTATTCAAGATTTAGTTGGTTTTATCCGTTGAAAAGAAAATCTGAACTCTTTGATAAGTTTCTTCTTTTTCAAAAATTAGTTGAGACACAATTTGATCTAAAAATAAAAAACTTTCAAGCAGACGGGGGAAGAGAATTCTCGAAGCAGGACTTTCTTAATCATCTTGCAAGTTGTGGGATTATTAATCAGATTTCATGTCCAATGACACCGCAACAAAATGGCATTGTCGAACGCAAGCATCTTCATATAGTTGAACTTGGTCTAGCTATTCTTTTTCAAGGCTCCGTCCCTCGGCGTTTTTGGGTATAAGCTTTCTCTGCGATTGTTTTCTTGATTAACCGTTTGCCATCTCCTGCGATGAAAATGACGAAAGTGTATGAGCTGTTATTTTCCAAAAAACCAGATTATTCTATGTTGCGCATCTTTGGATCTCTATGCTATCCATATTTGTGACCGTATGCTCATGACAAATTGGCTCCTAGATCGTTACCATGCGTCTTCTTAGGTTACAATGATAAGCACAAGGGTTATTGATGCTTCCATCATCCAACAAATAGAGTATATATATCAAGACATGTAGTCTTTGATGAAACAATTTTTCCATTTTCATTGCCTCTCCCACTTGCTTACAAGAACAGGTTGTACCAGAACAGGTTGAGGGTGAGCTCTCCACATTTACAGAGTGGTTTTCTCCACAAATTGCACAACCAGTTGATATTCCAACGCAAGAAGACCATTTTCAGCATTGAGCAGGCTCGGCTTTTCACAGGAGATCCACTAGCTCTTGACCAAACAAGAGACCAGCTGCCCACTTCATTTCCACCTACTGAACCTGAGATTATTCTTGGGTTACAGTGATAAGCACAAGGGTTATCGATGTTTCCATCGTCCAACAAATAGAGTATATATATCAAGACATGTAGTCTTTGATGAAACAATTTTTCCATTTTCATTGACCTCTCCCACTTGCTTACAAGAACAGGTTGTACCAGAATAGGTTGAGGGTGAGCTCTCCACATTTACATAGTGGTTTTCTCCACAGATTGCACAACCAGTTGATATTCCAACGCAAGAAGACCATTTTTCAGCATTGAGCAGGCTCGGCTTTTCACGGAGATCCACCAGCTCTTGACCAAACAAGAGACCAGCTGCCCACTTCATTTCCACCTACTGAACCTGAGATTATTCCTCTTGTTTCAGGGCCACAATCTAGAGAACCACTTGTGGTCCCTAATTCAACCTCACCCTTTACAATACCCAGTACTACTTCTGCTACTCCACCATCTAATTCCCACTTTGATGTTAGTCCTTCATCTACATCTTCATGTGCTCTTTCTCACCCCATGATAACAAGAAGTAAAGCTGGTATTGTCAAAGCCAATCCTAAGTATGCTCTTATTCTTTCAGCTATTCCCCAAGAGCCCAAGACAGTGAAATTTGCCCTTAAACATCCAGGGTGGAAACAAGCTATGGTTGAAGAAATGCAGGCTCTTACAGCTAATGACACATGGGATTTGGTGACTCGTTGTTCTTCCTTTAACATTGTGGATTGTCATTGGATATTCAAGACAAAGCTTCAAGTTGATGGATCTCTTGATAGATTGAAAGCCTGTCTTGTGGCAAAGGGCTACAATCAACAAGAAGGCATAGATTTTTCTGAAACTTTCAGTCCTATCATTAAGCCTGGAACAATTAGAGTTGTTCTTACTTATGCAACAGTGCGTCTCTGGTCTATTTGTCAGCTTGACGTCAAAAATGCATTTTTACATGGTCTTTTACATGAAGAAATGTTCATGGAGCAGCCACCGGGTTTTATCGACAAGCATCGACCTGACCATGTTTGCCGTCTCAAAAAGGCTCTTTACGGTCTCAAACAGACTCCGCGGGCATGGTTCGACTGATTTTGCTTGTTTTTTTTATCTCATATGGCTTCTTTTGTAGCGTTGCAGACTCATCCTTCTTTGTGTATCATCACGATAATCAAATCATGATTCTCTTATTATATGTTGACGATATCATATTGACTGGAAATAACAATGCTCTTTTAGATGAATTTACCGCAGATCTTGGACAGATGTTCTCTATGAAGGACTTGGGTCCCCTTCATTTCTTTTTAAGTAATCAAGTTAATCACACCCCTGATGGCCTCTTTCTTCATCAATCAAAGTATACTGGTGATCTTTTGCAACGTGCTATGATGGTTGACAGCAAACTAATAGCCAATCTCATGGCTCCCAAGTCGTTCTCCTTAAAAAATAGGGATTCTCTCTTCCATGACCCAACTTTGTTTCGGAGCATTGTTGGCGGCCTTTAATATCTTACTATGACTCAACATGATCTTTCATATGCAATAAACGTCGTCTGTCAACACATGCATCGTCCAACTCAAGTATTTTTTTATAAATGAAACGTATATTGCGATATGTCAAAGGCACTACTCAACTTGGTCTTCAAATTCGATTTGTTAGTAGTCTTGACCTCTACACCTTTTGTGATGCTGACTGGGCCGGTTGTCCTTCTTCAAGGCGATCAACCACTGGCTTTTGCATGTTTCTTGGTTCAAATTGTATCTCTTAGAGTGCAAAGAAACAATCAATTGTTGCTCGTTCAAGTGCTGAAGCTAAGTACCGTGCCATTGCTTCTACAACCGCTGAACTAACATGGCTCTCCTTCCTTCTTCGTGACGTTGGCATAGTTCAACATCATCTAGCAACCTTATTTTGTGATAACCTTACTGCTTTTTACATGTCTATTAATCCGGTTTTTCACGCACGAACTAAACACATGGAGGTGGACTATCACTTTGTACGTGAGAAGGTAGCCCTTGGATCCCTTGTCACTCGATTCGTCTCTTCCAATCAGCAGCTCGCTAATATTTTCACCAAGCCTTTGTCTTGGGATGCTTTTCAACATTTGCGCACCAAACTTGGCCTTTATTCGTACATGCAGCCAAGTTTGAGGGGGAGTAATGAAGATTTAAATTCAAATCAAACTAATCCAAATCAGTTTGATCCAGAAGATTTGGCAACTAACCATCTCTCCAAGAAAATATGATAAGATCATATTGGTAGTTTGTATTTCAAATTATGTAGCTGCCTTGTAGCTTTAGAACTCTAGAATCTGTGTGAATATACAAGAGATAGTGAAGAAATTAGATGTAACTGAGACAAATTTTAAACATCAATATCTTTTTCTTCAGTTTTCTCCCCCCTTGGGAGCTTCATGCTCCATGATGCCCAACTTCGCTTCGCCTATCACCCACGCCCGTGCGCGAACTCTGTTACGAGCGTGCCCCGGCACCATTTCTGGGACGCCCGTCGTTTGCGCCCACAAGCAGACTTTGCAACGCCTGTCGCCCCTACCCTAGCATCATCTCTACATCATGTGCTCCCGACATGACTCCCGCCTCTGCGACATCCGGGAGGAAGATTTAACGTCATTACATAAAAGTCACTAAAAACATTTAAAAACCATTAATTGTCGTTACATGGGGTAGGAGGAAGATTCCTTCAATCCGGGTAGCAGCTAAAATTTTTCCATTTAGTACTGCCCAAAGTTTAGTGACAAACATGCTTGCCACCCATAATGTGGGTAGGGACTTTTAGTGATACAATCTTGTTTTTCATTGTGTGACGAAAACTTAACCCAAGGGTGATTTAAATATTCTTCCCTAAAAAGCAAATATGCGCCACCAATTTATGTTGGTGACGATATAGGAGAGTCATTAATGATGAGCACGTAACATGTTGTTGGAGGTATTTAATGACGAAACTAAGTATTTAGCGACGAATATAAGAAGCCTTTGGTGACGCTTAATATCGTCACGAACGTGAACTTTGTGACGAGTCATATTTCCGGAATCAATTTCCTTGTTGACCACAAAAGCATTTCTTTGAAAAACGCGTAACAAATGTCAAATTTGTGGTAGTGGGTTTCTGATAAGAATAATGATGAAGAACCAATGAGCACAATGCTTATGTTTATCTGGTTTGCAAGCTTTTTGGACGGACGAAGCCAAGCCATTTAAAGGAACGGCATAAAGTTGGGAAAGGTGACATGGACCTCACTTTTTGAAGATTCTTCTCCACAAAGTATACTCCACTTTGCCTTCTCTATGCCCAAAACTTTCCTTCAATATTCTTCTCAATGCCCCATGACCTTGTCCGTGGTCGATGGTACGTGGAGGCTTCTCATTCCTCTGGTACTATCAAGAGAGGAATCAAAGCCATGGGAAAAACCTACACCCTCCTTGGTAGGATCTTACCAATGTCCTTTGAAAAAGGTGATATACCTTTACCCCAAGTAAAGTTTCCTCTTTCCCACCAAAAAGCTTTGATTTGCATAAACTGTTAGCATGTGAGAAAATATACTCTAAATAAACGTCCAACACTTGAGAAGCACAAGGTACTATAAGCTCCTAATTCCTAAACCAAGGTCTTGGATAAGTTAAGACTCGTTGCTTCATTATATTTTGTCTTTTCCTGCTTAGAAAACATTCTCATTATATTTTGTCTTCTCCTAAACCATGGTCTTGGATAATTATTTGACTTGTTGGTGAGTACTTGTAACACTACAAATGTGGGTTTATAATGCGTCTGCTCTAGCAAATATATAGCATAAAGTGTTCTTGCATGACAATGGTTAGAGCTAAAGCTACACCATTGCTTTTGCTAAGTTCTGCAACCTTCTAAACGTTGATGATTGTGCCTAACAAAGTTCCCACTGCTGCAATGTCGACCAACAAAAGTTCCTATATATAGTGTACTCGTGTAGACACTAGAGCATTCCAAAAATATCAGCAATAGTTTTCTTCCTGTGTCTATTAAATTCAAGTGCCAAGTCCAAATCCCTCTACCAATTAAGTCTCTGTTCCCAACATGGCAATATATCGCAACTCTTCTTACTATGATTATCTCGAGTACTTCTATATGCCTATCCACTTCTTCTTTTTCCTTGTCGTACTCCTCCTTTTCTTGATCTTCACATGGTACATAAACTATGAGTCCAAGTTTGAGGACTTCATGCTCCAGTTCAAGCTTATGCTCATGATCTGCCCTGTGCTGCTGCTACTCGTCGTTCACTGGCTATCGAGTGAAGACCCGGAGCGCGTTCCGTTCTTTATATCGCTTCCGGAGAGAGATTCATTCCATAGAGTAGGAGGGTCTCCATGGGGTGTTGCGGTTCTACTTGTGTTCCTTTTCTACATGATCTGTTACCATACTTCCTTACAGGAACGTTGGTTCCCTTTACTAAGTAGAAGATAAATGTGGTGAAACGCGTTTAATATGTAATCGAACGTGCTGCTGTTGATACTGTAGCGTTTTCAAGTTCTATATTTTTGTCACTTGCCACTAGTTAAGGTCTTGTACAGAAATGCATTTTGATTGGCCGCTTTCAGGCCCGTTATAGATGCTACATATAGAAAGTCAGCAAGGCAATGCAGTGAAGCGCTCAACTTGATCACGAGAGTCACCTAGACCAACGTGCAAGCAACGAATGAAATCAAGCCAAGGGAGAAGAGGCGCACGCCTGCAGTGGTGACCCGAATGTTGTACCCGTGCAGTGGTGACCTCTTCGATCCATTTCACCTCCAAATTCTTCCAACATGTTGTACATGATCTGACACCCTTGGAGTTCCTCAAAAATTGGACTTTGGCGGATCCTTCCCCCAACTGAACCTGTTTCCATGTGGTTGTGGGCACTCGTGCACTATGCCATCCGCTGCAGCCTGCACCTTGTGTCGCGACTATGTGTCGTGCCAGGGCACCACATCCATCCGTTGCGCTCATGCGCCTTCTCCATAAAACGTGCACCCAACAATGCACACGTTCGCCTCGCCCATGTACAGGACCTTCGCCTAGTAAGGTGTACATCTGGTGCTGCACGAGTCTATCGTTGGATTTGATCGGTCTACTCCAATCAAGTGACTTATCGGGTCATATTAATATTGACTATTTATTTGACTTGAACATTAATTAATTAAATTGTGTAAATAACATTATGAGCCTATTTAATTTTAGCATCTAATACATTAATGATTTATGGTATATAAAAGGTTTATAGACTCTAATTTCAACCGGTTGGACAGTTGAGATTTGGCGATTTTAGGGTTGATCTCACTACTCTCTCTATATAAATATCTCTTTTCTTGGAGGCTAGGATATCATAATATTTGGCTACTCTTTTACTTCCTAGATTAATAGAAAAATACACAACTTTATTCTATTATCAAGGACAGGGAAGAGTAGTGAAGATCAATAGCAAAGGAGATATACGTTCGCTTCCGTATCTTGGTGAGTTCGAAACCCTATTATTCTTATGTTTATGTTATTGTAAGACTCTAATGATCTTGATTATGGGATCAAAGCGAATGAAATAGTCTAACATGTGGTATCAGAGCCACGTTAATCAATTGCATGAACATGCAAATTTTTATATTTGGTCCTTGAAATTTTTCTTTACGTTTGAATGCCAACGTTAAAAAAGAGGGAAATAAAATCCAGCGTGATTTATGTTGGTGAATGTGGCCTGTTTGGGCCGAAAGACATGTGGCTTATGCCTTGGGCCGAAAGATGTGGATCATGCCTTCGGCCTAGCAAAAAAATTAAGCCAAGCGACCTGTTAAAAGGCCCAGCAGAAAATGGTTTTGGCCTGTTTTGTGACCTGCAGCATTGGCCCTTGTGGCTAGTGGTTTGTTAAGTGGGCCGAAGATGTTGGGCCGTAAAGGGCCTGTTAAATGGCCAGCTGTCTGGGCCTGTTAAATGGCCTGTTGTCTAGGCCTTTAGGCCAGCTAATTGGGTTTTTATTGGCCATTTAACTTTGGGCCTATAGCTCCATGATTGGGCATGTTTGGCTACTTAAGAAAAAGGCCTTGTAGGTGCTGATTTGGCCTGTTTTGACCATTTTAAAAATGGGTTTTTTTATAAGGACTTGTGTAGTTAAATTGCGCCTTATAAAATAAAATTTGTAAAGCCGCTTCTATTTTTTATTTGGGAAACAACTCCAACAAACCAAAAGTCCAATGCCAACCTTGTAACAAATTTGGCCGTGTCGCAAAGGTTTGTTGTTCAGTGACTCATATTGCGCCTAAGCCTCAAGCCAACTTTACCTCCTAACAGCACATGACTTCCTTTAATTGGGTGATGGACACTGAAGCATCTCATCACATTGCTTCTGACACTCAAAACATGCAAGCCTATTCACAATATCACGGCACTGATGAGGTGATAGTTGGTGACGGTAACGGTAACGGTATAAAGATTAATCATACTGGAGATACCACTCTCAACTCTCCCTCGCATAAATTTGATCTTAACAATATGTTATGTGCCCCTTTCTGTTCATAAGAATTTAATTTCTATAGCTCAATTTTGTTCTCAAAATCGAACATGTATTGAATTATTTCTATTTTACTTTATTGTGAAGGATTTGAGAACACGGAGCCTCTAGCTCAAGGCCCGAATAACTGCTGCCTCTACAAATGGACCAGTCAAGGACCCTCACCAATCATGTATGTTGCTATCGCCGCTAACCTCCCACCTCTTTCTCTCTGGCGTCGTCGTTTAGGCCATCCCCATGTTAGAACTTTACAAACTCGGTTTCCAAGTTAAAACTTCCTTATCTTCCTTAGTCAAATAAAAGTCGTTGTTTACCTTTTTCTGTATCTTCTTTGCGAAAATCCAAACCTCTAGAGTTACTTTATACAGATGTTTGGGGACCCTCAGCAATTCCGTCTTTAGAAGGATTTCGCTACTATGTCATATTTGTTTATCACTTCACAAAATATACTTGGCTATTTCCTCTGAAAGAGAAATCTGAAGTCACACATGTTTTTCTTTTGTTTAGATCTCTGGTTGCAAAATTCTTTAGTTTGCCTCTTATTACTATGTATTTAGACGATGGTGGTGAATACAAAGGCTTAACCAAGCATCTCCCATATACACACCACAATGTGTGAGTAGTGCTGAAAGATGATTGTCACATTGTGGAGACGACCCTCACCTTACTCCATCAAGCTTCCCTTCTGCTTTAATTTTTGACATACGCTTGCCAAAATGCCGTTTATTTAATAAACTGCATGACCACGCCATTCCTCCACAACCTATCACCATACCAAGCCTTGTTCAAGCATAACCCAAATTATCAAATGTTATGAACCTTTGGTTGTTTGTGTTACCCATGGCTTAGACCTTATGCCCTCATAAGCTAGCCTCAAAATCCACACCTTGTATTTTTTCGGGTTATTCAGTTGAACATCATTGTTGCAATTGTCTTGACCTCAACACCAACAGATTATACTTATCCCGCAATGTTGCTTTTGACAAAAACAACTTTCTATTTGAACACCTATCACATGCATTTCCTCGTCCAAAAAAAGTTGATTTGTCCCTTTGGATAGACCCCACTCCCACGGACCAACCCCTACCCAAGTCAATAGTTCCGTCCACTTCAATGTTCACCGACATTCAGCCCGTACATGTGTCCAAACTGCATGTAAACTCACCCGTGCCCTTGCCCATATCAATGCCTTCGAAAGTCCCAATTCCATCGGTATATCCACCATCCATTTCCCTATCTCACAACCAACCTTGGTCATTTGGAAGTCCCGCGTCAGTCACCATGAGCAACGAAGCTCTCACCTATCCCTCACAGCAGGTAAATGCTTCTTCTCTCACTCTCTAGCTCTCCTTCACTTTTGCCACCACCTCTCCCACTTCCACTTCCTCATGTTACCACCAGATCTCAAAACTAGGTTTTTAAGCCTAAGAACCTCACTGATTACTTAACTCTAGTTGCATCTGTCGCACACCAAATTGTCCCTTGGACTTACACACAAGTAGCCAAGAATCAATGTTGGCACGATGCCATGCGTGTAGAGATCAATGTGATGGTGAAAGCCAAAACATGGTCCTTAGTGCTACCATCTTCTTCTCAGAACATCATTGGCTGCAAATAGGTGTTTCATATTAAACATAAAGCTGATGGCACTGTTGACAAGTACAAAGCTCGCTTGGTTGCTAAGGGATTTCACTAAAGGCCAAGTATCGATTTCACATAAACCTTCATCCCCATTGTGAAGCCCACTACAATTCGGCTACTGTTGACATTTTTTGTCTTCTACAAATGGCCTCTTTATCTACTCGACGTCAACAATGCATTCTTGCAATGTTCTCTTGAAGAGAAGGTATATATGAGTCAACCACCTAGCTTTGTTGATTACAAGTATCCATCTTATATCTGTAAGCTTCATAAAGATAGTTATGGTCTCCGTCAAGCACCGCGAGCATGGTACAATGAACTTCGCAAATCTCTCACCTCCTATGGCTTTATTATTTCAAGGTCAGATACATTTCTTTTTATTCTTCGAGGTAGTAATTTTGTGGTATACTTACTCATCTATGTCGATGATATTATCCTTATTGGCTCCTCGAAGACAGTAAGGATGGTGCACACACCAATCTCTACAACAGCAATGTTGAAACTTGATGATGGTGTTATGCCACAGACCAAATCGAGTACAGAAGTCTCATCGTTGCCTTGCGGTATCTTGCCTTCACACGGCCAGATCTTGCTTTCGGTGTCAACCATCTCTCTCAATTCATGCGCAAGCCTTCCCTTTTTCACTGGCAAACTTCAAAACGGGTTCTTCGTTACCTCAAGGCTACGTATCATCTTACACTTAAGCTAAACCCGGTATCTCCTCTTCACCTCCTTCCCTACTCTAATTCTGACTGAGGCAGCAATTGATGACAGAATCTCAATTGATGCATACGTCTTATTTCTTGATGACTCGCCCATTAGTTGGTCATTGACTAAGCAACGGACGGTTTCTAGATCGTCAACGGAGGCTGAGTACAAGGCCATTGCAAACTTTGCTGTAGAACTTAACTGGGTTATTCAACTAGTCTGTGAACTTTGCGTTCTAGTTTCTCACATTACCACTATTTACTATGTACAGTGACGATCTTGGTGCCACCTTTCTCTGTCAAAACCAAGTCTTCCACAGTCACATGAAACATGTCGCCATTGACTACCACTTCGTTTGTAAACAAGTTCGTGATCAAACTCTAGCTATTAGTCATGTACATTCAGCTGATCAACGTGTTGATTCTCTCACAAAAATTGTTTCCACCTCTATCTATCAAGATTTTTCGAAACAGAATTGGCGTTGTTGACTCCACGCCTATCTTGCCGGTGACTTTTATTTAGAGACGCTAAAAAATTACTATTAAGAATTGTTACTGAAAGTATTAGCAAAAAAAAATTGCTAGAAGCTTTATTGACTAGTATTAATTATCATTATATACAAGATTGGAAGAAGATTTGTACAACTTGAATAGCAGCTAAAATTTATTATTTTTTTTGTATTGACAAGATAGTCATGTAAGGTTTCAATCACTTAAGCATATTATTATAGAAACAAAAGGGTGCAACCGCACCATTGTTTGAAAAGGTGATTTTTTGAATTGAGCTACTAGTCAAGTGACCACTTGCTCATAGTCATAGACCAGGGCTCACATCCATGCTAGCACCAGCACAATCTTCCAAGTGATAATGATCCAATTCCATGGTAATGCCAATGGGCGTAATCCAGTAACTAGAGGTGTCAAATGGGCCGGGCTTGGGCCTGCCCAGCCCAAGCCCATCGGGCCTCCAGCAAAACGGGCCAGGGTCGGGTCAGGGCCGCTATCAAACTAGCCAGGCCGGGTCAGAATTGGGGGAAATCTGGGCCCAATCCAAGCCCAGGCCCTAGGCCCAACATCTAGGGCCGGGCTTGGGTTTTGCCCGGGCCTAATTTTTTTTATTATTCAAAATAATATTATTATTTTACTATCTATTTTGTTATGATTATTTAATAATATAAATACTAGCTTTTATATGTATTTTAACAGTTATTTTTTTAAGCACGGTACCAATACTAATTTATATGTAAGAGGGTGGAATTAGTCGGTTTAGTATTTATTGACAAATAAGTTCGGCCCATCCAAGACCATCAAGACCTCTTCAAGGAGGCTCATGATTTCTCACGGTTCGATTGTAATCTTTGTAATTTAATTCTTATTTTATGTTAAACATATCTTTGATTATTGCACTAAGGAAGAACGATCATCATAATTCATGTTCAAATTCATTACTCATTCGATTATCGTTTGACACGCACATTTATATATAATAATGTGTGTATACAATAATACTGGGCCAAAATAGGGCCTGTGTGTAGGGCCAAAAAAGGACCAGAAATAGGGCTAACCTTAGGGCCATTTTTCGGGCCAAAAGTGGGCCGGGCCAGGCCAGAAACGGTTCATTTTAGGGCCGGGCCCGGGCCTGATTCTCAAAAAATTTGGCTTGACCCTTGCCCAAGCCCTAAAGGTTAGGGCCAGTCCAAGCCGAAAAAAAGGTCGGGCCGGCCCCGACCCTTTTGACAACTCTACTAGTAACTGTGACTAGAACTTTTTTTTTTCTAATCAAATGACTTCATTAAAGAAAATCAGAAGTACATTACTCAGTTCACAGAGTCCTCCATGGACAAAAGATGGAAAATGGAGGAGATTGGAACTAAGCCAAAAAATTGATTACAATATGCCCATGCTGCAAGGTTGTGGGGGAGCCTGTTCTGAAATCTTGTAACTTTGAGAAATGTCCAGCAAGTGAAGAACTTCAATTTGTCCCTGGCTTCTTCAATAATAGCATAGCATCTCCAGTTCGGGGTTTGATCGAGATTGGTGAAGTAGTTGATAATAACTGAAGCATCTCCTTCAAACAACACATGTGAGCATCGACTTCGGATGGCTAGATTGATCGTCATTAGCACTGCCTCCGCTTCGGCCTTTTCTGGGTCTTGTGTATGGGAGGCTTGTGCTTGTGCCGAGACTATTACTCCTTCATGGTTTCGCAAGACTGCTGCTTGGACGGATGTCGAATTTCTGATTGCCCCGTCAAAGTTCATCTTGAACCAATTGAGAGGAGAGTTTACCCCAGTAGATGGGTGGCTACTGTTAATATTTTCATGAAGGAAGCTTTTTGTAGGTGACCAAAGGTAGCTAGAATTTGCTTGCAGCTTCTTTCCATATTCATTTCAGCATTTTGAAAAAGTTTTTGGTTGCGGCACCACCATATATGGTCCAAGACAGTACAGGCATATAGTGTGTAGACAACCTTGATACTTGGATCAAAATTTCCTGAGAATGGTGAAGATACTATGTACTCAAGCCATTGTGGAGGGTTGGATATTGTTTGCATCGGACTTGGAAGAAATGGTGGCCGAAAATTATGGGGAGAGGCAGACCAAATATTGCGGGTAAAAGGGCATGTGATAAAGAGATGAGCTGTGGATTCTTCTTCCGAGTTACAAAAAGGACAGATGGTTTCTATATCTGGAAATAGGGATTGAAGTTTGAGTCTGACTGGGAGGATGTTCCATGCAATTCGCCAGATGAGGATTTTGTGGCATTCCCGAATCTTTGCTTTCCATAAGGCTTTCCAGAAAGGTAGAAAGAGGGGTTGACTGGTTTGGAATCTATTCATATTTCCTGCAAGGTAGGCTGCTTTGGTGGAGAATTTTCCAGATTTTGATAGGATCCAGGCTAAGAAATCTTGGGGTTGTGAAGTGGAAATTCTAATTCTAAGGATTTCCTTCATGGTGGGTTCCGAAAAAAGGCGATGGAGTTTTAGCCTATCCCAACTGCAGGTTAATATGTCGATAAGATCCGAGACCGTGTTGTACCCTTGGCTAGGGGGGACCTCTGTATGTGACTTGAAACCTTCAATGGTGGGTATCCAGGGGTCTAGCCTAAAATCAATGGTATCTCATTTCCCAACAATGAAACAAGTGCCCTTACCAATGATGTTCTTGCTTGCGCATATCCCTTTCCAAATCCAAGAAGCATCCTTCGGCGGTTGGTGGTTCAGGAATCTTGAAGAATGTAGATATTTAGCCTTCATGATTTGTACCCAAAGTTTCCCAGGTTCTTTAAGAATCGCCCATCCCAACTTTGCAAGTAGTGCCTTGTTCACTTCTTTCATTGGTTTGAACCCCATTCCGCCAAATATTTTTGGGATACACAAGGTACTCCACGCTTTTGGGCAGTAGTGGTTCTTCTTTGATTCAGCATGCCCCCACCAGAATCTTTTCATGTGACTGTCCATTTTTTTGTAAATTGTCGTAGGTATTGCGAATGTAGACATTGTATAGGATGGAATGGCCATAGCAATTGCCTTGATCAGAGTACCTCTACCCGCTTGTGATAAGCATTTTTCTTTTCAACCACTCAGACGTTGTCGAACTCTTTTCGCTAAGGCTGCAAATACATCGATCTTTTTTTGATTGGTAAAGATGGGTAATCCAAGATATTTATCTGGGGGTGGTGCCTTTTTTATGCCCAGAAGATTGCAAATTTCATGACTTTCTACTCCATTCACATTTGTGCTGAAGAACACTCTTGATTTCATCCAGTTGATGATCTGTCCTGACCACCTTTCGTATTTTTGTAGGCATTTAAGAACAGGTTCGGCTTCATTTTTATTGGCCCTGTAAAAAATAATCAGATCGTCAGCGAAAAGTAGGTGGGATATAGCTGGGCTTCCACGGCTGGCCTTGATTCCATGGATGTTTCCTTTGCTTTCTTCGAAAAGTAGCAATCTGGTTAGGATTTCAGACCCCAGAATGAAAAGAAATAGAAAGATGGGGTCTCCTTGGCGAAGGCCTCTAGAAGATGGGAAGAGGCCGTGGGGTGCACCATTGATGAGTGTTGAGAAAGTTGCAGTACTTATGCATTGTCCCACCCATCCAATACACTTTTGATCAAAACCAAAGTTCTTCAGGACGTTGAGTATGAAAGACCATTCCATTTTGTCATAGGCTTTTTCCATGTCAATTTTGATGGCCATAAGCCCATTTTTTTCCTTTCTTTTTCCTCATTGTGTGCCACAACTCTTGTACTATGATGCTGTTGTCATTGATCAGGCGCTTTGGGACGAATGCTACTTGAAAAGGGGAGACTAGCTGATGCAGTACTGCTTGGAGGCGGGAGGCTAGTATCTTGGATATCAGCTTGTAAGAGACATTGCATAGACTTATTGATCGGTAATGATTAACCGAGACTGGGTTGTCTTGCTTTGGTATGAGGGCAATAAGAGTATGGTTTTGTTCCTTGAGGATGTGGCCTGTGATGAAGAAGTTTTTCACACTTTCCTTGACATCAAAACTGGTGATCTTTCTATAGGTCTTGAAGAAGAGTGCTGTCATTCCGTCTGGTCCCGCAGCCTTGTGCGAACCCATATGGTTAAGGGCCTTTTCTATCTCAGAGTCAGTAGGGATTGCGCACATCAAAAGGTTGTCTGCTTCAGATATGGAGTGGGTCAAGAGATTTTCAAAGTCTGGAGGGAAGGTTGGTTTGTAGGTCGAGAAAGTTTGTTCGAAATGGTTGTTGAAGCACCTTCCAACCTGGTTTGTTCATGTGATCCATGTACCTTCACCGTCTTTTATGAATTCAATAGCATTCCGACGCCTCCTGATAATTGTTGTGAGATGGAAGAACTTCGTATTGAGGTCTCCTTCAAGGATTCTTATGTATCTGGACCAATCTTGCCACAATGACTCTTCTCTTTTCAGTTCTTCGTCCAGATTGCATTGGAGATTTTTCTCGCGTTCCAAGTTGGATGCCGACGGGTCTTCCTTCTGGGTTTGATCAAGGGCTTCTGAGAGGATTTTGATCTTGGTTTGGATATTGCCGAAGTGGTTCTGATTCCATGTTCTGAGAGCAAGCCGAGTATTTCTGATTTTCTGGCAGAGTTTGAAGGGGGCGCTCCAAAAGCTTTGATCTTCCAAGCATGTTCTACAATGTACTGGCTAGAGTTGTCACGGGTCCAGCAAGCCATGAATTTGAAGGATTTTGGTTTCGGCGGGTTGATTTCTCTGGTATTGAGGAGGATGGATTTGTGATCGGATTGGTGCACTGGCAAATGTTTGACTGTTGCATTGGGGAACAAAAGACGCCAAGCCATATTTGCTAAACCTCTATCAATTCTTTCCCTGATGTTGGCTTGAAGGTTGCTCTTGTTACTCCATGTGAACGGGTTTCCAATGAATCCCAGATCAACCAACCCTTTTTCATGTATCACTGCTGCTAGACCGTTTGACGAGGATGCAAAAGCTCTACCTCCTTTTTTCTCCTTTGTATTAGTGATTTCATTGAAATCTCCAATTCCTAGCCAGGGTCCAGGGAATGAGTCAATCACTTTTGAGAGGTCCTCCCGGAATGCGGGTTTTGCTTGCTTGTAGGGGGTCCGTAAACAGCAGTAAGCATCCATGGTGAAGTGGGGGGGGTCAAAGAAGATGATGGCATTGACAAGGTTAGCATTGGCTGAAATTATTTCAAGGACTACTCCTAGCTTCCAAGCTAGGCACAAACCACCAGCAGTGTGGTTCGGTTGGACAATTTGGTGGTGGTGAAATCCAAGAGCAATGAGAATGGGGATGAGAGAATTAGAAGAGAGCTTTGTTTCAGAGAGAGAATTTCAGGAGAGAGATTTCAGACGAGCTGGTGGAGGGCTCGGAATTTTTTCCTTGTTCCGAGCCCTTGACAATTACGCGAGAGGACTAACATGGTGGAGGTGGTTGGAGGTTTGTGCCTCCTTCCACATGAGCCGAAAGTTGTAGCAGAGGGGGGTTTGTGGTGATAAGGTTGTTGACGTTGTTGCGGAGGAGTCTGGCTTGTTGTTTCAGCAAGGGTCGTTTTTTTTCGGTGGTCTGTTTGTTGGAAGTGTTTCCATTTGATGGCATGGGATGTTGCAGAATTCTGGGTTGGGGTGCTGGGAGTGTAGTGGGCTTTTGTTTTTTTGACATGGTCTCTGGTTCTGGGGCTAGCTTCCTTTTTTGGTTTGTTTGTGGGTTTGTGGTACCATGTGAGTGGCCCAACAAGATGTGGAGTTGGGTTTGCGGGTTATTGGTCGAGGTGGGGTCTGGGGCTTCATTCAGGTCTTTTTTGTTTTTTGGATTAGTTAAAGGTTGGGGGGTTGTTGCTACGAACAGAGGGGTAGAAGGAGAAAAGGCTACAGGGGGGATCAGAACTGGGATGAGGTACTCTGATCAGAGTACCTCTACCCGCTTGTGATAAGCATTCTTTTAATTGTTATTTCTTATTACTACTCTTATACTTGTGTATTTAGTTACTCTTACAAAGTTTAGCGTGAAATATGGCTGGATTATTGAAGAAAATGAGGCGTGCATCGTCATCACGAAAAACATCATCATCATCGCAAGCACCACCACCAGCACAAGCGCCAGCGCCACGGCCATCACAAACACCAATCCAAGCACCAACACAACCATTCGTTCCTGGACGAATGAGTACAGGCTGTATGATAGATACCCAAGCCAATTGGGAGTTCAATCAAAACATTCCAGATTTTGAATACACGCCTGATGAAGACCCCCCGCATTATAGTCAAGGACGCAGCTCGGTTGGCGAAGCTACTACTCCGTGGCATAATCTCAACCCTATGCCTGGTCATGATGAAGAAGGGCCGAGCAATGCCTCCGGTAATGAGCCAGAAGTCCAAAAGGGGAAAAAAAGAAAGCCGAGTGTTGGAATCATTTTGATGAAGTTACGGTGGACGGCATCCGAAAAGCTCGATGTAAGTACTGTGCTAAATTATTTTCGTCTGGTAGTGGTAATGGACATCTTAACAGGCATTACCCTCAGTGTGCACCTCGACAAGGCCACGTCGAACCTACCCAAACGCAGTTATCTTTTGACGGTAAGTTATTTGTTTATAATCAGCGAGAGCAAAGAGACGGTCTCGCTGAATTTGTTATTCATGATGAACAAGCCTTTTCTTTTGCCGATAATCCTAAGCACTCTAGATATATGAACACATACGTTCAACCTTTGTACAAAAAGGTTCATAGAAACACAACTAGATCCGATGCACTCCGACAGTACAATGCTGCTAAAGCACGCCTTATCGATTATTTCGATAAATTTGACGGTAAAGTTAGTCTTACTTCTGATATTTGGCAATCTCCTTATACTTTTGTTAGTTATTCTTGTGTGACCGCTCATTGGATTGATGCAGATTGGGTTATGCACAAGAGAATCATCGCTTTCGAGCACTTCCCTTATCCGCACGATGGAATGAACATTGCTATTCTTATATTAAAAGCATGCACCACATTTAAAATTAAGGATAAGATTATGAGTGTTAGTTTTGATAATGCTTCTAATAATAAAGTTGCTGTTGCAGCTTTAAAGGAGACGCTTCAACCTGTACTTAATGGTGAATTATTTCATGTTCGCTGTGTTTGTCACATTATTAATTTAATTGTTCAAGATGGTTTAGCTGCTGCAGGAGATATTCTTCTCAAAATGAGGGGTATGACAGCGTATGTTAATAGCTCGAGTCCGAGAACACAACAATTTAAAACGTTGTGTGTTCAATATAATATGCCTCGCAGGAGAGCAGTTACAGATGTGGTCCACAGGTGGAACTCTACATACCACATGCTTTTACACATTCTGGCATACCGAGAAGTCTATACGCATTTTCTACTAACCCAGTTCCCAGCCGGCTTGCCAACTCAAGAGGAATGGCAGATGGCCACATACCTAGCTGAATTTTTGGAGGTATTCTACACGTCTACCAATTTATTGTCTGGTACGTACTATCCCACCTCTCCTCTCGCTGTAATAGAAATTCTGAAGATGGCTACAATGTTAACAAAATGGAGATATATAGGACCCTTTAAGGAAATAGTAAAAGTGATGGATCAAAATTTTAATAAATATTGGAGTAAACTGCCTGCTATTTTTACTGTGGCTACTTGTTTAGATCCTAGGTTAAAGTTGCATGGCGTGAACGCCTCGATACAAGAGATATCGAAATTAATGTGCTACACAGCAGAGGAGACAACCGCATTCACAGCAAAAGTGAGCAAGAGGTTTGAGGACTTGTTCAACGTCTATCGTAATTCTGCTGACGTGCGCGGGCGAGCTACATCATCATCCACTGTTGAGAGGTATTATGCGCCATACCTTCAGGGCTTTGAACATCTAGTAGCAAGACAACTACCAGGTGAAGGTACTTCTAATTCGGCAGGTTCGTATACTTTTTTCTCTTTTAATGAGATTGGTGTATATGCAAATACTGATCATTATTCTGATTTATCAAGGCAAGAACAGGTTAATTTTAATTTGTTAAATTTTTGAAAACAAAATCAAAACATGTATAAAACTTTATCCCAAATTGCACGGGATGTACTGCCAGTGCAAGCCTCCACGGTTGCTTCAGAGTCGGCATTTTCAGCCAGCGGGAGGATTTTGGATGACAGGAGGAGTCGTCTTAACCCCGAGTCGCTCGAGCTATGTGTATGTTGGAAGGATTATCTTGATGCGAAATACCGCGAGCAAGATAAACCGATTGATGATAGGAAGAGCAGTGACTCGGATATTGAAGTACTTCTGGATGATTAGGTAATTTGTTTTTATTTTCCTCTTTTGATCCTTTTGGTTGACGTTGCAGATTTCTTGATCTTTGATTGCTGATATTTTGGATAGACATGCATTATTATTTTGATTGTTAGAGTTTTAAGAATAAATTTTTTCACAAAATATACTTTTTTTTCCATATATATAAAATAAATTTTTACAAGCAAGATATATATTTTTTCTTATATATAAAAAAATAGGTAACTTCGCCTGTTTGTTTACAAGCAGCCGATCCCAAGCCCGGATAAAAGGAGGAAGGCCTATGAACACATTTATTATTTTTCTATATAAATTGTTATGTGTTAAGATTTTATTAATAAAGCTCACCAAGAAGAGTATAAAAATGTTTAACATATAATAAAAAATATAATGACTAACAAATAAATATGTATATACATACATACATACATACATACATATATATGTATATTACTTATAATGAAATAAAAGGATAAAGATTAGGTTCGTTAAATTGTGAATATTGCCTAGAGATGAAATTTAAAATTGAATAACAAGAAGAAAAAAAAAAAAAGGGCCCGGACCCGGCCCAAGCCCGGCCCTAGATATTGGGCCTAGGGCCAGGGCCTGGACTGGGCCTAGGTTCGCCTTCGATAGGCCCGGCCCGGTTGGCAGTCCCACTGGCCCGGCCCCACAGCAGGCCCGATGGGCTTGGGCTGGGCCGGCCCAAGCCCGGCCCTTTGACAACTCTAGGACTTTGGGTTGTTAAAAATTCGGCTGTGTCAGTGGATGCGTGGGTTGGGGTTTTTTGCTCTGTCATTGTCTCGGTTGTCGTGTCTCTGCCTTGGTTTTCGTAACGAAGAAGCAGTGTGGTTTCTGCCGGGTTCAGGGTGTGGTTGTTCGTCGGAGTCACCACTGATTAAGTCTGGGGTGGAATTTGGGAGGAGGGGGGTTGATGATGTGAGATAGGATTGTCACCTTCATAAGACGCGCGGATCCAGGGGTTGTAGTGTCGCTGCGCTCCTGCCATCATCCAGCTTGCCGTCGAGTCTGGGGGCCGGTAACACCATTTTTTGACGTGACCCAGATGTCCACAGCCAAAACACATATCTGGCAATCTCTCATACCTGAAATGGATCCAGACATCCTCCAGGCCATTTCGTTTCAAGGCAAAACCTTTGGGTAGAGCTTTTTTTTATATCGATTTCAATTCGGAGCCTCATATATCTTTTTCCTCCGATTTTCCCCTCTTTTGATGTTTCAATTTCTACCAATTTCCCGATTCTTGCTCCTATGGTGATTGCATTGTTCCTGGTCATCTTGTTTGGGGGTAGTCCGCAGACTCTTACCCAGAAAGGGGATGTGGATAAGTTAACTTCATGGAGGGCAGCTTCAGGTGGCCACGGTTGCAGAACCAGATGTGCTCCCATAATGGACCAAGGGCGATTGTCCAACACTCGTTGCAGTTCCTGTTCATCCTTGAAGGTGAGGAGTAATCTGTTCTCTTGTTCCCTAATTTTGATGCCATGAGGAGGATTCCAAGCTTTGACGATCGTGTTTTTGACTCCGTTGCGATTCAGGGGTTTGTCGCTGACTAGCTGGCCAACGAGTGTGAGTGTTGTTTGTGGGTTTATGTATGTTGGGTCTGATTCAAGTTCTATGGGATCTGATGTGCAGTTAAGACGGTTCGTTTGAGCTATGAGATCATTGATTGTGTCTTGTGGGTTTTGGTTCATGATTGAAGTAGGTGGAAAGAATAAGAGTGATAAATGTTCTAGGTTGGTCTTGAGATGTGGGTATGGAGAATAGCAGATGGCTGGTCGTGGTTTTCCAGGTGGGCAGAGTTAATGAAAAAAGCTGCTTGGCTGAGTGTTAGCAGAAGAGGTTCAAGGGGTGATTCTTGGCTGGTAGTGATAATGGGATGTGGGGGAGAGCTTGTTGATTTTGTTCTTGCCGGTGATTGTATACCAGGTAGAAGGATACTACGGTATCAGCTTGATGGAACGAACCAGGACGGTTCAGGGAGAGACGCCAACTCAGAGGGCGTAGTAGGACTGCCGTATCACACACATGAACTTCTGTGTGACTAGAACTGGTATGTGCTGAGTCTTGCTACAAAAAGTTAACAACAGAGTTGCTGAACCTTTGAGACCACGTGCGTGATGCTTTCACATAGGTAACTGTATATCTCAACTAAAAGACTTGGTGAATTATTCCCTTGTCACTAGAGAAGACAAAAGTTGCAGAACAAGGACTCAATTATTTTGCCTGGTGTAAGAGTAGCCAGGGCCTTAGTGTAGTCAAATAGGTCGTATTCAAAGCAGTTTATATATGCGTATATAGATACAAATAAGCGTGTGGAGGAAGAAATTGCTGATACACTGACATAGTAATATGATATTACAGTCATGCATTATATGAATTCGGTACAAGTATCGAGTTAAATACATTCTTAAACGTCAAAATATTTAGTATAAGATTAAAGACATACAAAAGCAGAATAAGACTGATAGTTTTTCATGATTTTTTGTTAAGTTTGAGAATTTCTTTCATTCACAAGTAACCGTTAAACAAAAAAAAAACATTGAAGCGACGCTCTTAATGATATATCTAAGGAGAATTGTTAAGCCTATACATTGTACTTTTGTGAGTACATAGTTGATGCAGTGTAAAAGTCACGTTCAATGTAGATACACGGTATAATCATGCATGTTATACCTTTGACTAAATGATTTCATTTCGACATAGATTTTTCAATCTTGTTTTCTGAAACAATTTAGACGACAAATTTTCATATTTAGGGGCATAACTTATAAAATAGTGATCAAACCCCACTCTAGACTTATGACCACTGTCACTGCCAAAGAATTGATTAGCAAGTTATTGGAAAAGGTTGTACCTCTTGATTCTCTACAGCGACAAAAATAGCTCCTATTTTATCAGGGGGAAAAGTTGGCTGCTACTTCGATCGAAGGGATCTTCCCTATATATCGACAATCAATCGTCTCTAAATGTTTGCAGTGACTTTTATTTAGTGACGCTAAAAAAATGTTGCTAATAATTGTCGTTGAAAGTGTTAGAAAAAAAAAGTCACTAGAAACATTTAGCGACTCTTAGTTGTCACTATACATAGAATTGGAGGAATATTCCCACAACCCAGCCAAAGTTTGTTCTTTGAAAAAAAAGTCACTAAAAATATTTAACGACTCTTAATTGTCACTATATATAGAATTGGAAGAATATTCCCACAGTCCGGCCAAAGTTTGTTCTTTTGTCGGCCTTTATATTCCGCTCCTTGTGTATATCCATACTTATATTTATCAGTACTCTCTCTCTCTCTCTCTCTCTCTCTCTCTCTCTCTCTCTCTCTCATGGCTTCAAGCAGCGGATCAAGAACTCCATTCTCCGGTGCACTGGGGTATTGGTATCTCATGGCAGCTGTTGTACTCCTATTTGCGATCTTGGCTAGTGTAGTTTATGATGCCATAATGTCCACAGCAACCGAGCTGCTGCAGCGTTTGCTCGTAGTCTCTCCATTGCTCCTGGTCATTTTGGTCCACTGGCTCGCAGCATCCTCGAACCAACTTAGCATCCCCATGCCGGGGACAGAGCCCGATGCCATCCACCGAGCCGGCGGGTCGCCCTGGGGTATAGCTTTTGTGCTGATTCTGCTCTTTTTTCTGATATCATACCAACCTTCCTTGCATGGCCTTATATTCTAGCTTAGATGTATCATATAGTTCCTCCTCTTCTTGGTGTAATTTCCATTTAGGTGCTCTTCACTATTATGGAAACCAATTGTTCAAGGTACTAGAAGCATTAAGCATGTAGTTGTTTCTGCTGTATAATCCACCTATCTATGCCCTGGCATGAATGTATCATATGGTCTAATAGTCGTAAGAACGTAGCGATGTTGTTCTAAAGCGAGTTCTCATTGCAGCGCTCTCGCACGCTTGCCTTGCTAGTAAAATTCATGTAAGAAGGTCGAAGTTCTGCCATTTTCTCGCACCAGAATTAGTACATCTCTTAATTTTGCACCCACAATTAGTCAATTTGTTTCTGGCCGTTATCGGGAATTTAGCAACATAAGAAAAACAGGTTAAAAAGGGTTCAATCTTCATATTACTTGATGCCAATTCACAAATTAGCAATAGCGCAGGCTAATGAGAGTATTCTAACGGCATCATCTACTGCCGCGCGTCTGCGTTAGAACCTGACTAAGAAAATGTATCTTTTTCCTCTTTTTTTTTTGAGAATGTAGCACTAATTCATAAGGTATCTTATGCCCTCTTTTTGGCATACCCAAGCTTATACTATATCAAAAATATTGAGTAACTTGGAACCAGTGGGTCAGATCGTTTAGGATATACTAATTGGATATATAATATGATAACATCATGTCTCTTTTAACCCTTCTTCCTATTGCATTAGTGCCTCTTTGTTCAAGAATCCTAAATGATTACGACTAATGATTTGGAAACTCCGACATACATATATATATATATATATATATATATATATATATATATATATATATATATATATATATACTACTTCTACACCACACTTGTCTTTGTAGTCAGAAAGCAAGATTATTTTGTGACAAAGGGAAGAAAGTAGCCAACTAGACAGAAGACAAGTGTACCGACACCCTAGAGTGCCTTTGAATAGCATGATCATATTGGGGAAAGATTTTGGCTCCAACGGATAATAGAAATAGCTTACAACCCTCTTACATAGCAAAATTATTGGTATCAATAAAGCTAGAGTCATTTTCTTTATAGTCATTTTTAAAGATAATTTTTTAGCAACATGCACATTGTAACATCACTATCCATCCGTCGTGCGATCCGTTCGAACCAAGAAATATTCTTACTGGGGAGCCATTCTTCGGATTCTGACTTTCCGGAGGGCTGTGGTAGGTCTTTCTCGAACTAAAGTCCAAACAAAGGCCATGTGACTTCTGAAACATTTCGTGAATAAAAATGCTCACAGTGCGGGTACGGCATTGAAGCCTTTGTCAACCATATCGTGCACCCTAGCTAAAAGGAGATACTGAAGAGTGGGATCTTAAAAAATCTTGAGGGACCACCGGCGGAGAATTCACTAGTTACCCTTTGATCTGCATAATCTTCCTCTGCCCCAACGACCACACACAACAGTAGGTTGATATGACTGCTACTGCTATAACCATGGGAAGGTGCTAGAGTGGATGCAAGCCCTAGTCTATGGCGACATAAACAAGTGGTCATTTTGACTAGCGAGGCTCATTCCTGAAAGTCAATTTTGTTAACAGTGATGCTATCGCATCCTTTTCCTTCTAAAACATGTTCAAGTGACCAAAACCATAGATCACTCTCCAGTAAACCACAATATATCACCATATTGTAATTAGTAGTGATGTCAAAAAGGCCAGGCCGCCTGCGGACCGGCCTGACCCTCCCTTAAAACAGCCCGGGCTGGCCCGGCCCAAATGAACAGTGCGACCCTAGTCCATATGGCTAGGGCTAGGCTGTGAAATTTTTCAAAAAAGCCCGGCCCGGCTCTAAAAAGGCCCGGGTCAAGCCCAGTTCTGGCCCTCTTTTCGGCCCTAAACCATTTTGAGTTACTTTTTTTTTTCTTTCCTCTTCTTCCTCGCGCCTCATTCTCTATCTACCTCATATTTTTCTCTTTTTATTTTAGTTTTTGGACATACACATTTTGTTTCAGCTCATGATTATGGTTCTTACTTCTTTATCTACTTTTACTTGCAATCCTCCTCTGTATTAGTTTCATGAAATTATGAAAAGAAAATATATGTTTGTTTATCTTGAAACTAGAAACAACACTATTTAGGCAATGAAAATGGAGAACATAACTCCCAAAAGCACGAAAAAAGTTCATGGTAAAAGTGGTCTAATGATGCATGCTTCTAATGAGATATCTAATACTACGTAAAATGCAAAACTAGAGGTATGTGGTGAATCTAATAATGGCATGTGGTGGGTGATGGGTGTTGGTTATGGTCACATTGTGAAGGTGGTGGTCGGTACGTTCCTGGTAAGTCGTTAACCGTGATGTGTATGATGGCGGAGGTGGTGGGTAGCTTGTTGTTTGACTGTTTGTAATGGTAGTGGTGGTCATGGTAACCTGTGGGTGGTGATAAAACAAGGAGGGATTACGTTCAATTATCTATGTTTAGAGAGAAATTTGAGAGAGAGGCATCAGCAGTTACAATCCAAGACCGAGTTCGCAAAAAAAAAATCTGACTTGTAAATTGCAAACATACGTTCGCTCTTGCGAGAGACTGTAAAGGACAGAGAATGAAATGAAAAGAACTAGGAATGGAATGTTGGAAATGCAATACAAAACAGGAATAAAATAGAAGCCCAACCCTAAGCCCGGCTCTAAAGTTAGGTCTAGGGCTTGGGCTGGACAGGGCCTCCATTTCCTAGCTTTGGGCCCAACCCGATTTACAAGGCCCGA
The DNA here is from genome assembly GCA_033070095.1 of Escallonia herrerae. Taxonomy (NCBI): domain Eukaryota; kingdom Viridiplantae; phylum Streptophyta; class Magnoliopsida; order Escalloniales; family Escalloniaceae; genus Escallonia; species Escallonia herrerae. The sequence goes on from JAVXUP010000351.1 coordinate 418,317, forward strand.
AGCCCTAAATGACAAGGCCCATTTTCTAGCCCTCTGGACCTGGGCTGGGCCGGCCTGAGCCCGGCCTTTTGACACTTGTAATGGTATCCTAATCTGATGGATAAAATCGCATCGAATACCGATATCAACCGAGATATCGAACATCGTAAGTTTTAAAAAATCATATTTTGGATACCGCAGGACACCAGTAATTTTTTTAATATATATAAAATTAGTGGTGTCCTGCGGTATCTAAAATATGATTTTTTGAAACTTGTGATGTCAGGTGTCTCGGTTGATATCAGTATTTGATGCGGTCTTATGCATCAAATTGGGATACCATTACAATATGGTGATATATTGTGGTTTACTGGAGAGTGATTTATGGAGCCGATCTCTATCTACTCGTAGATGTAAGCCCTACTCTATTCTACATGGACAAGTGGTCACTTTGATATTATATGACTGCTACAGGTATAACCATGGGAAGGTGCTAGCGTAGATGTAAGTCGTAGTCTATGCTACATGAACAGTGATGCTATGGGGCCCATTTCTTTCTAAAACATGTTCAAGTGACCAAAACCATAAATCATTCTCCCGTGAATCACCATATATCACCATACTGTAATGGTGTCCCAATCTGATGCATAAGTATCTAGGCAGCACGGACACGTACCGCATCAGATATCGATACTAATCAGGATATTGGACACCGCAAGTTTTAAAAAATTATATTTTGGACACTGCAAGTTTTTTTATATATTTTTATTATATATCTTTCTCTTTATATATATATATATATATATATATATATATATATATATATGGGGGCCCTATCTCTATTTAACGGTAGAGAAAACCTGATTTCTCCAACTCTCATCTGGCCGTTCACGTGTGATCGTGGATGGCTCAGATTATATTTTTTTATTGTAATTTTGCTTAACCGCTACTAAGAGTAGCGATTACTATCCTTCCCAAAACTGCCCTCACACTTTTTCTAAGCTTCTCAACAACAAGGAGTTTTGTTTCTCTCTTCCTCTCTCACTTTCAGATCTCCAAGGAGTTTTTTTCTCTCTCTTCTTCTCTCATTTTCAGATCTGCTCTGGATATTTAGGCACTAACGGTGGAGTTATATTGGTAGCCGGCATGATTGTGGAGGTCATGATGGGTGTAGGCTGTCGATACTAGGTCTAGTTATCGGTGGTGGTGGAGGTGGCAGTGTGGAGATGGTTGTGGGTATGGTGTTTGCTGTTGATGGTGATTGAGATTTTATTAGGACGGTGGTGATTTCGTGGTGATCAACCCATAAGCAATAATGATGTCGACGCTGTAGACGACAAAGCTGTCGACACCACCATTGTCCATCGCCGTTGTCACTTCCGGAAGATCACGCCGACTGACGTCGCCGCCAATAGACGACGACGCTGGAGCTGCCACTTCCCACAATCTAAAACAGCAAACAATAATGAATAACCACCAAAACAAAGAATTTAAATACAAGTCAATGGTGGCCAAATATCAAATAAATTCCAGAATAATCAATTTCATGTTAAAGTTCCATCATATTTGCCTAAGTTACAATTAATACAAGCAAAATTTACTTGGTGATACATGTACATGACAAAAAATTAACTGAAATATCAAATATTCAACAAATGTATTGACTGAAGGTCAACAATCAACATAGTCGTTCCACAGATATACACCACAAAGGAAAAAAAAGGGGGGGGGGGGGGGGGGGAAAGTGAGAGAGTTTCAAGATAGACATAGTTTCAGTAAAAAGGAAAAAAGAAAGAGACGAGGTACAGAGAAAAGAAGGGCAACTATTGGTCAGCAACCACAGCGAGATCCTCCGGTGTGGCAAGAACTTCCGACGACAACGGCAAGACCTCCGGTGACAGCAGCAATAGCCCATGATGGCTTCATTCTCTTTGGAGACAGCAGCCACGAGATTCTTCGGCGACGATGGTGAGATCTTCATGCAATAGCGGCGAGACATCAGGTGGCAGCAGCAGCCCTTAACGGCTTTCTTCTCTTCAACAAATACCAGCCGAGAGGTGGGGGGATGGCTCCGAACATATTAGGGCATTTTAGTAGTTTATTTCTAAAAGAGCCCCATATATGGTATTTATTACAGAGTGACCCAAAATTAGTTCAAAAAAATCTCATAATGGCTCCATACCTCTCCATGGAGTGTCCGTACTTCTCAATGCAGTGACCGACATGGTGTTAGAAATTTTTAATAAAAAGGACATGGATGATAGGTGTCTGACACGTGTCCAGCAATGTCGAGAGGGTGTCGCGGTGTCTTTAGGTTTAGGACACCATACTCCGCGTACGTAGGAGAGGTCGGTGCTCCCTAGATAAGTATGCATCCTTTGGCTTGTTGTTTTTTGCATCAAGCTCTAGAAAAGAAGTTTCCCACAAAGTACACGAAATGTGTGATAAATCTAGATCAGAACACAACGGGAACATGTTCAATGCTCAAAAGTCATCACTAAAGCCTCAATTCGTGCAAAAAGGCGTAGGTTTGTCACTTCCTTCAGCGGCTATATATTCCCACATTTTAGCTTCAAATGAGGAACCTCACCTGAGCACAGTTTTGAGTGATCCGCATGCCAACCTACTTAAATAAGAGATTACCAAATAGTAAAATGTTGTGATGACACAATTAAGCAACTCTCTATCATTACTCCATCCGCACGGGAAAGAAAGTGGGTCAGGAGAGAGAAAATAGGCTGGTGCATAATTAAATGTGAAAAGAGAAATAAAATGATAAAAAGGTGTAAAATATGAAGGAAAAAAACACCTAAAGAATTTTTCTTAATTGGAAAGTGAACAACTTTTTTGGGACAGCTCAAAAAAAAATGTGATCAATTCTTTTGGGACAGAGGATATTTTTTACAAAACTATACCATCAATAAAGGGTCGAATTTGTTGGAAGGGGTTAAATTTGTCGCTCCATAAGCAACTCATCCACTTTTTGTAGCATTAAATAGAGGTTCGAATAGATAAACCTCATATTAGACCACATACTATAGCTAGTTCCTTCGAGGCTCGGATATGAAAGTCGCTAGGTGATAGCCCTCCTCTATTCTCTATGTATTTTTTATTTTCTTCCTTTTAATGTTTCATCGTAACATATTTGGTGTATTTATAAGTCCCATTATATGGAACGCCTCATATACAATGACATCAAATATTCATGCACACTTGTATTACTTTAATCGGAAGTTGTCATGAATGTAATTAACAATTGATTATTTAGTCAAGTAGGAACATGAATCCATTTTTTATACAAACATAAATGTCATATATAAATACGAAAGATTTAGTGGCATAAGTTTTGGCGCTAATTAATAGCACGAACATCACCTGTCAATCCGTAGATATCCTGTGAAATTACTTCGCTGGTGTACATTGTAATGGTGTCCCAATCTGATGCATAAATATGCATTGGCATGTCGTTTTCTGCATCAAGCTCCAGAAAAGAAAAAAAAAGAAGAAGAAGTTCCCCACAAAGTATGCAAAACGTGTGCCATGATAAATCAAGATCGTAACACAAATGTTATCCTTTGAAAAGTCGTCACTAAAGCCTCACTTTCGCGCAAAAAGGGGTAGGTTTGTCACAGCCTTCGCGACTATATATTCCCCTATTTTACGTCAACCGTCAGTTTTACATGATCTGCATACAAACTTACTTAAGTAAGAAATTACCAAATAGTAAAAAGTAATGACACAATTAAGCAACTCTCTTCAGCTGATTGTAATTTTGTACTAGACTACTTGGTCAATAAAGGGTCGATGGAAAAGGATAGATAACTCATCCACTTTTTGCAGCGTTAAATAGAGGTTCGAATAAAGAAAGCTCATCTTAGATCACATAATATAGCTAACTCTGCATTGATATGAAGAAATCACTTGAGTCGAGAAACATATATGAGTAACTCAGCTTCGATCAGCTGCAGTTCACGACCGATTAGAGAAATGAACAGCTGACATAAACTTATCTTCACACTTTGATTTGAAGTTTATTAGTACACATTGTGAACGATATATGTATACATGTTTCTATATCTTGAGAAAATTCTTGAACCATTTAGCCGAGAGCTTTCGATGTCGTTTTAGCCCGTTTTTATAGTCTATGTAGATGATACCAAAACGAACTGTGTAACCTGCGAACCACTCGAAGTTGTCCATCAATGACCATGCAAAGTAACCCCTCACATTAGCGCCATCCCTGGTAAAAAGAACGAAGGTCGCAAATCATTACTCTTAATTATTTGACACTCATTTTCAACTTCTGCTAAAAGAGCTTGTTAATTTTCTTGGAACTTACTTAATTGCCTGGGAAAGGAAACAAAGATGGTGATGTTGGTACTCTACCCTCATGTCATCCGCTAGGGCCTCCTTAAGCGTCAACGTATCATTATTCACTTCGTCAACCCCTAGAGGTGAAGTAAAAAGCATTTTAGTTTGAATTTTTTCACCCCTTTGCAGAATGAATTAATATCAAGGAAGATATCAATAAAACTTTACCATTTTCTGTGATGTAGATGAGTGGATTATTGTACTTCTCCTTTATGTAAAGCAGAAGGTCTAGAATGCCTCTTGGATAAACATTAAGCCAGGAAGAAGCAGCCTGTATGATGATTCAAACAAAAGGAATTACTTGTGCACTGACAATTTTAAGTAAATATGTAGTTACTTATGCACCAGAAAATTTTCCGGGAAACACTCAATAAGAAGATTATAGGAATTTATACCAAGTAACATGAGTATACTCTTAGACTGCTTCTTCCTTTGAATGAGATCTAGTTTTGTGTATGACAAGTTCGTCAAAAAGAATACTCTCCAGAAACATAATATAAAAAACTTGTATCTTTGTTCACAGTTAACATTACACACCAGAAAAACAAAATGAAGAAATTATGATGTAATTAAAAAGTTCATAGAATCATTAGTTTGTTAATGAGGTCTTTTTTGGATGGAAGGAGTAAATGATGAAATGAAACTGATCCAAAAGTATTAAAGTAGTAGGTTAGCCGTATCTGTAAATCATACCTTTGGACCGATTGGGATCCCATTCCGCTCACCTTGCGAAGAAAGAATTCAAGCGAATGATTAGTTAGCTTAAACTACGAAATCTTTTCATCCTTGTTTACTGCTCTTGTACTCTGATTTTCGTCCCTCTTAACAACTGAGAGACTTACGCAACAAAATCAACGTAAGAGTTTGAGTTTGGACTTACTTAAAAGCTTAGCTAGTGAATCTGTTATGTAACTCTTGTTTGTGTTGGAGTGGGGTGCATCGGCTACATAGTAAGCAGTGTAGTAGTTTAGGCCAATGAAATCAAATGACCCCTTCAGAAACTTGGATTGCTGTTTTGAGAATCTGGGAAGCCGGTCGCCTACAAGAGATCTCATGATATGCGGATAATCACCCTTCGTAATTGGATCCATGAACCTAGAATATCACATTTCATAGTTAGAAAAAGAATCATTTCTAGTGATACGCTTCCCCTGTCCTTGTAAGCGATGGGACTTTTCAGTTACGAATTTGATTTTAAAAACTCGTCCAGGAGATAAAATCTTTTGAAGAACACCATAAGTTCTCACCATCCACACGTAAAATCAAGGGATCGTTGGGCGGCTCTGCGGTGGTGCTTCGCGTGGGAGAAAGGCACCATCCAATGACATAAATTTGTAATCCCAACCTTGCCCTTTTGTGATGCCTGCACGCACAAACACAGACGCGGTAGTACTCAGCATGACAACGTACGACGCTACCGACATATTACTTTCAAAATTTATCTTTTACCAACTTAAATGCAAAACAAGCAAATCATTTTAAGAAGTTCAATTTTGGTTGAACAGTTTTGTAAGCAAGGAAAAGTCAGGCAGACCAATGTGACTTCGAAGTCAAATTTCAGAAAGCAAACTCAAACTTTTCCAAGTATGGAAAGGAAGAGGAGGCTCAAATTAAGGTCAAGGATTCTATATCGTGAGACCTGATACTTTTCCTTGTATAATTTTGCAGCGGCTGCGTGGGCAAGAAGAAGGTTATGTCCCACCAAATATGGTTCAATACTTGAATCGCCGCCGGTGCAATTTTGCTGTTGCCAAGCAGAGCATCGACCAGGAGCAAACCAACCAACTGCATACCCAACATAACTGTATGTATGTGGCTCATTTATCGTAATCCAATGCTTCACCCGATCGCCAAATTCCGTAAAGCAAATATCCACGAAATCTCGGAAATCATCCCTACAGTTCACATGATCAGCTTATCAATGCCTAAAGGAGATAGAAGCGCCTAAAATTCTTCGCTTTCCTTCTTCCACGTTCTTACATAAGTTGATAGTGAGTAACTTACACAATTTGAACACTTAAAAAGCCACCATACCCATCTTCTAGGTCTTGGGGAGTATCCCAGTGGAAGAGAGTCACAAAGGGCTCCAGACCTAGACAAGAATGTTTTACAGAAATGATAAGATCCTGCGTGTTACAGAAATTCTGCTGTCAAGTTATAACAATGCGCTTATGTTCTGATCTTATTACCACTGGCAAGGAGCTCATCTATTAGCTTGTTGTAATATTTGATCCCTTCCTTGTTCACACCCCCACTTAGCTTTCCACCTGCTTGTTACATGATTATAAGAAATGCAAAGTAAACCGAACGTGATGAGAGAATGACATGATGCTAAGAAACAAATAAATATAAAGTCTAATTTGAGTTTTGTTGGAGCCTCAAGTGATAGAGAAAGTGAGAAAGCGAGCGTCACTGAACCTTGTAATGTGAAGCGATTCTACTCACTATTGTGCAAGCATTAAGAACTCCATTAATAGAAAAACGAGTGCTACAAAACAATGATAAAGTAAAGTGATGAAAAGAAGGAACCGCTAGGCATGTACGTTTTGTTGATGACTATTGTTAAGATATGAATCCCACACTCGGGAAGTAATTATTAACAATTTATTATATAAGCCTGGTAAGTATCTCCCCTCATTGCCATTTAATCTTGAGTTGAATATTTTCACAAGATATTTGAGCAAAGTTGATCCAAGTCTGCTATACCACCTAGCTTAACCCAATGTGTAAAGGGGCATGTTAAGATATAAATTCCACATTAGGAAAATAATGAGATCGATCAACAATGTAATATAAGCCTTGTGAATCTCTCCTCTCGTTGCAATTACTTTTGAGTTGAATGCTTTTACAACTACGATGACGAGAAGAGTAGTCTTACGAGGTAATATTCTGGACCATGAGATTGAGAATCGGTACGCATCTAGTTTCATGTCCTTCATGAGCTTCACATCTTCCTATTACATCAGCAGCATAAACACATTTTACCCCCTCCATACAGTAATGGACCCGAAAAGGACTCTTTATACCTTGTACCGATGGTAAGAATCGATAGCCACGTCTCCGTTACTACCATCTGCTATTTTGCCTGCGACGTTAGCAAATAACAATAGTTGGAACCGGTCTATTTAATTTTTCACGTAGCGTTAGGCAACGGAATATTATAAAGAAAAACTGCTTAGCATGACCAAAATTTAAAATCAGATGTGGGTCTTTCCACTACTCAGCAATTTCTTTACAATTAATACAAACTCTTTCCTCTTACTCTCTCATTATATATCTCATCTTTAAGTACATTATGTGCAGGAAAAAAATGTAGTTACGGCGATATCCATCTAATAAAATCTTTAGAGGGAACACTTATGTTCCCCATAGCCGCTCCGTGAGTGGAGTTGACGAAGTTTGAGATCGGTGTACAGATTTTTCGCTCACCGTATGTTCCATAAACCATACTCCATATATATGCGCTAGGATTCGCATGGAAATGGACATATCTAAACCAATGATCCTGGCATACGTCGTCTAAGGTAATAAATATAAAATAATTTATGGATTTGTACCAATAATTCTCCTGTGGTAGGATGGAACCGTATGGAAGCCTACAGCCAAACGCCAATCATTGGCGCCACCAAAATCTCCGCCGCACAGTCTCCCAGCCCAAAACAACGAAACATTACTTGCATGCCCACTTCTGCTGGATAAGGATTCTCTGTTGTACAACAGAGTGCTATATAGTATTTAGCGACAAAGAATTATCAGTGAAAGTATTTTATCACTATTACTGAAATTTATAATGACAATTTTTGTCTCTCTAAAATATTCAGGATCATTTTTTTGGTATAGCACCTCGGTTGTTTAGCAAAGGATCCTGGTCCATTTTTTACTGGGCTTGGGCTCGTGATGAACCAGGAAATTAACCAACCCAAAATTATTGTCCAACGAATCTAATGGAATTACTACTCAAGCCTCAAGCCTATCCCCCACTTCGGCCCTATTCGCCTAATAAGATTGAAGTTCATCCACCTTCTAACCCAATGCACCTTCCAACCCTCATGAGATTACAGCCCAACTACTTGAAGCCCCATTTATGTTCCACCAAAATTCTCTAAACCCCTTCCCTCATAGGGATTCGAAACCACAAGACAGTGGATTTTGCACTTCAAATGGAAACCCTCCACTGGGACATCAACGTGGAAGAGCTTAGTTTAGAGAAAGATGAAGACGTGACATTAATAAAAAGTTGTGAAAAGGATCGAGACGGCCAATCAAATAACCCCTCCACGCCTTTCGGCTGAAGTAGGAGCCTTCCTACTGGTCAAGATCAAACCTCTAATGTTTTCGGTGCAAAATAAATCCAAAAGTACGCTAGCCCCTATTTGTTAAGTTTCTCTGCATGATCACCTTTTTTACCATCCACACCAAGATGTGCACAATCTGTTCGTACGTGCAAGGAGCTGCTAAACCGGCTTTTCGTTCATATGCTAGAGAGCGAATCATCACGTCTAAGCCCCGCATTCTCCTATTCACTGAAACCTGGATTTCCTTTGATACTCGCAGTATTCTCTTTGACAAAGTGGAATTCCGGGGGGAATTGCTTCGGTGATGCTGTAGCTTTTTCAGGAGGAATTTGGGTTATTTCGGACCCCATCAACTATCACTCTCGCCCCTTTACAGGCTACCAGTCAAGTTATACATATGGAGGTGAAGACGAAAAATGTTGATGCATGGATGTTCTCGGCCATTTATGGTAGTCCAAGCGCAGCAATTAGAAAGGAGCTCTGGGAAAACTACTTCAGCCCTGCTCAATCAGTTACTATTGATTGGATGTTAGCGGGCGACTTCAACGACTATACGGGCACCTCGATGCAAAAATTTTGGTGACTAACATGGATGATTGAGGCCTAATAGACCTGGATGGTGCCTTTCTTATCAGATTAAAAGGTATGACGTCCCCCAGTGCATCTGCCAGACCTTTTAGAATAGAGGCGATATGGTTAGATCATCTTGATTTCTTTAACATAGTGAAAGCTACTTGGGAAAGCTGTAGTAATCATATCGAAGCCAAAAATGTTGTCCTTATTAATGCTAAAGCTTGCAATTCTAATGTGTTTCGGAGCCCTTTTAAAAAAGAGAAGAGCATTAAGCGTGAGAAAACTTTTTTGGTGTCAAAACTTCCGCTCAAAAGTATATCTGAAGCTGACCGAAATGCTTACCATCTTGAAAAGAATGAAAAGAAATCAAATTTAGAGCTTTAAAGTACCCACATGATCTCAAAGCCCTCATCGGACTGCTCATTTCAATTGCCCCAAATTTAGCTTTAACCAAAAGCTTACCGAAGAACACAAAAGGGATCTGATCGACCTTCCAATATTGATGAAATGTTTTCAAAATCAAAGCATTGAAGACTCCACGAACTGATGGGGTGCAAGTTATTGCCGAAAGACTCGGACCCAAGTTGAATGACTTAATTGGACCTTAGTAAAGTAGCTTCCTCCCTAGAAGAAGCACGTTGGATAATAATATTATCATCGCCCTCACACGCTCCGTAAGAGAAGAGGAAAAAATGGGGCATGATTATCAAGATAGACCTCGAAGAAGGCTATGATTTTCTTAGTTGGAAGCAACCTCAAAGCTTACAACTTTCCTAAATCCAAACTGTATTACAGATGCTCCATAAGAGATACTCCAAGAATCATTTCACCCGTATTTCTGAAAAGGTGCAGGCCAAGCTCGCACATTGGAAAGCCAATTAAGCTCCTATCAACCCGTTGCTAGATTTACTTCTATTCGATCAATCATGGCCTCCATCCCTAACTAAAAGATGCAAACTAATCTCCTCCCCGTGGAAACCTGCAATCACCTCGATAAAGTTAATCGCATTTTCCTAGATGGAAACATTGAAACCACCAACAGGATTCATCTTATCAATTGGAAAATGGTCTGTATACTGAAAAAACTTGGTGGCCCGGGGCTAGAAAGTTGCCGCAAAATAACCTAGCTTGCTCTTCTCTCTAAGCTCTCGTGGAACCTCTGGAAAAAAAAAAGAACCCCTATGGGTTAAAGTGCTCGAAGCCAAGTATATCGATTCCAAGAATCCGAGCACTTGAAAACCAAAATCGGATTGATTTCACATATATAGAGGCATCATAAGCACAAAAATGTTCCTCACCCAAGGCCTGAAATGGTGGTGGGAGATGGAATTCATATATCCCTTGGAAGGGCAGGTGGTGTGGGAATCAACCTTTAGATGAACACCACCACCACGTTGACCCAACCATTAAAGTTAGCGCCGTTGTGGATGAGAAAGGTTGGAATCTAGAAGTTGGGAAGCTAATATAGGGGCCGATACTTAAACAACAAATTCTTTAAATCCCCTTATCTACATACACTACCTACCGAGACACCCCTATATAAGGCCGTCAGACCAATGGCATGTTCTCTTCCAAATCGGTATATGGAAAAATCATGGGTAAATTACACTAAACACCCTTGAGGTTTTACGTAATTACACTTCACTACTGCTATCTTTAAAAATTACACTCAGCTCAAAAAGTAAATTTTTCTCTTACGGTGTTAATGGTGCAATGAGAAAAGACATGAATGCCTCTCAGACTGTTTTCTTAGAATTTTGGAGGAAAACTTTATTCTCTCTCTCTCTTCCCCCACCTGCCACCGCCAACCCGACCACCACCCCGTCGATCGCCCCTGCCTCATGAACCCGATAAAGAAGGTCACCAATCCACACAGCATCAGCGCCAGTGAAATCTCCAGCAACAACGACGCAAATCCCGCCAGCGTCGTCAGCTGCAGGAAAAATTGGGAGCTGGTGGTTTAGGGTATAGGTTTTTTTTGCTGTCGGGGTTGGTCTGTGGGTGCTGCCGTGGGTTAGAGTTGGACAATGAGTCTAGGGCAAGGCTTTTCTACTAGGGTTTTTTTGTTTCCCCCTTCCCCCTTGCCCTAGAAAGGTTAGCTGGGTTTGATTGCCGATTGTTAGTTGTGATTTTAGGTGGTTTCGATCTAGATTCTGTCGGTAAGTGACCTAGGTGTTCGTTCAGGTTTTCGATTGAAGGTAGTTTCCTCCGATTGAAGTTGTTTGGGAGGGTCCTAGGGTTGATCCTGCTCCCGGTTGAAGATGGTGTGGTTTGGTAACGCCGATGTGTCGTCTAGTGATTCCGATTGTGGTTGATCGACGGTTGTGAGGGGCTTCTGGGGTTATCAGAGGACAAACAGTGATGAGATAGCCGAAAAAGGTGGGTTACTGGTGCTGGAGTGGATACCATAGATCGAGGCACAGTTGCGATGAAGGTGACACATGTCTGGAACTTGGCTAGTGGCTGTAGTGTGCTAGTTTTGGAAAAATTGGGAGCTGGGGTTCTAGAAGAGGGATTGAAAGGTGGAGAAAGAAGGTCAAAACCCTGATTTTTAAATTAGGGGTTTTCAAAAAAAAATTAGGGTTTGAAATCTTTCATTCCCTCAGGGGTATTTTGGGTATGAAAATTGCATAAAGTAATGTGTCAGGGAATCTTTTCACGGAGTTGGGCCTGCCGTTAAATGTGTGTAGTTGTGTGTAATGCAGGTACAAACCTCGGGGGGTTGGAGTGTAATTTTTAAAGATAGCGGTAATGGAGTGTAATTACGTAAAACCTCAGGGGTGTTTAGTATAATTTACCCAAAAATCAATTCCTTTGTAGACAACCAGGATGTTAACACAAACAGGTTGTAGAGTAAAATTTGGAAGATCAAAATCTCCAAGCGCATCAACTTATTCCTCGGCCTTGTGGGCCACAATAAAATTCCTACTAATGCCTCCCATACCACGAGAAGAACGATTGTTGATCCTTCTTGCACTCTGTCATTTCCATTGGGAAGATGGCGTTCACATCCTTTGGGACTGCCCTGAAGTGAAAAAAGTGTGCTATTTTTTCCTCGCTACCAAGCAATGGCTAAAAGACTCTAGCTAGTCTTCTTCTTGAAATGTGGTTTGATAAGTACTCTACTTCTAACCCATACCTAGAGATTTCTCAGTACCCAAATTTTTGCTATTATTATTTGGTTTATTTGGAAAAGCAGGGATGAAAGAGTGTTCCAAAGTAAAACACCCAATATGCAATGGCAACCAGAATCAAGCTCCATAAACATTACAACGATTCAGTGAAGGCTTTCTTAATCTCAAAATCTTCTAGTTGTACGGTCTTTCCTTGCGTTGCCCAAGGGGCAATCTAGGTAGAGATGTCAAATGGGCCGGCCCAGCCCAAGCCCAACGGGCCTCCAATGAAAACGGGCCAGGGGCCGAGCCTGATGATTGGAAATCGGGCCGGGCCAAAAATTTGGGATATATGGGCCCAGTCCAAGCCCTGGCCCTAGGCCCAATATTTAGGGGCGGGCCCGGGTCCAACATTTTTTTTTGTTCCCAACTACTTGTTATTTACTTGCGTCGATGACCAACAAAAATACATCAAATTTGCCTATCATATAGTAATGTAGTTCATGAAGCATATACATAAAAGTTGCCTACCGCTTCTTTATTTCTATTTCTTATCATGTCTAATGCATGCTTGAATCTTCAGGTGGATCACTTATGTCTGGATTTTCAAGTTCTTTTCCTTTGCATTTTGTGGTAAGACAACTAACTCGTAATAGAACTTCTACTATGAGCAGGCTATCTTGGCTCATGAGCTAGGTCACCTTAAATGTGATCATGGTGTATGGCTGACATTTGCAAATATTCTCACCCTTAGAGCCTATACTCTACCTGGTAAGTCATTTTGAGCTGTATAGGTGAATCTATTATAATAGTTTTGCTTAATAACTTTGTCGTGCTACATGATGGAACATTTATTTTTTGACTGGAGAAGAAAATTTATTGAGTCTGCATTTTGGTAGTTCTTGTGCAAGAGATTATATAGGTTTTGAGATAAGCCCATATTAGAGAAACAACTTCGTCAAAATCTTTTGAGTATTTGAGTATACTATAGACTGTTTAAGCACAGCTTTAGACAAATACATAGGCTATTTGCTTTGTTACTTGGGGTACTTAATTGACATATAGCAGATGTTGTGTAAGTTGGTGTTAGTATAATGAGTAAATTTTGGTTGGCATGACTAGTCATGATTAATTTCACGAGTTCCTGTCAAGCTAATTATACTTTAAAACAAAGCTTCTGAAGAACTCTACAAATTGAAACTCCTAGTCTTAAGAATTTTCTGATGGATAGTCCATTTAATTGCCAGCTCCAATATTGTGGAGTAGTTTGTAGGATTCTCAGCTACAGCTTGTATCTATTCAAAATGGCTATCTAGGAAATGAGTTTAATTTTTGTGTGTTTGGGCCATAATTGGGCCAGAACCGGGCCTAAAAACAGGCCAGAATTGGGCTTTTTTCAGGTCGGGCCATTTTGGGCTTTTTTTGGGGCCGGGTAGGGCCTTTCTCTTGAAAACTCCGGCCTGGTCCAAGTCCAGGCCCAAACCCCTATTTTTGCGGGCCGTTACTCTTCACAAGAGGGCCAGGCCGGGCATTTTCGGGCCGGGACGGGTCCGGCCACGGGCTGTCCGGCCATTTGACATCTCTAAATCCAGGACAAGGAGACTTTTGTAGACTTTGAAGAGATAAAGATCACTCATTATAGAGACCGAATCACCGCAGCTATTTGATTGATTATGGATCACGAAAATCAGAACCACTAGCTCAGAGGAATCATTGCCGACTACAGAATCATTATGACAAGACACAACTATGAATAATCCATACTTTAGGGAAGGAAATTAGATGTATATACTTAACATACGAGTATTTGAATATATAATGTTGAGATGCTTTGGCCAATCAACTAAATGACAAGGATGAGGCTTGTGAAAGATCCACCTGGGAAGATGAACCGCCTTTTAGTGGCAGATTTGTATGGAGTTGTCTCCGAGAGAAACTAGTATTCTACTTGTAATATTTACCTTTTGCTCTAACAAAAAATTAAAAAAATAATAAACGAAAAGAACACAAGCAAAGACACACATAATATAACACACACACACAGGCACACGAGCGCAGAGAGAGAGAGAGAGACCTGGATATTTGTGTGCGAAAGTGTCCCATATGCTTGGCCTTCTGCCTCCTTCAAAGGCAGCACCTTCATACTAAAAATAGGGGAGAAAACCAAACCAAACCAAACCAAACAAAACCAAACCTTAAGTTATTGCACGTCATTGCTCCAAATTAAAGACATGAACCAGCATAGCAACTTACAAACTACCTGATAAGATGATGATGCTGTCCCAAACAAAAAACCCCGTGGGAAACTAGTACGGTTTAGTGTTCCAATGCCATAACTTGGTGACAAAGCCGTCGCTTGGTTGACAAACACAAATAGGAAGAGGCCTAGCGAGAGAGCCATAAGTGAGTTGTAAGTTGGTTTCAAATATGGCTCCAATACTGTCATGGCTTTATATAGGAAGACAAAGTGAAGGTTCACTTTGGGCAAAGGATTATATGCAAGCAATTCTTTCTATTATCATTAGTGCCTTCGGAACAAATTAAACAACATTAATGGTCTTTTTCAAACTTTAAGCATTTACTTCCGAAACCCGAGGATCCGTACAAGTCTTTAAGTTAAAACCCAATCGCGTTCATAACATGACTAGACGAGAGCATCTAAAATACCGCAAATATAATCATCAAAATCTCAATTATTTAATCCAAAACTTAATTACAATCTTCTCAAATTAACTATCTAAATCTGAAGTAAATAATAATAATAAGTTAAATAAATAGTTTGTCTAAACAGAATTCGTAACCAATATTATTCCGGATTACAAACACCAAATTCCACTATTGTACTAACAACTCAACATTCGTGTTACTCTTGGCCAAGAAGAAGGAAGAAAAGAAAAACAAAAAAGGTTGACACGAATTGCCCAGTAAGAGGCCTTCTACATAAAACATCAAAAACGAATACTAATTGAGTTGTCAAATAAAACCAATAAAGAGGAATAGATAACATAATCAAATTTCACAAATGAATAACAAAAAGTGGCAAAAAAGGATCAAATAACCAATAATCTGAATATTAAATATAACTTGTCCGATCTTATTAGTGTCCCATAAACAACTTCTTATAATAAAGTATTAGAAATCATGATCAGACCATATCAAATATTGCAGTCGGCACGTCACACATAAGTCACGATTTTTAAAGTGACTGTTACATACAAATATCCCCCACAAAATAATTCGATAACTATATTAAATATTCTAAAAATTCTAATTCTAGATTCAAAATAAAGCGGACGAAATTGCGATTTGAGAAAAAATAAATAAATATCTACTCAGTCGGAAATCGGACGAGCGAGAAATGGTGAAAAGAAACTTCCAAAGAAAATCAACGGCACGAAAATTAAGAGAAACAAGAAGAGATGCGTGGCAACTCTCTTCACTAAATGCTGAGTCTTTGGCAAGGAAGGATTCTACACGTATGGAATGGAGTGTTTTAAAGTATTAAAATTTGACAAGTACAAAGATAGAAGAAAGTGTAATGAATTCACAATGACACGAACAATTTGAGTATGTATCGTAAACAGAAAAATACACAAAAATATTTATCACAAAGTAGTGAATTCAGCGCTAATGTAACTATAAAGTGATTTGAAGTCCTAATTACAAGTGCAATTACTATAAAACTTAAAGTCATTGTTGCTAATATAATTACATGCAGCTTAAAGTCTAAGTTCAAGTCAAAATCTTTTTTAATGTCTAACCTAATCACATTAGTTATTAAATACTATCAAACACTAACTCTGACAGTTTTATGTCTCAGTCAGTGGAGAGCCACCCCACATGTTAGTACCTGCCTAATTCTTGTGTAATCAGATTTTTGATCTGGGTGAACTATTCAAGTATGAATGAAAATTGAGTCAACTCATAACAAATGCAGTCTGGTACATTAGTCACCATTTTTCTTCTTAAAAAAGGTTTTAGATACTTATTTGATAGGTAGAAAAAAGGCTAAGGATTTGAGTCCACAATATGGCAATGATGGTGCCCAAAAGCATCTTCCTCTAACATTCCGTGCAACTATTCACGAGACGATTTAATGAAATCCTTGTTTTAGCTAAATTATCAGCAAAGGAGTTGATTTCCGTAAAGTTCGATGCTCGATCGATGACACTCTAAAGATTGGTCGACATTGGAGCAAAATCCTTGATCAAAGCAATATATTTTCATTTGGTTCAATCATTGCAAAAATACTTAGAAGCAAAATCGAAAAGAATTCAAGATACTCTTTCATGCAAAATCCTACAAAACTCATTGCAGTTCGTACGACACCATGATTCTTCTATGGAAAGTACATCCGTTGAATGCCACTAAACGTCAAGCAATCTGTGCCAATATTGCAATGTTTTCAGGAATCTGCTGTGTTGCATCATATTGAGCAAAGGACATGGCCTGCGAATTGCGGGCAACAGAGCTCGATCATAAGATAATGTAGAAAAGGGGACAAAGGGAAACGTGAGAGAAAGTTGCTTTGCAAGTTGACTGCATGAAAAGCAAAACCATGAAGAGAGAGAGTTGTTCTTCTTTGTTTCAGATAGGCTCTTTTGCAAGCGAATCTCCTCTCAAAGGGAGCAAGAAGATCAGCCACCTTTGCATAAACAACTAAAACTGCACTCTTTCTTGCAAAAGGAGTCATATCTATCAACAATATAGAAAGCGATCCATCCATCAAATAGCATCTTGATTTACAGAATCATGATACTTTACAGCTGAAAGAGTACTTGTTGCCTGCACACAATCAGTAAGTCATCCATGCGCTTTGCATATTTTTTAATGTGGGACTTAGCGCAGATGACATATTGCATGCATACTTGTAGGAAGTATACCTCACTCAAGTGGTTTCCAATTTGATTACTAAACATCCATAGTTGCTTAATTGTATTTCGGAACGAGCGAACTTTTCAAGTGTGACTAAAAACTGAGTCAATTCATATTCGATGGCCGAAGCATCATGCACTAGTCACCCTTTTTTTCTTAAGCCCCAAGAAAAACGTTTAGATTATGGATTTCGTACATAAAGAAAGGCCAAGTGTTTCGGTCCACAATAAAACAAAGATGATTCGCAAAAGCATCTTCCTCCAACATTCTGAGTAACTATTTATGAGCGGATCCAAGTAAATCTGTCTTTTAGCTAAATTATCGGCACGGGAGTTAATTTCGCTTCAGTTAAGCTACTCGATGGGAAGCTTAAGATTGGTCGAGCAAAATCCTTGATTCGAAGCACTATGCGTTCATTCGGAAATAATACTTAGAAACATAATGCGAAAAGAATTCAATACACTTTCATGCAGCATCCTACAAATTCAAAGCAATTCTCCCGGCATCATGATTTTTTGTCGGAAAGTATGTCCGTTGAAGGCCACTGGAAGTCGAGCAATGCGTGACAAAATTGCAATGCTTTCAAAGAAATTGCGGTGTTGCACCATATGGGGCAAGGGAGAGCACTGAGTTCAAGTTGGAGAATTAAGTATTTGTAATAAAGTAATCCCCTACGAATTGCGGCCAATAGAACTCGTAAGATAATGTAAGATATGGGACAAGAGGCAAAATCAGAGAAAGTTGGGAGTACTTTGCAAGTTGACTCTCTGAAAAGCAAAACCAATATAGATAGTAAAGGGCCCGTTTGATTTTTCCTGTTTAATGATGGCAATAAAGACTTCATTTTTCGTTTTTTTTACATTTGTTTTCTTTTTTTTTTTTTGAAAAATATGATCCAAACAGTAGAAATATGTGAAAAAGATTTCAATTGAACGTAACTCTGTATATGAGGAAAGGAGAGAAAAGCCCGTTTCACATTTTTTTTTTCCCTTCCTTCTATAACCTTGTCACGTCCATCTTTTGTAACGTTCCCATTTTTTGGAGTATTAATTCAAATAAACAAAGGCAAAAAATCTTACAATATCCAAAAGTTATCTAATTGGGTATTTAGAGCATCTAAGAATAAGTCTTTAAAAAACATTAATAAGTGTCACACCTGCTTAAAATAGTTATATTAACCTCAACTACTTCTATATAGGGCTTCAAAATAAAATCTAAGGCAAAATATATTCGACAATAAATATAAAAGAAAAATTCTTTCATAAAAAGCTTCCTACTTAACGATGCCTTATAATCATTTGTACAGCTTCAAACACTGGCCGATAACCTGAAAGTAAAGGGTGAGTACAAAGTCCAGTAAAGATAATCGCACACACCTACCCACAGAGTACAAAGCACGCTATACCGATAATAGTATTTGGAGTTGATAAAATATGATACCAAGGTGCATGACAAATACCAAAACCAATTTAAAAATCAGATTAGTAACAAGATCAAATAACTCGTACCAACGAGCAATACAATCTCAAAGTAAGGAATTATCATAAATAACTAAATTTGTAATGGGTCAAAAGGTTTCGATGTGTTTAAAACAATACAAAATTAAGTAGGAAAATTTTCTACAAGTTCCGATAACAATATCTTATATTTCAAAAAGACTCCAGTGAATTCAATAATACTTTAAATTAAGTTCGAAAACATATTTAAATAGATCAGATACCAAAATTCAAATGTTCAATTAATACAAAGACACAGACTATGGGAGCCATTCAGAAATGTGTCACACGTGTCATCACTGACACGTGAGACAATGTTCAGAAATTAAGATCATGATCTTTAGCTCATCCGGCTGAGCTAGCTTACATTCCAATTCACGTGGGTAAGTCAGAAATCGATAAGTCACATACACTTGGACATGGCTTACCAGATTATAAAAACATATACTAAATCAACTTAATAAACATCAAGAGTTTGAAGCCGACAAAGTCATTCTTGTTCACACGATTCTACGCTGAATAGTTTATTCAAGACCTAATTTCAACAATGAAGTTAACGAATTCTAAGAAAACTGAAAGCCTAAAAGTTGAAGAGGACTCGTTACTGTTTTTGTGATGTCTAACATCATCAAAAACTGATAAGAAATGAATAAGATAGAGCAAGTCAAAGTACGCTAATTTGCAATGTCAAATAGTAACTTTTGCACCGATAAATAACTTTCAAACTGATCTTCAATCTGAAAATGGATGGATTTTGATAAAATTACAAAACTAGAAGTTAAAGAGGACTCTTTAAGGTTTCCAAATTGTCTAGAATCTTTAAAAACCAATGAGAAATATAGGAGATAGAACAAATCGAAATGGACTGATTTACAGTATCAAAAACATAAAAGTTTGTACTGACAAATAACTTTTGAACTCAATTTTGACCAAGAGCCAAATGGATTCTGATAACACCTTAAGCCATAGAGTTGAAGAAACTCGTCAAGGATTTCAAAATGTCTAAGATCATTATTAATCAATGAGGAACAAATAAGATACAATAAATCGAAGTTGGCTGACTTGAATTGGTAGAAATATAAGCATAAAAATGTTTAGATCTATTTTTGAATATCGATTACTTGGAATTTTGAAAAATCCAAAACTACAAAGTTGTAGTACACTATTTGGGATTTTCAAAAAGCATAATATCACTAATATTGGACGAGGAACGAAAAAATTACGGACTCTTGAAATTACTACAAAGATTTACAATGAAAAGATCATGACTCAAAGTCAATAATCAAAAGTACAAAGAACTATTTAACGAAACAATCAATAATATAATTAGGATTCTAAAGAATCAATAGATATCTTTAAATAGTAAATCAATTTCAGAATTGATTAATAATCAGAATTTAGATAGGATAAATGCATTAAAGTAATCATTACCTCAATTTCGCAAATCAACTCCAATTCTTGATCTCTTCAAACAAGTTATATCAAAAATCTTAATATAATAATACCTAAAATTTCAATTAGACTCTATCGATCGCAGTAGCTTATGTGGTTCTTACCACAAACCCCAATCCAAATATTAAAATAAGCTCTTACCTCAATATAGTGACCAAAATCTGAATAGTATTCTTCCTAAAGATTCTTTGGACGCTCTTCTAAAGTTTGTGGTGCTTCTAGGAATTATGTTGTACATAAGTCATTAGCCTAAAAGGAATTTAATTATATTCCTAAAATAATAAGATTTGCAAAATATCCATTACGTCCCAAATTTTCCTAACTTTATAAATGGGTCAACTAAAGCCCAAAATTAAATTGGGCCATCTAATCCCAAAAGTATAACCCATTTTTTATGAAGAAAATTTTAAATTAATTTTGAGGCCCACTTTTTAATTCAAAGTCATAATACATTTTAATTCGTACTTACACAAGTATCATGATTAAAAAAATCTAGGGTGTTATATCTTTCCCCATTTTCTCTCTCCTCTTGTAATTTCCAAAACCACCTTATTATTTCATATCAAAGCCCCAGCCCCAACGTAAGTCAGGATCTAAGCAATCCTTGCGACACACAAACATCATGAAAATAGTTGCTAATTACCCAGCAACCACCAAATCGCTACCCACAACAGTCATTGAATCACAACAACACCACCATCAACCACCGACACAGCCACAACCTGAACCATTTGGTCTTCTCTCCACCATCATTCACGACCCATGACTAATGTTGAACCACCACAACACCATCCTCAATAGGGCTGCGAGTGAACCGAGTTTTTTCTAAACAAGCTCGTCATTCATTTAATAAAAATTCGTTTGTGATCGTTTATTAAACAAGAGAACGGAGCTTGAACAACAGAAGAAAAAATTGAGCTCATTTGATAAACGATCAGAACATGAACAACCACAGTCATTCGTGAACAAGCTCATGGACAATTACTTTATCATAAGTCAACTATTTCATAAACTCAATTATTAAGCACAATTATTTTATAAGCCCAAACCAAAAGTAAACCTAAACCTAAACATTGATTGTTTTAGGTACTTTTCAGTTAGAAATGAAAAATAAGCCTTTTGATTTGTAATTGGATTAACTTCTCGATTTTTTTTGTTTTATTTGGATTACCTTTTTATGAGCCAAGCCGAGCTTTGCTCGTGTTCATATAAATTTCGCGAACACGATTTCAAGCATGGATTTGAAGCTCACAATGAACAGGAGCCGAGCTTGAACATGTCAAAGTAAGTGAACACAAGCTAGAGCTCTGCTTAACGAGTTGTGTACTTGTTCATTTCCAACTTGATCACAGCTTCGCTCACAATCGTTAGATCTTATTTATACCACTATTCGCCACCCACAGCCATACTAAGGCCCCGTTTGACACTCTTTTTTTCCCTCTTTTTTTTCAGTTTTAAAAACTGAAAAAAAAAAAAAAAAAAAAAAAGGAGCGTTTGGTAACCATTTTTTTAGAGTAAAAAAAAAAACTCCAAAAACTGGTTTTTTTTTTCGACCACCACCACCACCCTCCCACCGCCGGCAGCCACCTCAGGCGACCACCGCCGGAGACTGCCGGCGGCCGGCAGCCACCTCCGGCCGCCGGCGATCACCGCCGGAGACTGCCGACAACCACCTCCGGCCGCCAGCGACCACCGGCAGCCATCTCCGGCCGCCGGCGACCACCGCCGGAGACTGCCGGCAGCCACCTCCGGCCGCCGGCGACCACCGCCGGAGACTGCCGGCAGCCACCTCCGGCCGCCGGCGACCACCGCCGGAGACGGCCGGCAGCTACCTCCGGCCGCCGGCCGCCGGCGACCACCGCCGGAGACGGCCGGCAGCTACCTCCGGCCGCCGGCCACCACCGCCGGTGACTGCCGGCAGCCACCTCCGGCCGCCGGCGACCACCGCCGGAGACTGCCGGCAGCTACCTCCGGCCGCCGGCCACCACCGCCGGTGACTGCCGGCAGCCACCTCCGGCCGTCGGCCACCACCACCGCCACCGCAAACCACCCAAAAAAAAAGTCAAAATAAAAAAGGTTACCAAACACCAAAAAAAAAAACCTAAAAAAAAAAGGGGTTATCAAACACCCACTTGTTTTTATAAAAAAAAAAAATTAAGCTACTCTTTAAAAACTGAAAACTAAAAAAAAAAATTTATCAAACGAAGCCTAAGCGTCACCATTCATCGCCACCTACACTCACGATGAAAACTAATGACGAACACCAACCACCCCCCGGATCGCAACAGAATAGCCATTGAAAACACCACAAAACCACCATCAACCACCACTTCAGACACCGATGATGTTAGTGGATATTGAGGGTTTGGAGCCGCAGTGTTTGAATATAGGTGGGGAAAAGCTTGAGCTTCCATCTAACAAGTCTGATGCAGTGGGCCCCTCCGTGGAAGGTGGCTAACATATAGAGAGTTTTAAGGGGGTAATATGGTAACTTGCACATCAAAAGTAAGGACATTTATGAAAAATACACAAATAAATTTCGGGAGAAAAAAAAAACTTGTTAAAGAACAAGATTATGAGGAAAAAACAACATTGGCTACTTTTTAAACACATGTAAATGAACAGAATGTTGGTTTCGTTTTGAAAATAAAACAGAAAAAAAAAATCAAAAGATAAGAAGTACAAGTGAATGGGTCAGAAGTGTCGTTCCTTGCAAGTAATCTGCCCACCCACCACCCCCAAGCCAAAAAGAAGTGCACTCTCATGTCTCCTTTTGCATAAAGAAGTCATATCTATCAACAAAATAGAAAGTAATCTAACCAATTAAATTGCATCATGATTTACAGAATCATGATACTTCGGACGGTAGTCGGAGTCGGCGGCTTTCCTAGTTAAAAGTGTTGCCTGCACAAAATCTCAACTCAACCGAACCAAAAAGACTAATTTGACAAATTCTCTTGATAATTGGCATCAAGATGGTGAAGTTGCTTGCCCTACGGGCTATGGTTTCTTGGCATACTTCCCTTGGTTTATTTGAAAAAAGTCGAGACGAGACCACTTTTATCTTGAAGCATTTTAGATTTTTCACTTACATCCATTTTCTAGGTACAAATTATAAGGTATTAAAGTCAAACGACATATTATCAAGTCAGTCAGTCAAACTAGCAATTCAACTCCTTAAACTCATGTTCTTAATATCTCTCGCCCACAAACCCCCATTCATTATATCTCTCCTTCATTTTGTGACAACCCACCAATGATCCTTAAAAAATTTGCAACTTTGCAAAAAAGTTTCCACTCAATCTTTCATCTCCTCATTTTTTTACATTATTCGATTTCTATGTATGCATAATTTACATTGTGCACACGCATTGTTTGTGCCCTGCAATACTAATGTCCCATAGAAGATTCGCCTGTAAGTATCACTAAAGATCTTTGTAATGCACTTCTTTTGAAAACCACTATCTAGCAAAATTCTTGTATGTAATATCTAGAAAGTCAGAGTACCTTCATTAGTGAATTCCAATCTTACATCCTTCACTAATTTGATTGATCACATCTCAAACAAATGCTACCATGACCACCGGTTGTGTTGCATTACTGGTAGCATTCATGTAAATAAAAAACCTAAGGTGGTTAAAGTCATCATCACCTATGATTTGCGGCCAACATAATCATCATACGGATCGCATTATACAGAAAGGGAAGAAAGGCATTACTCGGGAAAAAGTTGATTTGAAAGTTGACAAAAGGAGATTTTTTTCTTGGACCAAAATGTGGAGTGCTGAAACGATTACAACAATTATTGTACTGTCACGTAACACGTAGTGGGTTCGAAAACATACCGTATGAAGTCTCCGAATATTCCGACGTAGGATCATTATTGTTACGAGCCTCCAACACGCTTGATCTTTTTCGCAGGTACGAAAACGGCTACTAGAGTCGAATTCTTCGTCCACGAACCAAATCCTAGAGCTTGGTGATTGTTCTTCGTCCACGAACCAAATCCTAGAGCTTGGTGATTGCTCTAGAGAGAGGATTATTGCTATGGACTTGTAATTTATTAGGATATCTCTAAAGAGATACAATTAGAGACTGACTTTACCTCCAACTCTTAGGAGATAAAGATTGTATTTATCTCAAACACTTAAGAGATAAATATTCTCTAAATAACTGTATTTATCCAAACTAACAAATACACATTATCTGTTAGTGGGCAGATAATGGGTCCACTGACCCAATTTATTAACATGGAGGAAATAGTCAAATAACTTTTGAGAACAGAATTGAGTGAGAGTATCTTTGCTGCTTTTGAAGAAGCAGCTCACATTACGTACCGAAGAAAAAAAAAAGCAGCTCTGAGTTCATCACTTTGGGATACTGGTTTGTGATATGCGGTAAAACAGCACGTATGCCCTTGGACTGCATTCAGCTAGATCATGGTGCATCAATTCTTGATTGTGGACGGATTGGAACGATTAGAATCCTTAAGGAATGCTTACCGAAGCATACGAACCTATGCCCTTTTGGACCGGATATGCACATTGCCCAAGCAAAAGCTGGTGATGATGTAGACCGTCAGGAGCAGCCAAGATGACTAATTGAGTACGAAGTATGAAACCAGACCTGCCCACCTACCCACCCCTTCTACCGTTTTGGGGGGGGGGGGGGGGGGGTGTTAGGCAGTCACTTTGGCCATGTTAACACAGAAGAACTTTGCACATGCGCCCCCATTCTACACTTTTCGGGGGTTCAACAGTCACTTTGGCCATATTAACACAAGAAAATTGCATCAGTGCATGTGTGCATGTGTGTGTGTGCGCATGCATTTGTGTGTGTGTTAAACTTATCATAGCAGGAAAACATGTCGTACATTCAATATCAAAAACACAGAAGAAAATTGCATGAAAGTGTGTACACGTTTTTATGCGCGCGCGCGAGAGAGAGAGAGTGCATACGTGTGTGCATTTGTGAGTGTATGTGTGAGCATTGCTTTCATCATAGCAGGTAAAACATGTCGTACATTCAATACCAATACACGCGGCAGACTCAAGTTAGTATGATCTGAACATGTTTCATCCCCTACAAATCAGAGAGTATAAAGCCTGCGTTTGAGCTTTCTTAAACAACCTATTCATGTTCTAGGCAGAAGCAGCAGTACATATGCCGAGAGTAATAACTCAGGAAGCAGGAGAGTTAAACAGATCCTCCAAATTTCGTGCCACGTCGTGCTAGGGATCTGAAAGAAAGCTTATGTTGAATCTTCTAGATCGTGTGTCTAATTCCCTCTTAAACTCCCTGCACATGTGCAAATTATGCTTGATATACTAACAGTAGCAAGTAATAGTACTTATACTGCCACATTTGTGTATTTATTTTCAGTCAAGTCTAGAAGAAATAAACCTACATTACTCGTAACTAGATGTGCAACGCCACACAAGTTTAGCCAAAACACTCGTTAAACTTTCAAAACACAACAATAATGTGCCCCTGAACCTCAACTTTGTCAGCACCCTTAACCAGTCAAAGTCAAAATTAATGTGCTCCATCCAGCAAGAATGATTTTAGCTCAAGAATGATTTTAGCACACCTAGGTGTTTTAGATAGTATTAGTGTATTACGATGAATGTAAACGTCAGTCTCTTTTTGGCTGATATTTCATTTAGAGTATTTCTAAACCTCCCTAAAAAGAAATACTACATCCAGCAAGATTTGACATGGTTCAAATAACTAATTATAATGGAAGGATATTGTTATCTTCATCATGAAGTTGTGGATACCCTGTATAATACAAGATATTGTTGTCCCCATAAAGTAGCAACTGTTCTACTGTAGCTTGTTTAAAATCCAAATCTAGTCATAACGATGTACAACATTTAGGCCCCAACATAAGGAAAGGTCTGAGATGACTGTAGGTAGAGTGGCATAAACATGTTTGTTATGGTGTTGGCATAAAAATTTACTTATGCATGACCTTATAGTTGTACATATATACCGGATTACCTTATACTTTCACATAAATTGCTAATGCTTATGAAGCGACCTTGTACTTGCATAGAAATCGTTAATAGGTATGATGCGAGCATATGAAGCCATATGCAATCCGACGATTACAAGCATGATAAACTACAAGAAAAAGTTCAAGATTTCCAAGTGCATGAAGGGAAATAAATTACTCAGGATAATGTTACATAGGGGA
Organism: Escallonia herrerae; assembly: GCA_033070095.1. Taxonomy (NCBI): domain Eukaryota; kingdom Viridiplantae; phylum Streptophyta; class Magnoliopsida; order Escalloniales; family Escalloniaceae; genus Escallonia; species Escallonia herrerae. Next base: position 444,670 of record JAVXUP010000351.1, read on the forward strand.
CATGTGAATTTCAAATTGGCTCTAAGTGCAATATGAATTCCACAAAGCCCCAATGAATGAGATGGTCTACATGTGACCACTGTTAACCTTGGCAGATGAACTTTTAGGTACTGATTCATTCCAGCCACTTACTTTACTGGAAAGAAGCAAGAAATCCACCAAGCTAATTAGGCTGCCAGTTAGCTTTTTCTGTAGTAATATCGCATGTTACCTAAAAGCCACATCATTGGTTTTCAAAGGTAAGAGATGGAAATAGTTATTCTTTCCTAGAAAAGACTAATATTTAATGGATAGCTCTATAAGCACGAAGATTACCTGTTTTTTAAAGTTAAAGGCCACTAATTCAAAAGTAGTTGGATGTAGACATTAGTAGTTTACAAAAGATGAATAAAGGCCTAAATTTATTCCCTATATTTCTTTCTGCAGAACTAAGAAAATAGAGGCACAAATATGAGCAAGTAAACTAGATTACTCATTATGAAGAAATATATAGTACAAGGGAAAGACAAGGCCACCCGAAGGTGGTTAGTATAACATGAAAAAGTGGCCAAAGATCATACCCTAAGCCGAGCCAGCAGCTTCATGCATAGACTCAGAACCTGGAAAACGAAATGCTTGGACGGATTGCTGGAGGCACCATGGATAGCCATCTAGCTGCAGTAACCCTGAGACAATGGAAATTAGTTGTAAATGATGCAAGCTCAGCTGCTGCGAACTAATATGCAGCCATCACCAGAAACTTCATTAGCACTGAAACTTATAGTGTCATATCCGCGCCACCAAAGCCATTTGGTCTCATGTCCTTAATCAACAATTATGCATCCCTTTTATAATTCTAAAAATCATCGGCTTGCTGCTCTTTATGTTTTCTATCAAGTGGAGTAAAGTGTTAGTCCCCATTGACTGAAAATTTCAGGGAAGATGTCGTCATCTCAATCAGAACTTCTTCCTCAGGCGCAGTTCAAGCATTATCACTAGTTGCCAAGTTTCCATAGAAATGGAACCAAGGACCAGTGCAAGCTCAAGCACTTGCCTGTTGATAATAACTTGCAAATGGCTTCCAATGTTCCTGTCAACCTTGTAAAACATTCTGTTCGTCCTTCCAACATTGCCAATAATAAACAAGCAAATTTCACATTCACTTCGCAATTGTCTGTATAACTCCATTGAGCTCTATTTTACTGCCATCACTAGGACAATATGATGAAAAAGTTTTCATAAACTTAAATCTCAAGAAATTATCTCCCTGCTTGTTCAACAATTAATTCCTGTGGAAGCACCATTCACTTCCACCCAACTGCATCCTGGAACTTTTCTTAGACCTTTTCCTTTCATGGAAATTCGTAGGTCATCTACCTCACTCCAATAACCAGAAAGAGAAGACACTGCCGCAGCAAGCACATAGTTTGCTCCATGGTCTGGCTCTATATCTAGCAGAAGTTGCCTGAAGTATTCATCTATACGAACAACACTACCATGCTGTTTGCAGGAACTAATGAAGCTCCGCAGTACAACAGAGTTAGGGTCCATTGGCATGCTCCTGATTAGCTGGTAAGCTTCTTCAATCATCCCAGCCCGCCCAAACATGTCCACCATGCATCCATAATGTTCCATTGTTGGCCTGATATTATAAACTTTGAGCATCCTCTCAAAATAATTTTGGCCCTCAACAACAAGGCCAAGGTGACTGCAAGCAGACAAGATCCCAGAAAAGGACATGCCGTCTGGTTTCAGGCCACCTTCTTCCATTTTGGTAAACAAGGAAATTGCTGCTTCTCCATTGCCGTTATCTGCAAGGCCAGAAATCATGACTGTCCAGGACTGCAAATTTTTCTCCCTCATGGAATTGAAAATGTGCAAAGCTTTTTGTATGTGACCGCACTTAGCATACATTTCAAGTAGGGCTGTCCCTAGTATAAGATCCAGTCCGATATCATTGACGACAATAAAGGAGTGAATGGACTCCCCTAGTCTTATATTGAGCAGACGAGTACAAGCAGCAAGTAGGCTAACTAATGTAACCGAGTTCGGCTTTTCATGTACTAGCTTCATGTCAAGGAATGCCATCAAAGCTGCGACTGGCGAGTTACTGCAGACATTTTTCCATGAGAAAATAAGGCAATAAAACGTAAAACACGTGATAAGATATGGAAAAGAGGAAGTGAAAATGCTGAGTTCTTCATCATGAGGAATCAAAAGAAAAAAAAAATAAAAGAAGTAAAAAAGAAAAAATGGCATGCTCAGTTCTAAAGAAGTTTACCAGAACAATGCGCTATTGGATGCAGATCATTTCTGGACATAAAACATTGAGAAATATTCCATAAGCTATGTACTAAAAAAATGTGGTACGTTAGGGGTAGGTTTATGTGAGAAAAAACCTCATGATAGTAAATAGTTAATATGGGGCCTCAGCACCCATCAATGCATGGTGTTCTTCGACTCATCGATCGCGTTGTAGACATGAGGTAAGACAATGATTTTCAGAGTCAAAGACTGAAGAAAAATTACAACGTTGAAAATGCACAAGCTCTCAATCATTTTCCAGATTTGAACAAGCATTATCCAATTTCCAAGCTGTGTTAAAGAAACTATGGAGTTACCTTACTGTTCTCTTGATGAACTTTGCCTAACTGCTTATTGAATTGCTTCGCATCATATATATGCTACTTATCACTTTATTGTTATTCAACACTATGGAAAAAAGCAACCTAGAGAGAAAGAACTAGGATAATCTTCTTCAAGCCAATTCTGTATAATGTGTGCATCAAAACAATTACTGTCAGGGGTTAGCATTTTGTTAATCCTGCGGTTTCATTATCCAAACCGTACGTACTGATGGTGGTATGATATGTACCAATCTGCCCTTCAAGAATTCCCAAGAGAGGCCACTTGACTGACCTAGATAAATCCACTTTGGATCCATTAAGGCATGTAAGAAAGAGGCTCTGCAACAATATTGGATCGACATCTTAGAGGCTCTGCAACAAAATTGGATCGACATCTCTCTACTATACATATGAACCGACTACCTCTCATTGTTTCATTTGTGGCTTATTATACTCTCTTGATTGGTTTGCAACTCCACCCGATTGGATAAGTGGAAAGTTCCCATCTTATTTTTGTCTCTTCTGATAGGCTTTAGAAGTCTAAATTGATATGGCTTCAACATGCAACTCTCTTCATGGGTGAGAAGTGGAGAGTGCTCATGGGTTTCTCTGAAACAGTTTGGCCCTCTTGAATTAAGATTGAGCATTGTACTTCAGAATAATTAATATTGGAGAATATCCTCATAAACCTTAAATACTAGTCCATCATCTCTAATTCCCATACCTTTTAACTGTGAGTAAGTCAATTTGAATATGAGTATAAGAAAAAAAGGACTCGTGTATTCTTGAGTTTTCAAGAATAAAATATAGCATTTATGCAACTACCCCGGTCCCCATACCCGAAATGGTACATGTTGTTGCATTTGTAGGCTAATGACTCCAGCATAAAACTATAGAAGTGAAGCTTAAAAAAGTGTCAAAATATATTGTTCAAAACTGAACTGCGAAAAGAATCAGTCTAGACATTTTCTACTAGCAACATTTGAGTTGTTTAAATGAAGTAAAATACACATAATGCCTTCAAATGCATCCTGATGGGCCAAAATTCCAATAATGCTTACGGAACTACTTAAGATACTTCCTGATATTTTATGAATTTGTAACTAGGGAAATAAGAAATATTTAAGAACTTTATCCGCCATTTTACATAAGCCAGCACTCTGGAATTACTGAATTAGAAAACAAAAAATTAGGAACACAATCAAAGACAACTGAAGAATACTGTTGATTGCAGAAGCAACAAAAGAGTTATCGAGGGGTATTTGCTTGGCTAATGCATGGTTTACCAAAGTTGGTAAGTAAAATACAAAAGGCTAGCATCGTGCACGAGGCTCCTGCTACTCATGGATCTGGGAAGGCTAAAATTACGTATATCAAAGATATTATCGAGAATATCTACAATTCCTGAAAAATCTTGGACTGCTTACTTGGGATAGATATACAAATGGCAAAGAAAGAAAAAATCTTTATTTGGAGGTCCGCCTGGTTGTCCGTCCTCAATATTTGAAGCACAGGCATCCATTCACCAGTCAGTTTGGCTAAGATTAACTAAAGTATTTGGCAATAAAAAAACAAAAAAAAACAAGCCCACTACTAAGTTGATCACAATTAGCAGTAAATTAGTTGCAAAAATAAACCTAATTAGGCCAAACGAAAGAAAACGCATACCAGTCGACATATCGAGCAATCATAGAACTCCAGGAAACCACATCTCTCTCAGGCATTTCATCGAACACCTGCCGTGCAAGCCCGATAACACCGCAACCACCATACATCCTCAAAAGGTTGTTATTAACATACTTATCAGAGCCAAAACCCACCTTCAAAATCAACGAATGCACTGTCCCACCGAGTCCTACAAACGAACAATGGCCGCAAGCCTTGAGGACAAAAGGAAACGTGAATTTGTCGGGTTTAGGCCCAAACCTTTGCAGCTGAGAGAACAGCTTGATGGATTCGACTGGCGTTGAGCTCTTTGAGTAGTGTTTGATGATAGTATTCCACGCGAAAAGCGGCGGCTTTATGGGAGAGGTGTCAAAGATTAGTCTTGCGAGGTCGACGGAGGTGGGGCATGCGGATAGTATGAAGTTGGACGTGCAGTATTCGTCGTGATCGAGAGCGGCTTTTATGATTAGGGCTTGGAGTTGGAGGAGATGGCTGGTGGTTTTCGACCGTTGGAGTAGGATTTGAATTTGGCGGGCATTCATGTCACAACCTCCAAAAGCACCTTGCTCGTATCAATGTAATGGTTACTCTTTGGCTACTTCACCTGTGGTATCTATGCCTCTTTCAGCGACCAAAAATGTCGATCACTCGATAATAAATAGCGTTGCAACCGAAAGATTAAATTTAACAAGTTAGAAGGTTGAACTACATTATACTTGTTCATCCGTTTTAATCACATCATCTTGTCGATCTGGTACATCGACACAACCAATCATTCAGTGTAGAGTAGCGACAATATGGTATAATAATAAGGGCTAATTACACCTATGTCCCTGAGGTTAGGGGGTAATTACACTCAAGGACACAAAGTTTCAAAATGTAACATTCCGTGACCAAAAATGTTTCAAATGTATCACCCGTGTCCATCCGTTAGGGTTCCATCCAAAAAATATACTGTTCATCATTTTGTATTTTAAAAATGCCAATACTGCCCCTGTACAATATATCTTGAATAATTTTTATAAATTTTAAATTAGGATAACAAATCTTAATTCTTTAAGATTTTGAAACTCTAATTTGAAAATTAAGATTTTTAAATTAGAGTTTACAAACACTAATTCTCAAATTAATCCCTAATTTATGATCTTACATTCAGTTGCATGTCCATAAAATTCAACAATTTTTCACCTTCCTGAGGTACTGATTGTAACATTTATAAAATCTAACAATTTACAAATTAGGGTTCTAATTCGCAATCTGCAAATTCTCATTTCAAAACCCCAATTCGCGAATTAGGTTTCAAAACCCCAATTCGCGAATTAGGGTTTCAAAACCCCAATTCGCGAATTAGGTTTCAAAACCCCAATTCGCGAATTAGGGTTTCAAAACCCCAATTCGCGAATTAGGGTTTCAAAACCCCAATTCGCGAATTAGGGTTTCAAAACCCCAATTCGCGAATTAGGGTTTCAAAACCCCAATTCGCGAATTAGGGTTTCAAAACCCCAATTCGCGAGCTGCAAATTTCTCAGCGCCGGCAACCATCTCCACTTGCCCCACACCGGCAGCTCCCTTGCGCCGTTACCTCCATTACTGTTGACTAACTTTGCGGTGACGGGGAGGGGAAGGGGGAGGGTGGTCGCGGCGACGGGGAAGGCTAAGGGGGAGGGTGGTAGCGGCGACGGGAAAGGGGAAGGGGGAGGGTGGTAGCGGCGACGGGAAAGGGGAAGGGGGAGGGTGGTCGCGGCGAAGGGGAAGGGTGGTCGCTGTAACGGGGAAGGGAAAGGGGAAGGGTGGTCGCGGCGACCGGGAAGGGGAAGGGGGAGGGTGGTGCGGTGACGGGGAAGGGGAAGGGGGAGGGTGGTGCGGCAACGGGGAGGGGGAAGGCAGACGGGGAAGGCTAAGGGGGAGGCTGGTGGGTGACGGGGAAGGGGGAGGCAGGTGGGGTGCGGCGCCAGGGAAGGGGAGGAAGAATGTGTGGGTGGGTGACGGGGAAGGGGGATGCAGATGAGGGGCGGGGGGGGGGGGTTAAGAGTAAAGTAAAGATGAAATAAAAAGTCTTTTTTTTTAATGAAGTAATGGCATTAAAAAAAATAAGGTTCTAACTCAGGGGCAATACAGTCTTTTCATTAAAACCGTTAAGATTTTTAGGGTTCCGTTTGTCGATAGACATAAGTGTTACATTTTGAAACTTTGTGTCCTTGAGTGTAATTACCCCCAAACCTCAGGGACATAGGTGTAATTAGCCCTAATAATAATGATCATGAGAAAGCGTTGTCTACCAAACGTCATTGAAAAAGTAAGTTGAAGAAATTACTTTTCGGTATTTGAATCACATAATAAATAGGTAATGAATACCCATTCGGTTCTTTCCCTCTCCGCTCATACCCCACTTTCTTTTCCACTCCAACTAACCCTAATCCAAGTTGCATCCCTCACAACCCAGAAGCATCCAACTCTAACCCTAGAAGCCACACTAATCAACCCAGACCCATCCAACCCTAACCTCAACCACCACCTTCATCAACCTAGTAGGCAATCTCACCAACCCAACCCCATTCGACCTTAACCCTGGTCATCACCTTTTCCAATACCACATGTCAATTCTATCGCCAGTCCATCCTAATCTACTATCAGCATTAACTTGCACCACAATCGCGCCCATTCCAACCACCAACCCATCCCCATCCCCATCCCCATCTACCACTACCATGGATACCAGCAACCTCCCTATCCACCACCACCACCACAGACGTCCATTACAGGCATGACCATGGTTCAATAAATGCAGATCTAGGCCATGGCCAAATCTAGTTCAATGAGTACTCATAATTTATTGGCAAATAGCTTATCTCGATTAAAGTTAGAGTTTAAGGATATTGATGATGGAGGAGCACATATTTGCAAGTGGTAAACTGGACATTCTTCTTTGTTGTTACGTTTTTAGGGATGCAACAGATTAGCACCGCATAGGGTCATTCGCAAAAAAATGGAACCAGAGGCATCTTTTGCAACTCACCTAATCTACATGGGGTCTGTATGCAAATTATCCTTGTTTAATCTTCTCCGGATACTCCGCATCATTTATAGCCTTTGACCACCTCGCTCTTCTATAAATGACTCGTTTAACCCCCCCCCCCCCCCACCCCAAACAAACTTTGTTTCTTCAATCCCTTTCTTTCTCTATTGCACCTTCTTTCTCAAGCCTTTCTCAGTTGGGACCACCGCTTCCATATTGGACCCTCTAGCTTCAGCATCTACTTTTTAATGAGGAAATAACTCCCAAGCCCATAGTCCTTCTTTTTCTTTCGAAACCAATTTTCAATATTTTGATATTATCCTTGATGCATTAAAGGTGAGGAGCAGATTTCAGAGCGACATATTTTCTGTTATTGTGTATACATATACATGTAGAGAAAGAGAGAGAGGGTCCTGACCCATATCTAGCATCTGAAAAACCTTTATAATCCCTGTTGTGATCAGGTCATCCACGTCACAAGGTGAACGGTCCAAAATTTATTTTATTTTATTGAGTCTCACCTTAGTGCTCCTTTTTTAGGCGATTAGCCTTTTAATCGGAATGTCGTTCGCACTTTAAAATTAGAATTAATCAGTCTTTACGCACCACAACACCCTTTATTAACCGGTCAGTGAAGTGAAAAAATCTGTAGACGAGTACCCTCAACTATCCACCCATTGCCAAAATCCTTCCACTACCTTACCAATAATTTTGACAAGAACTTGGTGAGCTGTCAAAATTTGGATTTTTATGCTAATGCCATTCTTTTGGGGGAAGATTTTGCACAGTGATATCACGCAGTTAGCGAACACACTTGCTGTTATTTTAATATTGTGATATCACGCACAAATGGGAGAATAATACATTTTGATGGTGATGAAAATGTGCCTGCGGAGAGCAAAGTAAAGGACAAAGGGTGATGGATGGGTGGGGATGGATGCCACGGAGTGAAAAGGCAATGAGGTGGTTGATGGTGTTCACTGTTTTGGATAATATCACTAAACTTTTTGATTGTAGTCAAATATACAATTTTCACAAAACAGAGACTCGAATCTAAAACGTCAAAAAAATTTAGCATACTCTCCCAACGTTATAGTTCCATGACCCTAATTTGGTTGACGTGACAGTTTCATATTTTAAAAATGTCAATACTACCCTTAGTTAGGGCTGGATACTAACAGAGTTCGAGTCAAACATGCGCCGATCTTCGAGCTCGATTCGTGTAAGAATTGGTTTGTTCAAACTCCGCTTGTGTTCGTCTGAGAGCCAAAAGATAATGTTTGAACTCGGCTCGAGTTTGTTTTTATCAAACTCGCGCTCGGCTCATGCGGTCATGTAAAATGCATTAGAGAAATATATAATACATATACACGAGTTGTTCGTGAACATATTTACTAATCATTTTGAATGTTTATGTTCGACTCGTTTAATAAACGAGCTCTAAAAACGTGCTCGTGTTCGGTTTGTTAAATACTTGAACAAACATAAACAAGTTTTTAAGAGAACGAATGTCGAGCTGTTCATGAACAGTCCTACCCTTAATATACATTTTAACTATAAATACGTATTTTATGGCTTTATATCTTTCCTCGCTCTTTCTCTCTTTCCTCGCTCTCTCTCTTTATTTTCCTCCTCCAACTAAAACCACCTCTAGCACCACCAAGGCACCATCACTAAATTACTTCACTATCACCAACCATAACAACCACACCACCTAACACCATTAACCACGATGTCCTACCACCACCCAGGGACGAATCCAGAAATTCTAATCAAGGGCGGCCAAAAAGTCTTGAAAATAATTGATGGCTAAAATAAAAGGGAATGAGAAGGTTAACTCTTACTATATAGTCAACAACAAATTATTAATCTTGCATGAAAGAAGCTTAACTCATATTGTATAAATATAATTATTAATTGGAATAATTATCTGAGTATAATAGTCATGTATAAGTTAACATATATAAGAATTTAAACTAAAAAGAAAGCTAACTTTGATTTATTCATTTTGCAATCTGGAGAGGTTTAGAATTAGAAATTTGGATCGATGAAGATAGAGCAAGAGAATGAGAAAGACAGAGACTTTGACGGCCTGTAGTACAAAGAGTAAAAAACATAACAAAACGAACTCCTGATAAATTCATGTTACAATATAATGGTATTTTTTGTAAATACTAGTTGAGTACACGTGCGATACACGAGAACGTCAATATTTAAAGGGTTCATAGTTAGAAATATCAATATGCAACATAACAAAAATCAAGTAAAAAATTTAAGAGAAAGTGAATACGCAATTCAATGTATTGGTTACTAAGGGCCCCTACGTTTTACAGTATTCATTTTCTGTTTTCATTTTCCGTTTTCGTTTTCATAATTTTCATATTCAGTTAGAAAATTCTTTCGTGTGCTTTTATTATTTTCACAATTCGTTTTAGCTACTTTTTTTGTCGGATTTGTGTAATTATATCATTTTTATTTTCACTTTTCTACCCTACTTATTTCTGACAAAGTCCCCCGCCTCCCCCTCCCCCTTCCACTCTCTGCCTTTCCAACTAGATCTACCGCCACCCGTCTACCCCCTTCCAACGATCTTCCCTATCTACCGCCGCCCTGCAGATGGATTCCAATCGATGAACACCTGAGCTTCAAGATGGGCGACTGCCAGACGAGCTTTAGGATGGGAGACTGGTAGATGGATTCCCATCAATGAACGCCCGGGCTTCACCTACCAGATCGAGGCTCTTCGCCTACCAGATCTCTTCAAGATGGACGGTTTTTCATGGATTTCGCAAAGAATACATAGAGACGTCGAGGCTCTTCACCTACCAGACCTCTCTCTCTATTTTTATTTTTTTGTTTAAAATGGTTACAGTGGTTAGATCGGCCATCATGGGTTGCAATTGGAGGGTGGTTTATGATGGCTGTATGATGAAGTGGTTATGGTGGCTGTGTGGCGACGAAATGGCCAGAAGAGATAAGGTTTGAGTGTTGAGTGGTGGGCATGGTGGCTGTGGTGTGATTCTGTGTGGTGGTTCAATGACGGGTCTGGATAAACGCGGGTGGTGCATGGTGGTGCTAGGGAGGATACAAGGTTTGAGTGTTGAGTGGTGGGCATGGTGGCTGTGGTGCCTTTCTTTGTGGTGGTTCAGTGACGGATCTGGACAAACGCGGTGGTACACGGTGGTGCTAGAGAGGAGAGAGAGGGACTAGCTTCTGACTTTTTTGCTTTTTTCTGACATTGAGTTCGTTTTTTGGAAAAAGGTGAAAACAGCCTTGGGCTATTTCCATGATATTGGCTACTGTTTGGATATTTGTATCCAAAACGGAATTGAAAAAAATATGAAAGTACACGAAAAATGCATCTTTTTTATCATCATTGCTAAATACAAAAACGAAATAGGGTAAGTGTATAGGCCCTAAGCAACTGACATATGAGAATATGAGTGCAAGTCAAAATATTTTGCTCATAGCTAGAAGGCATTCATAAACATGGAACAAGCATATTTTAACCACGTATATTACATGTAAGATAAAAAAAAATAACTTAATGTCAAAATTTATCAAGCCACGAAACAACAGCCTGCTAATATATATCAAAGATTGCAGTCTCTTCAAATAAACCTAGTGGCCAAACTATTTCAATAACCCCTCCCATGTTCTCCCGGTCAATCGAAAAATAATATTGCACTAATATTAGAGATAGAGATATACATTCATGTTGTATCAATGTAGTTAAAATGTTGGACGTCTAGTTAATACTAAAAGTGTTTCATCTATTAAAGATTGTAATAGTTATATTTATCGAACACTAACTTAGGCTAAATGGTATATACTTTAGACCCTCTTGATGTTCATTTTTAGTTAACGTAAATGTTTATATACTATTTAGTCTCGTTAACTTTTCTACTTAGGTTGTAACATGCCAAAATTTTCTTCACTACATTTACTTCAAGAACTTTGGTTTATTTTTTCGTATGTCCTGTGAGTATACTTAAATAAATACTTTATTAACATGGACTGACTGCAACCCGTATCATTTATACAAGTATGGTTCTCCACAGTTGAGTGTGTTTTATCTCGATAATTTTCAAGCAACCTCTGATTTAAATATTGGAGTTATTCTCATTAAATTAAAAGAAGACGGTATAAAAAAAGATTCAAGTGGATGCGTGATAGGACTTTAGAGTAAGAATAAAATTAAAAGATAGTATGGAGGATGGTTACTGTATCAAATTTGTGAAACAATAATGTGCTCTACTTTTAGAAAATAGCTAAAAATTATAACGATGCCATACAAATTTCAGAAAAACATGTTCAATTTTATTAATAAGAAGAAGTATCTGGCTAGCGCCTCAAGCACGCTGCAGTTCTTATTTAATTATAAATGAGTCATTGACATGTTACTTCAACGTTTTTAAATAAAAAAAATATTGTGTGGTAATTTCTCAAGAGCAAATGATTGAAATCATAACTGAAACCAATAAAACAACCATAGAAGGGTGAATAGGATTTTTGAAAATTAATGGAGAACTTAACAAAACACAATCATGAAACTTAATCAAGCCAAGCAATATTTCAATAAAGATGTAACTACACAATCTCAAATAATTATAGAGTAATAAGTAAAGAGATTGAGTTAGAGATACTTGACAAGGAGATTAAAATGGTTCGGTTTGAACTACCCTCAAGTCTACATCTACCTCTTCAAGGAAGTTTCTTACAAGAGCACTAGAATCCACTAGCAACAATCTTCTTCCGGGTCAAAATCAAAACCCTTACAATACTTGATGATATCTCCACACCAAGCACAAGCCTTGAATCCACAAAGCTCACCCAAGACTTGACAAACTCATGCCTTGATCTCAATTCATTTACAACGATCAAATGTGTACAAAGAAACCCTCTTGAAAGGAAGTGAGTACAATTGAAGCTCTAGTACAATAGAAAGATGAGAAAATTGATGACTTGAAATATGCTTACTCTCAATCAAAGAATTGCTCACAATGATGCTCTCTTTAATGATGTAAAATAATGAAGATAAAAAAAGAAAAGTTTAATCTATGAGCCTTGATGTTTCTCTAATGAATGGAGGCTTAGAATGTGGTTTCCATTGTGTAAGATGAAGCCCCAAATCATTTATATAGAGAATGTATGAAATATAGCCGTTTTAAGCATTATATGATAAAAATTGTCATTACAGTCGACTGTATTCCCAATGCAGTCGACTGGGTTCCCTCTAAAATAGCCGTTGGAATTTTGTCCTCGAAAATAGCCATTAGAGCTGACCAATGCAGTCGACTGAATTCCAATGCAGTCAACTGTATTACCCTACTGCCTTTTGGCTGCCTAACGGAACCCCTTTTACTATTTTTGGCATAACTTTCTCTAAAAAAATAGGATTGAGGTGCCGTTTTTTGCGTTAGAAATCTAATGAAAAGTTTTATCAAAATATGTAAAGATTAGCACCCAAAAAAATTTTGAGAAAATCTGAGTGAGCTCCAAAGTTCACTCATTTTCAAGAACCACACTTGTGTGAAAGGTTATGAACTCACATGCAATGCACAAGGTGTCCTAAGATCTTTTTATGTCATTGTTATCAATTCAAGCATCAAATAAGGACTAGTTACATAATAGTAAAGATCGATCATAATTGATAGTAACTTAACATTTGCATCCTTTCTTGCTCTTTGACATTGGACTTGATGAAGTTTCCATAGATGTCCACTATAATTTTAAGCTTCTTTGGCTTCAATTCATCTATCCAACTTCTCAAATGTGTCTTCATGAGTGTCATGTATATATCTAGTAAGAATTCACTCAAAGCACACATTATAACATATTCAATGTGTAGTTATCATCAAAATAAGATGTAAGCCTAGGTTATCCAACCATAGAGCTAACAATAACTTTGTAGGTTATTTTTTGGCCATGGCTATTTTTGCGTGGCTATGAATAAGCTTCTTCGGTTTCTATGATTCACAAAAAATTCTCTTATCTAATCTATTTTTTAGCTCTTAGCAATGATTTTCATTCACTTTTCTCTTTGATTCATTAAGCCGTCAAGGCATAATTTATAGAAGTAAGAAAGTAACTTCATCAGATACAAGAATAGAAGACTCAAATCGTACACTTAGTCAAATAACGTTTACATATTCAGAATTATGTAATAAATATCTTAATAAATTTGTTTTGGAAGGTTGGGTGTCTCGCTCCATATTTGATAGCTCTCAGTATCTAGTACATAAGATGTTTTCAAAGTTATTAACAACTTAGACACAATCTCTGTCAATCATATTGCATATTAATCATTTAACATCAAATAAAATGCTCCATCTTGAAAAGTAGAGACTTGACTCCCATCATTTTATCTGTAGAACAATTTTTTCCCAAAAAAAAATATAGAATATTGGTACTGATAATAATGTGATATGTATGGTAAAAGCTCACACTTAAAATAGACCCTATAATTATTATCTCTCGTCCAAAAAAAATGAAAGTTTGTAAATATTAGAAGAGCTTAGGGAGCTTACCTTTATAAAGTTGGAAACTAGATAAACTCTCAAATCAATATTCATTTCGAACTTACATACTCAAAAAGGATATTAGCCTTTGTTATATTAAGCAACTAAGCTTAAGAATATAGAATTAAGTTACCTCTAAACAAACTTTGGATATAGAATTATTTTGCCACTTGACATAGAAGAGACGGAGAAATTATAATAATTAAATTATGGGAGATGTATGAAGGTATAGAGTCGTTTACATGAAAAAGAAACGTGACAACGATTTGAAATAAACTGGCAATTGCCAAGGTGGTAACATTTGAAAAGCATTGATATAATATGTAAAAGTGTATAAGGGCATTTGTGCCTAAAAATAAATTATACATATCCACTATACACACGCGCACACATATACACATGACATTAGGTCTTACGTCAAAGCACAAGAGAGCAGAAAAGTTTAAGCATGTCCAATTTTTTGCCTTTTCTTTTTCATTGAAGTGTATTACCAAATTTTCATTGTCAACATAAAAGACAGAACCAGTTATCTGTTAAGAGAAAATGAGAGTGAAAGTCATCTATAGTAAGCAAAAATCATAATTAACTAATGGTCATCTTTAAAAAAACGAAATTCTTAAAATTAGTGTATAAAATACTATAGTCATGTGTTTCACATCCTATTATATACCAAGTATCATGTTGTAAATGACATTAATATAAATCTATATCAATCAGCAAGTTATAAAGGACATTAAAATAAATTCATATATTAAATGAAAGTGTCATAAGAAGTAGAAGAGATATTTATCTATTAATTGTAACTTTTATTAAAATGGAAAAGGTGGACTTGTTAAAAGAACCTAGATTTTAGGCATGTTAATTGTACTTGAAATGGCATTTGAGTGATTCAAAAAATTATTTACACTCATTCACACTTTTATAAGTAGTATAGATATAGATTTTAGATATAATACCTATTATTTTAGTAGTTAACAAAAAAAATTCAAAAGCTGGGGGTGATGTGGCACCCTCCGGTCATGCGACAGCTCCGTCCCTACCACCACCAACCTGCACACACACTAACAAACTCATATAGAAATCTGCACACATACACATGTACACAAAGATCTGCATGCGCAAATCACAAGTAAACACAGCCATCGTCGTTAACGGCAGAGGCAGAACCCATAAGTACTCACTAGTTGATTTGCATTGACTGTGCCAATTGGAGCTACGCTGTCTTCGTCCCCGACCTACTTGGCCACGGCTAGTTAAACATGATTCAATACTACGTCGGTGGTATGAAGAAGGTCGCATGCATCAGTGTTGGCTGTGAATTTGGAAGGGGGAGAGAAAGGGAGGGAGAGAGAGAGAGGGAGAGTAGCTTGTGTGCGCAGATCTATGAGCGCGCGAGCGCATACATGTGTTTGTGTACAGGTGATTGTGATTATGATTGTAAAATAGTAAAAAGAAGGAGTATTCAATCAAATTGGGGGTGCCGGCGGGCGCGACTGCATTTTTTAAAATTCACCGTAAACTCAAAGAGCTTCATGATATAGTCTCTTACTGTTATTGCTGAAGGGAATGGTGATGGTGAGGGCTGCCTTTTCATTCTACAATCACAAGCTTAGAAGCCATTGAATGTCGTATAGAAACATTAACAAGACTCCTACAATTAGTCATTCCTGCAATTAAGTTTTCTAAATTTTGATTAAAAATGTAATCTTCTAAAATAAAAACGGGATAGACGATCCAATAACCTCAAGTAAGTTAAGAGTATTATTTTAAAAATAGATCGTACCGGCATCAACAAGGCAAGTAAGTTCCGAGAAAATATGTGGTCTAATGAATGATTAAGATCATCTCATCGTATAATATATATATATATATATATATAAGTAATAAATTAATAACAAAATGGCATATACCCATCCCCACTGCTCTCCCGATCAACAAATTTATTTGTCTCACCAATCGCAGAGACTAGTGAATCAGTTTTACAACCAAATCAAAATTAATTACAAAAGAGAGCTGTGGACGTCGTAAATAAATTCAAAATTTTAACTGGTAGGAAAGACCGACCGACCTCCCTCCTCAGTCTCGAGTATTCTTCCCCAGTCCCCACCATCTGTACAACTCCTAATCTGGACGCTGAAAAGGTTTCGAGATGCAAAATGGAAATCATGAACGTGTTTATTCGATCCGTTGAAGTAACACCTGACTCGTCATTCCCTAAAACTAACTTTTTCTCAAAGCTAGAATCAGTTGTCCTCATCCGACGTCTGAAGTAACGAAAATGCCCTGATGTAGCAAAAAAGGCCGAAGCATTGGAGGGAAAACCCTCAATTTCACAATCTGGGCAGAAAGATGAAACCTTCAGAGATCCCGTTGAGAATCGGCCGTGGTGAAAGTGAAGTCAGGAGGGAGAAGAAAAAGCCCCCCTTTCAGACCAGCCCAAGATGACACAAAGCCAGTTCTCCAAGACCCAGTAACCACCCCTCTCTCTGTCTCTGTGTGCGTGTCTATATATGTGTCTCTGCGTGCGTGTGCGTTTGTGCGCCTGCGTTTGTGTGTGTCTTGATGATCAGTCTTACTATAACGGGTTTCTTTTAATTATTGGTTGTAGTGATCAAATCAGTTCTAATTAGCTTGGATTATATGGTAGTACACTGATGTTTAGTAATTCTTCTTGGTTTTGTTTTTGGTAGATACTGAGATCAGATCCATTAGCGACTGAGGAAGCTGTTCTGCGATTGCCACCCTTCCGTATGAACAAATCGATCGGCCATTCTAGGTGAACTTGTATGTTTTGTCACTCTTGAACGTGTCAATTATCGATATAATCATGTTATTATATTGGGATAATTAATTATCGATTTTATGAATGTCATATTGGTCTTTGATAAATTGTTCCTTCTGTGATATGGGTTACTACTCCTTGATCACTTATACTGCCCCAAACATCTGACTGCATCTTCCAGTTAAAGTGGAATATTACTATCGAAGTTGTATTATACATTTAGAATAGTCCTAAGAAGACATTATACCAAGCCGACACTCGACGCGTCCCTCCTCTTCTAGGTCCATCACAAGGAAAAAGAAAACCAAGATTGCTTTATCCGGTATCAAACGGGAACTAGGACCAAATAGAACACTTTTCAAGAGTATCAATACCGTTACATGAGTCGTAAATGTGTTGTTATTATATTTCACTAATTTGCTCTTACTGCAATTTGATGGAGCGGAGCACAAAACGTCATTTGTACCAGCGCTAGAGGCAAGACCAGAAAGGTGTACTCCCATAGTCAATTACAAACCTTGTAGGCTCTGAAATCATTATGATCCAAAATTTGTGTTCGAGGAGAGTAATCTCTTCGTTATTTCCCCATCACTCCTGTTTAGGGCTCTGTCAATTGTTTCCCTTTGTGCCTCCCAAAAAAATGGAAATATTTAAGTTAGAGAACATGAAAGGATATATTTTTGTTGGCGAGTTGTCATTAGAGTTAGATCCTATATTGGTCTTCCTCCGCCTGCACTAGCTTGGCCGAAAAAGTCCACCTTAGCACTGGTGCAGCCTCTCGCAAAGCTTGCATTTTAATAGCTCTGATGATTAACCGCTTATACCAGTTTATTGGTGGCTCCAAACTAAATATTTTATCATGAGATTTACTCGTAATGCATTCTATATCTGGACGAGATCAGGACCTTGATCTTCAGCTCTTGTTGTCAGGAATGGCTGGCAGTTATAACAGTGCAGTTACGAGCTGATTTGGTATGCTAACTAAGTAGATGTGATGTAAAGGCGGGAAGAAAGAGAACCGATTGTAGCGCCTGACGCAGAGGCCTGCCCTGCAGAAAATTTTCTAAACCACCACACATTCACCTAAATCCTCTGCTGAACTCATCATTGACTTGATCAAGCACTTCAGTGAAATCACCCTGTTCCAAGATGAAAAGCTTGGAGCTGCTTTGCACTAGATATAGCTAAAAATAGCTCTGTTAAATTTGTAACGAGTAAAGTGTGAATCATAGAGCTAAAGAAAGGTCTGAAGCAAGTGCTGACAAGTGCGTTTTCACCCTCTGGCATACTTAACACTGGACTGCCGATTCCTTCTAAGAGCCACCAAGACTAATATTCTTCATGTGAGAAGGGAGGGAAACATATGTGCAGATTTCCTCGCAAAAATGGGAGCCGACCAAAGCAGAGGTTTTGTACACTTGGAACTTCCACCGGAGGGACTGAGTGCTTTCTTAGAAGATGATGCAGCTAGAATAGGCATCAATTTTTAATTCTTGTACTGTTTAATCTTCCTTTGTACCAAAAAAAAAAGTACTCATCTATTATTATAGGTAAAGATCTGATAGCACACACAGCTACCTCTTTAATAGGAATAGGCGTAATCCCAAAGGGTAGGCCTGTAATATAAAAATCCAGCAGATGATCGAAGGTGAGAGAGGAAAACCCATAATTTTAACTCTATTCAATTCAATTATATCATTATTCCAGAACAAGGCATGTATCCTAATACCTAACATTCAATCATGCATTTCTTAGGCAAAAGCTTGTGTCATGTTAAATTACATGCAACAGCCTGAACTTCCAACTTGTTAATATTATTCGTATAGACCAGAATGACACGTATTTCACTTCCTTTCAATTCTATCACGCATCTCATTGGTTCTAGTAGCTTAAATTACATGCAACGGCTTGAACGCTTACCTACCCTTACACTATACACCTATGTTGTCAGCTATCTATCTCCAAGCTCACAACAAGCAGCATATGAAGCATACTGTCACGCTTTGTTTCCCAGTCAGTTTTTGTATCCCGTGTGACTAATCCAGCTACTCTCCATTGCACTAATGCTTTGGTGGCATCTGCTGATTGCTACTTTCAGCGATGAGTTGTTGCATGCTATTTGTACCAAATTTGCTAATTTATATGATAAATCCTAACTGCGTAATCATGCTTGCTAAGAATAGTTTTGAGTTTGGATAGAAAGAAAAGAAGAAAAAGGATATCTTTTAATTATGTTTAGGAGGGAGGGAGGGAGGGTTATTGCTTTTTTCTTCTTTATAAACTATCAAAAAGAAAAGCAAGGAAGAGAAATTGTTTGAATTCTCACTACACTGCCCTTTCATTTTGAAACTGTTGTTACTTGTGGTTTAGAGAAGCGAGTGCCCGCTTTTGCTAGTACAGGGTTTCCCCTTCAATGCTTTCCTCCCAACCTTGCATTGAGATATAAATTGGTGCGAGGAAAAAAGAACGGAAGGAAAATAAAATTAAAAGTTGCCCATATCTATACAGCTATACTATCATTTACGTCAGAGCACCTTCTTCGTTGTGGCTGCAAAGAATTACTGATCTACAAACTTATAAAAGCAGAAGTTTGATTAAACATTCCTTGGACAAATTTACATAATCACATGATTGCCAGTGTAATTAATTTCATATAGTACCAATAATTTGCAAGATAATTGTAAATTAGTGGTTTAGCCCCAGCTCTTCCTCTCTGATACCAAGAGTTCAGAGATCTAGATTTTTTCTGGAATAAAGCTCCAAAGAGGAGTTCGTCATCTTCTCTTGGAGAATTTATTGGAGCAACGGAAAAAGAAGTTGCTTATAGTGTAAAGCAGGTTAGCTTCACACCTACTTTACCATCCTATCTTTTCTTGGCACTTTATTTTGTCACTTTGTCATGCCTATCCTTACGTTTCCATTGGATGCTTCTCGTGCTGCTGCCTCTTTAATATTTGAATCCCAGACTTGAAGTTACTGTTATTCTCCATTGCATATGATTTTTCTTAGTTAGACCAGAACTTGGTAAACCCTTTTTCATGTCCTAATTCTTTAGCTGAATTCGTAGAGTGTAAATGGAATCATTTTGTGTCTATTGAAGTCAAATATATATATATATATATATATATATATATATATATATATATATATATATATATATATATATATATATATATATACACTAGAAATTATTGTCTAGAAGAGGAAAAATTCTAGTAGACGTAGAATATAAGCACTTCTTGCCATTTATGGGTATGTATACCTGGAATGGTGAGCACAAATACAACTCCTCAAGAAAATTAACACAATCAAATTAAGATGAAGAATCAAGAGATGGCACTACATAGGCGAATGTTACAACAGTAATCAATAAATGTCTCCCACTTTGGCATAAATAGTTGGCTAACTGTCAACCTCCTAGGCAGCTACAACCTCATCTGAGTCATGAACTTTAGGAAACTTCTTGGGCAAAATAAAAACAGGCTCTTCGCTACATGAGTTTTTAAAGGCCAAACCCAGTGCAAAACCCAGTGCACGAGCAACAGGAATCGCTACTGCATTTCCAACCTGAATGTATCTGGAGTTTGTGGAATATTTAGTTAGAGGAGCATCATTAACTGTGTTCCATGACTGACCACAAAATTTAACTGTGTTCCATTTGGATGCGCAGATGCAATTTGGCTGTACACATACAAAGTAACTGAAATGAAGATATTACAGTGACTAGTAGCTTGTATCCTTTTGCAAGTAGTAAGAACTAGGATGTGGATTAACAAGACAAGTGAGTAAGAATATTCCACATCATGAATGAGGATTCTAAAGGAAAATCAATTACTACCAATAAAGATATCAACTTGCCAAAAGTCCTGCCAAAGTATGTTTTACCGATGTTCTGTTTCTATATATTTTATATCAAAAAGAAGAATTTGAGGGGTTGAAATGGAAAGGAGAGTTTGGTGGTTACCTTTCTTTTATTGTACCAACAAGTTGATAGTGATCAGGGAATCCTTGTAATCTGGCATTCTCGCGGATTGTGAGCACCCTATCTTGCTCGGGATGCAATATAATCTAAAAATACATCCCAAAAGATTATCCAAAACAGTACAATTGTATAACATGCTTGCCTCAAAACTATTAACAAATAAAGGAATTCACCTGATTATGGGGCTCTGCTCTGGTAACAACTGTTGGGACCGTCTCATCCCACCAAAGTCTACCAAATGGTCTGAAGCATGGTTCCATGCAATAAGGATAGTGGACAAAAAGCCATATAGACCGCCAACCCCAACAGAACAAGATACGAAAACTAAAACAAAACGGTACTTACTTTGATGAAGTTCCTCTCATAAAGCTCATAGCATAGTCGGGGACCTATCATCACATGCAACATAATTAGATCTTTGGCATTGACGACTAAGAAGTAGCTAAAACAACATGACAATGCGTACCAAAGGCTTCCCTGAAGGCAATAGCACCCTTTCTATTGCTGGGTCAAATTCGACTTTGTTATCAGCCATAACCCGAACTCCTCTTAAATGTCTGAAATTGGCACCCTGTGCCCACCAAATAGCATACAACTTTACAAGTGTAATCAGAGGAATTACTTGTTCGAAAAGAAAAAATGGTGTGCACTATGCTGCCTATGCAGTTTGAAGTTAGCCAACCTTTTTCTTTGGTATCTGGCAAACGCGTAGATAATCGTCCTCATTTAATTGTAGAGGACGATGATCGAAAAGTTGGTGTTCTGATGACCCCAATGATGAACCGCCGGGCATTTCTGTGAAACAGGAAAACAAAAAAAAAAAAGGGATCAACAAAACATTAATTTCGAAGAAAAAAACAAGAATATATAAGATGGCGATAACATAAGATCCACTGCACAAAAGTAATGAGGATGATGAACTTTTGCAAAACTAAACAAGACTATAAGATTCAAAGAACTAAACAGACTATGCAATTCATTGCAATAGCAAGACCTGAATGCGAACGGCCTATGACATCTTACTGGAAGGTGCATTGCTTATCAATGTTTGCTCACATCTAGGGTTTACGGAGTTTATAAAATATTTTAGTTCATTTTCAGCAGTAAACGACTAAAATATAAAACAGAATAGCAAGCTTAGCAGTATTTAGAGAATACACCTAAATATAAACAAAAATGTGAAACAATGATTATTAGTGTCTCAAGTGTCGTAATTAATGGTGTAATCTAAGGCAAGTTCCAATAGAATTTAAGATTAGTTCGATAGGTAACAAAAATCTTAGTTGCACAAAGAGGGAGAAAGGGCTGGAACGGGGCTGGGAAACATAACCACCTGGAAGAATCTAAGATGGGAGCGATTTAAATAAATAAATGCGTAAAAAGTGTTACCACTTGTTTAATATATCTCACACTTTTATAGTGTACACACTTTCCTCCTTGAAAATAACATAAGCAATAATGACATGTAACTTTGTACTCAACACATCAAGTGGATACCGTAGTTCTGCTGCAGCATTTCTAGGCATCACATCTCCCATCTATTAGAATTAGACATAGGGCCAAAAATAAATTGAAGAGAGAGAGAGAGAGAGAAGAGCACTAATTGACAAACTTTGTTCTCTCGATCAAGCTAGTCAGCAAAGGAGGTCTTGAAGGAAGAGGGAAAATAAATAATTGAGTTGAAAAAAACTTCATTTTCAAGTAATCTTTCACTTGTTCTATGTTTATGTGTTCAGCTGACGAGATCGAGTTCCCATCTTAGCTTGGGAAGGGATCTCGTGGAGCTTTTAATTTGGGATTGCAAAAGCAAATTTTCGAGAGAGAAGAATCACCATATGAGGAGTCTCTTGTTACTAAGACAAAACTATCAAACTCCATAATATGACTTCATCAGATGGACATTTTGAGTAAGATATTGGGCTCACCATCCTTCCTTAATCTAATAAACCTCTGGAATTCCGTCGCTGGCTCCTTCCCATATGCCATACTATCACGGCACTCATCATTCTCCACCTAAATCAAACAAAATTGGAAGATTAGACCCCAAAAAAAAAAAAAGCTGCCACAAATCTATGGCACGTGCAAAGAAAAAAAAAAGAATATAATGCAGCTGCACATACAGGCGGAAGGTCAGAAATAGCATCCCCAAGAAAGAGTTTCTTCTCCAAATCAACTTTCTGGCCTTCGTCATAATCAACAGCATTTGACTGCAGTCAAGCGATAAGATTTGTTACAATCTAGCGATGGCAAGTACTAGCATCCCCCATCCTTTCATTCCTAATCAAGCCATTTATATCCCTACTAAGTACCAACTGCATTCAATACATACCCTAAATTCAACTGGAGTACCTCCTCTCACAACAACATCATGTGACGGCAACGGGTATTGAGGTAATTTCTGTATGTGGAGAATTGTCAAGAACATCCATTTAGTAGAAAAGTCAGAATTTAGACTAAATACTGAAACTTACCTCTGTAGGACGAGCTCCCCACATGAACATACGCATGCGGTATTGAGGGAGCCCATAAGCCCCTGCAGCCATCATACCCATCCTTGCTTGATAGTTCATCCCCACAAGCCGGCCTAACGCATACCTTCCAAGAAACCCATCTGCAAACTTTACAATGTCTACTACATTCTCCATCAACAGGAATTTTGGCTTCAAAAACTCCACAATATCCATATAAACAGCAAGCTGCTTATTTTTCTCATCAGCTAAGGGATCATCTTTATTCCGAAAGCGATTAAACCCACTAACGCCCTGGCATGGAGGGCCACCACATATAACATCAGCTGTACCCTGAAAAATTACCACAAGAAAATAGGATAATAAAATAAAATTGGAGAGAGAATCTAACAGTTACTATAAAGCAACCCATCGAAACTTACAGGCAACGGCAGAATCTTGGATCTAAATCCATCAATGACAAATTCATTTATTTTTGCTTGGCAGCCCCTGGTGAATATTATTTGATTCAAATATAACAGAGGTGCACAAGAAGATTACAAAAAAATGATCAAATTTCAACTATGTTTGCATACCCCAAAGTCTCGAAAGGCTCCCATGTATCCTCATCTGGGCCGTAGCCCTTCCAACGAATCTAAATAAGAGAAAGCAACATACAGTGACAAACTTGAAAATCAGGTAGCCAATAAAGCAGCATCAATGTCAATCTTTTACAACATAATATCTTGAATGTTTGAATGAAAAGTAAAGTAACGAAACACAAATGTGAACTAATTGCGTATAGAATCATAAAATAACATGTAGACGTAATGTGTAACTTAATTTGAACAAATTCAATTGCTGATGAAGTACTGGAGCTTAATTACAGGATTATTCCATCCGAGGCACGCTCTCAGACTGGAACCTCGCTGAGGAATCTCTTACCCACCCCCCACCCCCACCCAAAACCCATTACAGTAAGATGCTCCCGCTTCGGAACCTTGCTCCCACCCTCACGCAACCAAGTACTGAAATAATCAACTGCCTAACAGCCAAGTTTTTCTATGCTTTTGTGCAGTGTGTGCAAGGCTAGAATGAATAGAAAGGCCGAACAGCTACAGTACCTTAAGATAAAGTCCAGGCTTTTCCATCTCTCTGGGGTCACCATAGCAAATAGACAACACTTTCTGCACTTCGTATACTTCATCATCATCTTCTCCAACATCATCATCCGCAGAACTGTCTTGGTCAGCTTCTTCCTCTTTCATAATTCCGGACTCCCCATTTCCTGTCAATGAAAGCGAGTCGCAAAGCTTCTGCCATTCCTTCAACAGTGCTAGAAAATTTTCTGCAGTTTCATTTCTGACCTGTATTACAAATGATATAATTCCAAGAGTTCAGTATACATATAAATCAATGTCATATTCAAAAAAAAAAAAAGGATAGCAAAGAGCACATGGAAGTATTTTATACCTGTGTCTCAGGATGGTTTAACTTGAGGCTGGCACAAGCATATTCATTGATGTCGACGGCCCATTTCTAATTTTTTAGGCAAAAGAACGGGAAAGTTGTGAGTTCCAAGAAAAAAAAAAACAAATGTCAATGCCTGATCAACCGAGTACAGTAGAAGTACTTAAACCTACAGTGATAAGCTTAACACCAGATATATTGGCACCGAGGCAGAGTCCTGTGGACATTGCACCACAGCCTGAGTATAAATCCAACAACGCCACCTCCGAACTATTCTCATCTTCAAGAACTTCCTCATTACCAAATATCCCACGACCTGTAGATCCGGTAATATCACCTTCGCAAGAAACCGTGGAATCCGATTCGCTCCCATCTCCAGCTTTTTCTGCTTCACAACTTTTTTTAAGAACCAAATAGCATATACAGTACAATTGGATATGAAAATACAAGCAGCTGAAAGGCGGACGAAGGTGTCAGTACCAGGTGGAAAGCTCAAAAAGGAGGAATAAAGAACCAAGTACTGCATATCACAGTAAAAGTCACCGTCTGAAAGGGCGGCCCTCTTGGTAGCATTATCTGCCTGAATACAAAAAAAGGCTACTACTTCAACATACAGACTAAGGAATTAAGAAACCTTGTGGCATGAAGCAAGGACAGTCGTACATCTAGTGGCACTCGCACTATTCTCAACTTCTCTACTAGGCAATCCAGGGGGTTGTCATCCTTAACGTCAGACAAGAATACACGCCTGTTATCAATAAGCTTGGACGAACTTTTAATGACCTGAAGGTGGACCAACAATGCAAAATAATATATACTTGCGTTAGAAACTCAAATAGTAGCTTGATAATCACTTCTTCGAACTACTTACTGTATCGCTGGCTCTATAGAACCATCGTGAGGTGATATAAGGTAAGCTATCAACTCCCTCAAACATCTCCACTATCCGGCAAATAAAATTATCTTCTCCATCATCAGCCTAATCAAACAATCCCAGTTCAGAGCCATAAATTACAAATTGGAAGTCAACCATGCATTGCGATTCAGACAGCCAAATGAAATCAAAAGTATCAAGCCAGACATATCTACAAAAATACACACTTATAAATACAGAAGAAGTCAATAACCATGTAAAGACCCTACGATACGCCTAAGTGTGACGCAGCAAGACTCTACAGACGAAAAACAGGCTAAGGTTTACTCATGCCTAAAACTGGATAAATTGTCATGCTGATGAGGCAAATAAATGTCTGAAATGAGATGTTTTTACCTTCACGTAGGCATCATCTTCGAGCTCAAAAAGTACACGGCCATCTACTAATGCCTGTCTGAAATGTCGTTTTGCTCGAATAATCGGCTCTTCATTGTCTTGCCTCTTCTGCCATTACCCTCAAAAGATAGTGTTAGAAAGCTAGAAGCTTCACAATATCAAGAACGTATGTGTTGCTAGCTTGCAAATGGAATCATGTCATTTAAGTAGTTCCAAAAAAAAAAAATCATCACGAAAGTGGCGAAAATTACACTGATTATGGAAATTGGTAGGGATGAGAAATATAATAACTTCATTTACCTCAAAACCCAACCACCAGTGCCTCAAGTATGCATGAAAGTGCATACAGCTTCTCTTCCATCTAGAACCACAACACCGCCTGGCTGACATCATTACCAGGACACTTCTACAACCCCACTCCTTCCTAAAACAAAAGTTATCCTATTACCCACGAACAATTAAACCATATCTGTTTTCCTCGTACGTATGCAAGGTCTTAATCAAACAGAACACAAATCATTGAGTTTGGTACGGAACACCTCCTCCCCACCCCCCAACGCCCGGCCCCCACTCTGAAACAAAATGAACGCATATCCATTATTTCCCCAAGTTAGCATCCCGCACCGCACATCCATTTATAGGTTGTTTGTGAGTTTTAGGGGGAAAGAAAAGGAAAGGGAAGACTGTTGTTTTTCAGTTTGAGATAAAAGAAAGTCATTCTTTTCTCTTGTTTGTAAATTAGTAGAAAAAAAAAGATAAGATATCAGATTATATATATTCTATAATATCACATTGTAATAGGTTCAACAAAAATTATTCAAATATGATCCTGAAAAACGAAAATGTTTCTGTCGAAAAAATAAATTAGTCATTATAAACATTCTACAAACTTCATATCATATTAATGTAACAAGTCTTACATCATCGTTTGATGTCACAATAAAAAACACAGAAACTTACGGACGTCATGACTTTTAAATCTAAATAATGTTCCACCAAAAGCAAAACAATCATCAATGAGTCAATACTAACATCAAACATAATCATCTATTTAGAAGTGAAATGGTAAGTTTTTCAAAGAAACTTTAAGACTTAAAATAATCATTTGTTCATAAGTTAGCCTTCGCTATCTCAAAGAAAATATGAACATTACAAAAGTTTTACTCTTGAGAGTTTTTTTCTCTATTTCTTCTCAGTTTTAAAAGAAAATATTTGGTGAGAAAGAAGCTCTAACTTTCCTCCTTTTCCTTTTCTTTTGTCTTCTCAAAAACACTCATAAACTCGAGTAAAGAAAAGAAAAGAGTCATTTTCCTTTTTTTTCCTCTCTTTACTATTGTTCAAAAACTTACGAGAAAGACTATTAGGGCAGTTTGTTATTGTCCACGTCTAAATCACACACTGAAACAACATGCTTCCTCAACGGCTTTAGCATCTTTTAATGACCCTAAAAACATTTTTGTCAACCTTCTGATAAATCATCAGCAACACATGCAAACAACTTTTGCTGCTAAACTTAGCGGCACCTTTTTGTAGTCACAATCACAGACAAAACAAAACTCAGAAAACAAAGAAACTTGTAGCATGTTTGTGAGTTTAGACAGGAGAAAAAAGTAAAGAAAGGAAACAAAAGGAACAAAAAGAAAGGAGGAGAAGGGAAAACAATACTTTTTCTTGTTGTTTGTGAGTTTGTAAGAGAAAAGAAAGCTTTATTTTTTTCTCTTGTTTGTAAGTTCAATAGAAAAGAAAAGAAACAATACTAGATTACATATATTATATACTCTTATACCATGTTTAGATAATTCTAACAAAACTATAGAAAAATAATCCTTGAAAAGAACATGATTCTGAGGAGGAAACAAATTAGTCACCAATAACATCATATAAAGGTCATACCATACTAATATAACAAGCCTTACATCAGGGGTTAATGCCACAATATAAAAAAAAATACTCAAACTAACCATGCATTGACTACAATATTGCAACATCTAAACTTAATTAACGTCACATCAAAAGGGAAACAAACAGGCATGAATCAATTATAACATCTAAAATAATTATCAATTTGTAAGTAAAATGATAAGTCCTAGGACCTAAAAACTATTAAAAAATTAACCTTCATTATCTCAAGGGTAATATTACTAAAGTATTACCTATGAGATCTCTTTTTTCTGTGTTTGTTCCCAATTTTGAGAGTGAAGAATTCCAAACTTTCTTTTCTTTTTTTTTTTTTTTTTCCTCTCCTCAAAAAGATTCACAAACTAGAGAAAGAGATGAAAGGAGTCCCTTTACTTTTTTTTTCCCTTTCTTTTCTCTCCTAAAAATAACTCACAAACAGCCTATTAGGGCAATTAGTTATGGACTACAAATCAATTCCAAACTGTAATAACAGGCTGCTCTAGGCTCTCGCAGGGTTTTAAAAAACGGCCGTTACGTGTCGTAACGGTTGATTCGTAACGGGTTTTCAGGGGTCCGATACCGTTATACACCAATATACCGGTGCTTACATAACATTAAATCGTCCGATACTCCCGATACCGTTACATCGCGATCGCGACCGTTATGTATCTCGATTCCACGATTTAAAATCATGGGCTCTTGACAGTTTTAGCACCCACTAAATGTCGTTCAAAACATTTTTTCAGCTTTTGAGAAATCTTCGGTGACATGAACAGCTTTATGTTGCTAAACTGATTTAGCGAAACTTTTTACATGCACATTTCACTTCTCACGCGCACACATGTTAAAGAACCCAAGAACCAACCAATTAGTTATCGACCATATCCCAATCAAACATTGTAACACTGGGAGGCTGCCTTTATCATCTTAGTGCCTTTTTATGAGCGTGCAAAAACATTTTTGTTGAACTTTTTGTAATCTTCAACGCAGGGTTTTAAAAAACGGCCGTTACGTATCGTAATGGCCGATTCGTAACGGATTTTCAGGGGTCTAATACCGTTATACACCGATATATCAGTGCTTACATAACATCGAATCGGCCGATACAGTTACACGCGCCGCGACCGTTACATATCCGAATTCCGCGATTTAAAACCATGCTTCAACGACACTTATGAAAGTATTTCTAGCCCAGAAAATACCTTGAAACAGGTTAATGCAATCGGCGTCCTACGTTTCTGCCGCCTTCTACCAAATGAGCGAATTAAACTTATTATCTCTCGGTAAAATCATTTGGCGACACAATTTTGTAACCGCATCCCAATCAAACACTGTAACACCGGGAGGCTGCCTTTATCATCTTAGTGCCTTTTATGAGTGTGCAAAAACATTTTTGTTGAACTTTTTGTAATCTTCAACGACACTTATGAACGTATTTCTAGCCCAGAAAATACCTTGAAACAGGTTAATGCAATCGGCGTCCTACGTTTCTGCCGCCTTCTACCAAATGAGCGAATTAAACTTATTATCTCTCGGTAAAATCATTTGGCGACACAATTTTGTAACCACATCCCAATCAAACACTGTAACACCGGGAGGCTGCCTTTATCATCTTAGTGCCTTTTATGAGTGTGCAAAAACATTTTTGTTGAACTTTTTGTAATCTTCAACGACACTTATGAACGTATTTCTAGCCCAGAAAATACCTTGAAACAGGTTAATGCAATCGGCGTCCTACGTTTCTGCCGCCTTCTACCAAATGAGCGAATTAAACTTATTATCTCTCGGTAAAATCATTTGGCGACACATTTTTGTAACCACATCTCAATCTCACACATATTGCAGAAACCGAATAATCAGTTAGTCATGAACCTTTTCTTGGGCGAAATAGCGGTGGGGCCAACGCCTCTTGGCCTCCTCGTCGGGAACAGGATCGCCGACGAACCGACTCTCTTCCACGTCATCCTCCACGCGAGCCGGGGCGCGCCTCGTGGCCTTCCTGCCGGATCCGGATCCCGGAGAAGATTTCGCCGGAGCCCCGCGGTCGTCACTGGCCGGGAAATCCGGTTCCTCTATTGAGAGATCTTCTGAAGGAGACTCCTCTGTGGGCGTATTTTCGGGTGGCGGCGGGGCGGCCAACGGGGTCGTCCTGGATTTCTTCGATTTTCCGGAATCTGCGGGCGCCGATGAGTTTTTCCTCTTACTCGGCATTGTGTGTATGTGTGAGAGAGAGAGAGAGAGGGGGGTGGGGTTGGGGGGGAGGAGGAGAAGGGTTTTAGAAGGTGGGGGTTGAAATTTGAAGAGAGTGGGGGGCGGGGGTGGGTGGGCGGGAAGCGAAAATTTTGGGATGAGCTAAACTTTGCAGCCCTTGGGACTCGGGATTTGATTTTTCTTTTGTTTCTTTCTTTTTCTTTTTTTTTGGTTTTTTCTTTTTTTTTTTTTAGGCTCTACCTGTATGGTCACACTCGTAGCACATGTCAAAGGGTCCGAGATATTTCGATCATTTTGTATCACTCTTTCTGTTTTACATAATTTGATCAATTTTACTTTCTGAATTGTGCTACAAAAATTACTCATTTCTAAATTAAGAAAGAATTTATAGGTACTTTTAAATATTTATCCTTTTTTACACTTTTTATTTTATTTCTATCTTCACATTTAAGTCACTATCAACTCATTTTTTATTTTCTAACCCACTTTCTTATACTTTTTATTTATTTTTCTCTCTATATTTAACACTCCATTAACTCACTTTCTATATGACCCACTTTCTTTCCTCCTCTCTCTAAAGAGTTAAATGAAAAGCACACAATATATACTTAACTCATTAATTTGCATACAAAAAAAATTGATCAAATTATATGAAACAGAGAGAGTATTTTTTTTTGAACACACAAAATATGTACGATGCAAAACATTACGATTTGAGATAGTGGAGGAGAGAATCACGTAAAACAAACATGTGAGGAAGTTATTAATGGATAGAGATATAAGTGAGAGATAGAGGTGGACAATGACGTTTGAAAGTAGGAAAGAATTTAAAAAATCATATACAAGGATATGTTTAAAATCACTTACAATTTTAATTTTTCAGTTTTCAAAAAAATAAAATTAATATTAATTTACTTTATTTTTTACAAAAAAAATGGGTATTTGATTACACAGTTTTTATTATTAATTTTTTTTTAGTAGTGGTGGTGATATTTTAAATTTTTTCTTTCATGGTGGCGGCTGCGACTACAAGGCGGTGGCGGGGTGGGGGATGACGGTGACAAAGGTCACAGCAGAGGCCCTGATGGCAGGTCGAGGGCGACAACGGTGGTCTCAAAACAAAAATTAAAAACTAAAAATTTAAAACCCCAAAATAAAATTTTCAAAAGCAATCATGTTTTAAAAACTGGTTTTCAAAACTGAAAGAAAAAAATACATAAACTATTTATCAAATGGGTTTTTTTACAGTTTTTTTACAGTTTATAAAACTGGAAAAAGAAAAAAAAACATTGTCAAATGCTACCTAAATAAATCGGAAAGGGGAGAACAGTTTACAGAGTAAAAAAAAAAGAGTACAACAACAGTGTGTTAGCCATGAAGGTGTGGGAGTTTAATAATAGTACGAGTATATTCAAGTTTTACTGTCGCAAACGCGTACAACGTGGAACATACTCATTGTTTTTACCTTAATGAGTCACCGCGGCACATGCGATTTGTGTGCAAAAATAAAATTAATAATACAAATTTTATTTTAAAAAATCAAACATCATGTATACGTATTTATTATTATATTCAGTAACATGAATCTCAAATAATAGAAAATAAGTTAACCATACCTATCCAAAAATAAGGAATCGAAATATTATTACTGTATCAAACTTAGCTTTTAAAATTTTTGAACTATATCTTCTGATGAATTTTAACTTGTGAAAACTAAACATATTATTATAGGTAGTTACTTGCCAATTAAGATTTTTATTGTGTTATTTTTTAAAAAAAATTCTTGAAATGTTATTTGTCAACATTGTAAGTAGGTCGTTATCTAACACCAAAAAAGTATTTTACGATTTTACCCTCATTTTGAACATGTTTTGTCACCAGAATCACTTTCAGTGTAACATCAAAAAGGTATTACACCAAAAGGGTGTTCTAATTATAAGTCGTATAGATATAGATTAGAACTGACAGATTAAATATTTAATCTGTTTGTAGTATATGAATCCGGTTCAACTTACATGTTACCAAATTTATCCTTAAAAATCAAAAGAAGTAAAGAATAAAATATAATGGAAAAAAGAGATTAGAGAGAGAGATGGTGAATATATCTTTTTTAGATTACACAAAATGCTAGGCGATGAATTACCCCAGGCAGAGGCAGCAGGTAGCAAACGCACATGAGCTAGACAAAACGCTAGTAGAGATACTTGTAAGATTTTTGGGCACAAAGTTTTCTTTCCAAAAAAAAAAAAGGAAGTCCCCGACAGGATGCCATCATAGACTTTTCCAGATTGCCTCTACACCACGGATTATCCCTTTCCTTGGTCAATTAATGACTACGACACCAGCTCCCCGTGATATGTACACTTAGAGAAAGTTTGAAAGAGACAACGGCAGCCAAGTTCATTGAAAACATGGTCCGCATTTGCCCCAGAGGTGTGCAAAGTTAAGTTTCTTTTCCTAAAATTATAGCTTTGATTTCAAGAGAACAGTGCTCCGACTCCCGCTCCGGTAGACCAGCATTTCCCAGCTAGATCTTTAGAATCTAAACAAGCATCGATGGACCCAACAAACTACAGCGAACGTTTATAAAGAGAGAGGACTATGAAATCACAAAAACAAGCAAAAAGCAATGCAGGAATGACAATGTGAATGAACTACACAGATCGAGTATAAATAGTGTTTTACAAGCAAACACGATCTCTCCTGATGCAGACGAGCTCTAGCATCATTTTTCACAGTTAGCCCAAAAGTGACCGAAATACACAAAACGTGAACCAATAGGGAAAAATGCCGAACCGGCTCCTGCTTTAATTCTATTAACGAGCAAATCTCCTCCCATGTGAAGTAGGATGTCAAGATACAGTTCTACCGTAGCAGACACAAGCAAGATACAGATTCTTTGCCCATTTTTCCTGCACGTAAAATTATAACCATGGTCAAAAACTTATAGTTGAATTACCAACAGAGAACTGTTTCCCACCAAACTTACGAGTGATAAACAATCTATATCTAATCAAAACATAAATATGTGCAATTGCCTCCCTCCAAAAATTCATTTTTCCTCTTTATATCATGCCACATTACATGAAAAACATAAGCCATACAACAATGTCGAAAGATTCACAAATATCACAATGTCAACAAATAAAGTACCTTGACATGTGTACTTGGAAACTGCGATGTGCGCAACGTTTCCTGAGTTTCATCACCAGGTTTGCGTCTGGGCACACTCAAAATAAGGGCAGCTTGATCCCAAGTAGCAGCTGTCGATGTAATTCGGTAGCCAGTATCCCAGCGTCTATGGATGCCCTCACTTGGATAGAGAAAATCAAGCTCCACAACCTATAAAAGCCATGAACAACCTCAGCAACAGAGAGAGGGTTTGGGAGGGGGGGGGGAGAAGGGAGGATGGATTCTAGAGAAAAAAGATACAGTTTATATAAAGTTAATTGTCTTGACATCTTTTAACCAATAGATTCTACAAAATTTCCAATTTATCACACATCAAGAAGAATCTGATTTTGGACTGTTCTGAATGATTAACATGCCAAGAATAAGGAAAATAGTATAGGTGGTGCCCTAATCTGATGTCAATAAAGAAAACTTTCTTAAATCTTCCAGCAACAAGTTACAAATACGTTAAAAATGATGCTACTTAGGTCCCTGACATTCTAGAAAATGGGAAGAAAACAATGAAGACAGATGAAAGCAGGAAGCTCAACCTGATCACTGAAGCCAGCATTGCGAGACATGACAACACCCCACCGGCTACCAGCAGTTGCCATGGAGGTCACGTGAAACCCTTCTCTCCACTTCTTGTTTATCCACTTGAAGGGAAATGAGTCACTTACTTTGTAAGACTGTTGAGAGTATTGGGTACCTGCAGAAGTTTGTTGGTAGGCATACCAGTGAGTGAAGGAACAGCATCTACAGAAGTCGTAACACAAACTTATGCTCCAAAAGAATATGGAGCAACTATAAGGGAAAATAATAAAGAAAGCATGAGGATAAAAGATGGGCACTCCCGAACTCAAAAGGGAAGTCCAATATCGATATCATCAACCCTTAAATGACGACAATAAACACAAAAGAAATAACCACGTATGGCAACATTATATAGATCATGTCCATTTTGGGTGCTTCGTGTCTGGCCGTCTGGGTTCACAACTAAGAAGCAAGAAAAAAAAATGAAAGAGAGAAAGAAAGAAACCTTACAACATAACCGGCGGAATAAGCATGGCATTCATAGAGTAAACTAAAAAGTTATTTATTCCAAAATGTCGAGACAAACCTTTGGACATCACAACCAGAGAACTTCCATTGTTGGCACCAGCAATTGAACTGATGTAATAGTTTTTCTCCCATTGTTCCATGATCCATTCCTGTATTATTGAGAACTCGATTAGTACCTTCCTCGTTGAGTTCTATAAGGAAATGTCAGCGTAAATTTTAAAGTTCACCTTGTGTAAAAAGAAAGGTGACAGCTCATAAACTTGGTTAGTGAAGCCAGTTCCAGCATCCATAATAAGAGCCCATAAGTTGGAACAGGATGCCACACAACTTATAAGTAACCCATCCGCATTTCCTCTCTCCACATGCTGTGACAACCTCGCATCCGCAACATTGTAATGATACCTAATAACAGAAGTAATAGCATATTAGTAGGTACCATAAAAAACCAAGTCATGCGATGAACTAAAATATCGTGTTCTATGCTCAATTCAATCACTGAAGCAAGGAGGGAAGCAGGTTCTACGATCTACTCAGACA
The DNA here is from genome assembly GCA_033070095.1 of Escallonia herrerae. Taxonomy (NCBI): domain Eukaryota; kingdom Viridiplantae; phylum Streptophyta; class Magnoliopsida; order Escalloniales; family Escalloniaceae; genus Escallonia; species Escallonia herrerae. Next base: position 479,309 of record JAVXUP010000351.1, read on the forward strand.
CTGCAACCATAAAGCTGACTCCAATAATGGGCATCCACCTGACAATCACTTCAATCACACAGCCAGATATACTGGTGCAATCCCAGTTACTAGCAACCTTAAAGCCACTAGGCAAGTGACTAACAAAACATCAGTCTCGAACAACAAAAGTAGAAGTAAAGTTTACCTACAAAGCATATTAAAGGACGTAAACATGTGACAACATTCATAAGCGGCAAAAAGCTTGTACGCGGCAAAACTAACAAGTAAGCTTTCTTACATAGCATCATTTGATTCTAACAGCGCATGTTAGACTCTTCAATAAGTTACTTTTACGTGAGATGTACACAGGAAACCTTGACAACCTACTTCTACAGTTCGTACTAAACAGGCAATATCCTACCTCTGCTTCATAGGTAACCTAGCATTGTATATTGAAATCCACTGTGTTGCAGGCACTCCCATGCGAACCTTCTTCTTAGGCTGGCCATCATCTTCCTCCTCAAGATTTAATCGACCCCGTTTTTGGCCTACTTGAAATATGATCTGAAAGACAACAGAATAAGGTTAAGAATCTTCCACGGGGATCTGAGATAATAAGTTGTGACCACAAACGCAAGTATTGGGGCACCACCTTCTGTGCACCGTCCGTATTTATGGGTCTTATAGCAGGATTCGGACCAAGCAGTCCCTCAAACAAAGATATTAGCTTGGAGTAGTTAGGCTCCTCATCAAATTTCATGTTCACCACTACCTCGAGGAATTGTCTGAGAGGAGCAGGGCAGAAGCAGCAGAGCATTTCAGGAGATGTTGCCATCTTTTTCTTGCAAACGAGGAACGATTTATTATCACCCTGAAATAAAACGGTGAGAGCATAAGAAGAACTGAACATGTGAACAAATTATAAGACAATTTAAAAAAGAAAAGCATGCGAGTGAATCAATTCTGCAGATAACCATATATACCTGATAACCTTGCCATGGTAGCCTGCCTCGGTGAAGAAAAATTAGTGTGTATGCGAGAGACTCTAGATCATCTCTTCTGCTAGCAGTCCTTCCCAAGTGAGCATGTACACTAGCATATCGAACAGTCCCTCTAGCAGAAATATACATGTAACAGACATAAAAAATGGTGGTAGAGAAAAAATAAAAATTTAGTACCGGCTCAAAATATATTTTAGTACCGGAACATATCAGGACGTTGATCATACTCAACATGCTGCCCAGCACTCTCTCTCCACTTTGTCGCTGCAAATTATTAAGCAATCAAGGCGTTAAAAGAGCAGATGAAAATACAAACCAAGTTTCCCCAAAGTCGTTTAACTTATCTGACCTAATCCCAGGTCAACAAGAAACAACTTCTTCTCTTGAGCTGTTGATGGTTGGCCAAGTAAGAAGTTCTCCGGCTTTACATCTCCATGCACATAACTAACATTGGAAGCGGCAATCGTATAAGGAATAGCATATGAATAAGCACATAATGCTGCAATTCTGGTAAATTAGCTAAAGGAGAAATTCTAAGAAAATGAATTAAATCGCTAAACATAGAAGAAAAAGGAAGAGAGATGCAGACTGCAGTGTCATACCCTCTTGAGTGCATCTTCTCAAGAATTGACAAAGACTCGACAGCGATGCAAGCTACCATTTCGGACGACATCCTGTAAAAGCAGACAAAAGGTATACAGTAAAAATTAAGATGTCTGGGTCCAGCAAGCATTGTTTTCTTTTCTGCTTTACGATTGTAGGGAAAAGAAAGCACTCTAATTAAGTATTCAATCCACAGCTAATACTGAATTATCATATGCATGAACTTGATCACGTCAGGATACAACAAAAAGGCCGAGACCTTGAATGTACAAAGCCAGCTCAATACACAGAGGATTGCCGGGCAGAATTTGGCATAACCATTTTTCTCCGTCAGTCTTTTCTATCTAGAGTAGTAATTCAATAGATTCTGAAAGATCCTCCGAAAGCACTAACATATTAATGATGCATTTTAAAGCTGATTACTTAAGCAGAGTACATTTTCCTTGAGCTACTCGTGTTGGGTTATTTTTCTAATCGTCTCCAAATTTTGTAGCTTCAAATCAACATGCAACAGGTACAATTCAATTCATTATCTATTTAACCAAAAAAATCAATTGGAGCGGTGGGAAAATAAGTAACTAAAGTAATTTCTGGTTCCAGAAGCTTGAGGTACTCACGACTGCCCAGAGGAATTCCATACATCCCATAAGCTAGGTCCCAACATGTCCATAACCTGGATAAATGTAACAATTAGAATAATAACTGTCAAATATATACAATTTCTTGAAGAAGTGTCCATCATACCATAACGTAGTAGTCCCCTTGCTTTCCCTTGTAGTGTACTTTAGGCACACCATGACTGCCTCCAAGGGTGCTGTTCAACGAAGATTGAAGTATTAATTCCACATTACTGGGTATGCTAATAGGAACACATAAAATAGCAAAAGAAATAAGCTTTCTTACTTGTAGACTTGCCACTCGTATGGAGGACCATAGTTACAGCCTTTACTATTTCTATGCTCAAATTTCAAAGCTACCTGGTAAAACCAGAATCTGAAGGGTAAGTACCAGCATCGCATTACATAATACAAAAAATGAAAAAACAAGATGTATGTAATTGTTTCTAGGTATACCTCCATGGCCGCAGAACCTGTACCGCGCTCGGTTCCACCCGAAACACGGCGACCCACAAACACCTGGCCAAACCCACCTTTGCCTAACTTCCTCTCAACCTTATACATCGGTGATCCTCCTACTTGAACCTGAAAACAGTAAACCAAAAAACAAAAATGAAAACTTTAAGCAATGCACGCTATAAAAGAGCAGGATCTGATTGACTACTGCATGGCAAACTTCTAATTGGCTGTTAAGGCCAAAAACCATAGAATACATCGACCATATCAAATATACTAGTGATTGTTGTTCTTACTCTTGACACGAACATTTGCTTGGTGATAGACATGCATATATCTCTAAGTACTTTTGCTAACAAACAAAAAGGCATAATAAATTTCATTTCTAATGGTTTTCTCCCTAATATATAGTACTATGTAGCACAAGGGGATACCATCAGATTCAATAAATTACGTTAGTTACTCAATGGAATGCATTCTCTAATGATACTTGCAATGATTTCAGCTAGTATACAATGCAAGTTAGTGTGGCGAAGAGGACTTAGCCGTAGACACAAACAACGATGACAGCAACTTTCAACAGTGTTTTGGTGCATATAATTGCAACATGCATCACCCAAACTCAACGTCTCCGCCTGACGACAACAACAAAACTACATAACATGCCACAAATTCAAGAATAACGGACTGACTACTTCCCAATTTTTAAGTACGGCAATCAAAAAAATGAAGAAAGAAATGACCAAGTTTCAATATTATTAAATATTTACATTAGAAACTTACAAACTAACACCTCTCTCTCACACACACAAAAAAATAACACAGAGAGTGAGGGATAGAACATATATTACCCTCTCGGGAAAAGGGGCGGTGTTCCCTTCTTCCTCCTGGCCAGTAACCTTATTAGCACTCAATCCACCACTAGCATCCGCCATCTTATCTTTCCCCTTCTCAAAGGCCTCTCCTTTTTCACTTCCTTCTTCCCCCTTCTTATCGTCCGAAATCACCACAACCTTCTCCTCCTCCCTCTCCTCTCTCTTCCCCTTCCCTCTCCGCCGCCTGAGCTTCACTCCCTCCGCCTTAACTGCCTTCGTCCCCTCCGCCGCCTCCTCCTTCGCTACGGCCGCCCTAGTCTTGATGTAGTTCCCCACCAGATGCTCCGATCTCTTCGCCGGCGTTGCACGGCGGCGCCCACCACCACCGTTGTTTACCGGAGGAGCTTGGCGGCGGCGCAGACCACTGCGGAGCTCCGGCATTCTATACCCATACAAGGAGCAGAAACCCTAGCTGAACCGACCATTATCCAATCCAAATCTAATCGAGCTTCTCTGCTGGCGAAACCCTAGACATGCTATTAACCACTCGAATTATTCGCACCGCTCGAAATCGGAGCCGATTGTCGGCAAGATTTGAGTAGAAAGATTTGTCTGTGCAGGGGATTGAATTGAGAATTGGAACTAGATTACATGGATGACCCGGTGAAGAAATTAGGGTGAGGGGGTGATATGTGCGTGTGTAGGTAGGTGTGCTGTGTGGGCCTTTTACATGTAGATCAAGAATTCAAGATTGAGGTGTGGACGTACCACTTGCACATTGGAGAGAGAGGTGGTGTTTTCTTGTTTTCCTTTTTCTTTTTTCTTTCCTTTTCCTCCCTTTGGCTTCCCCCCCCCCCCCCCCCCCCCCCTTTTTTTTTTTATTTTTATATTGAAAGTAGGAATTGGAATTGGAATATATACCACCTCAAGACAAGGAGAGGGAGGTTCCAAAACAAGGGTAGCAGTGTGGATGACAGTCCATCCCCATAGAAGTTAAAAATAAAAGTAGATGACAACGCCATCCAACATGAGTGGATGACGTAAAAAATACAGCAGCAAGAATCAAAACACCACACGGAAATCATGCTATGACCAAATCAGCTAGGGAGCACAGCAAGCTATACAAACGCTATTCATTCTTGCGATACCCGTGTCTCTGATCTGCATGCAAAATAAGCCAATCCCGGTGAAAGAATGAACGCACCTTCTTTACCCTGGGTAATATGCAACGAGTGCAACTTCTTTGAGCTATTAGTCATCCTGTACAAGAGTGGAGGACTTGCCACTCACTAGGAACCACTACCGAGAATCTGGTGGACAAATTGTGAGGACGAAAGTAAGAAGATAGCATGTAGCAAATTAACATTGAGCATCGGTCAATAGCGTAAAGAATAGATAAGACAGTAGCAGTAAGTGGATCTGTCTCTATGAAAACCATTGTACTAACCCCCGATGGAACCCAGGCTGAATTGAGCAAGACCAAACCAGTGCCAAAAGGTTCACAGTCAACTACCTATACCACGAAGATCGAGCAGAAGGTGGGTGAAATATTAACAGGACAATGATAGTTAACAAGAAAATGAAGAGGAAAGGGGGGGGGGGGATAGAAATGCTCGAAAGAGTGTATAGGATCTTTGGGTCTAAGATCAATGGAAAGCTCACGTTTTTGTATTTTCCTTAAGCATCGAAAAAATGTACAAGAAGTACATAAGTCTTGAAAAGAGGGTCGCGCATGTATCCGAATAGTATTTGAGCAAAAAGGCTCACTCTTGAAAACTAAAGCATTACGGCCAAGCCAGAGATGCCAAAGGATAACAATTATCCAAATAAATTGCTTCAGAACCTTGATGCTACGGTAGCGAGGCTTATGAAGCCAGTGACTCCACAAAGCTTTCATAGAACTAAAATTGCCATTTAAACAATTAGTCCCACTGTTAGTTAGCCAAAGGGTCTGAACTAAGCAACATTCGGAAATAGGGATGAGAATGGCTTTCAGAGGAGAGAGGTCATAAGGGACAAAGATCAGTAGCAAGGCATTTTCTTTTACTTAACTCGGATAAAAGTTGCAATCGTTCATGCAAGAGCTGCTAGAGGAAGTACTTTAATTTCTCAGGGATTGGGAGTTTTCAGAGTTTCTTCAAAATTTCAGATTGAATTCCAGTATCCGCCACCGGCTGCCCCTTTTTTGAAAAACGAGAGTTTGATAAGTTTGCTTAACAGAGAAAGAATCAGATTTTCCATATAGCTAGAATCTGACATCCTGAACATTGTCAGAAATCATGAACATTGTCAAAAGGTGTTTCAAGGGTGAGAATTTGATAAACAATGTCAGGGGGAAAGATTCAAAAAATGAGACGCAGATTCCAGATTCATCAAGTGAGAGGTATCGGGAGAACGAAAAACTGATAACTGAACAGGAGTTGTGCTAGGCAACTACCAACCCGTCCATACTGAAATAGACCTCTCATCCCTTATATGCCATTAGACCCTGCTTTAAAGATCTTTGTCCCACTAAAATACTACAACAAATCCAAGACCCAATCTTCATGAATGGAATGTCAAATAAATCCTTTGAAGGAAAATATCTACCTTTGAAGGAAGATTTTGAGTTATTTTCATATAAAAAGAGAACACCAAATAGGTAGTAAGGAACATGGGGATAGGGCAGATGGTGAAGGGATGAGTTGGGGCAGGGCAGGGCAGGGCGAGGAAGGGATCCCTGTCTTGTCATCCTTATCAGGGAAGCGAATCTGCATCAAGGAAGCAATGACGGGGACCAGGACCATGCATTGCTTTAAAGACTTCATGTGAAGATTGAGACCTGAAATAGGCTTGGGTTCGTGTCACATTGCTCCTGAGACACTCGACCACCCAGAACACGACAAGCTGAATAATCGTTTATATGATAGCTACCTTTCAAGCAAACAGGATCAACAATCGACTTTGCCCCATTAATCCACGCCCATGTTAAGATGAACATAGTGCACATAGTCACCAATTTTGTCATTAACATCATGGCCAAAACTACTATCATGAAACACACATATTTATATAAGTATGAAAAAACAAATGTGTTGCTAGCCTTAGGCAAGTTACTTAAGGTTAGTGACCAAAACTACTTAGTTTAAAGGTTTTTAGTTGAAAGCCTTTGTTACTCTTTACTGGGTTCCAAGTTTTAGAATTTTTTTCTCATACTTTAGCAGTAACCCCCCCACCACCGGCCTCTGTTCTCCATCGTTGCTCACTCGATCTCCACCCCTATTCTCCATCTCTGTCTTTCCAACTTTTCAAAAATCCAAATTTATCCTTAACAAAACGATTCTTTTTTTTAATAATTAATAAAATAATGTATCGGTTTAACAAAAAAAAATAGTCATTTATGCTCAGATGCCCATCAGTCTTCCACACCACCAACGAGCCTACCACTTTTCCTCACACTGACAAGTCAACCACCACCATCACCATCTACTCAAAAAATCTGAGCCCCGCTGTAAAACTGTATGCAATCTTCATCATTAATTCATCACAAAAGAAACGCAACTTGAACCAAATCCACTAAAGTAAAACAAGCACAAAGCTCAAATCTGCATTAGTGGTTGTCTTTGATCCAGTTTTTTATCGGCCATGTTTAATCAGAGTCGATGGTAGTCAGTTGCTATTGTAGATGGTGATCAGTGTGGTGGGCTTGGCAGTGGTAGTGTACCAATAAGGGTGTGGATTTGGGATGTAGATGATATTGTTGGGATCTATACAAGGGTATACCCATGATGAAAGGACTGAGGTGGCGTGCAGTGGTGGCTCAAGGTTGCTAAAAAGGATGGTTTTGGTGTTGCGGTGATCAACAATGATCGAGGGCAGTGGTAATAAGTTGGCAGTGGTTGTTGAAGTGTTGGTAATTGTCATGTGGCAGTGGAGGTATGGTAGGTGATTGCACCAGTGGTGGTACGGTTATAGAGGTCGAACTGTAGAAGAAAAACGGTTGGCTATAATGGTTATGTACGGTGTTGTTGGTGAAAATCAAGGGTTGCTGCTGTGGAGGCTAGCCCTATGATTGAAGGTGGGTGAAGATTTGAGATGAGAGAGAGAGATAGAGAGAATAGACTGGGACAAGGGTGAGAGAAAGAAAAAGGACATAAGAAATTTTAAACAAAACTACGTACTCTTGGTCACTAGCCTTTGCTTTTCCCATTTTATGGGGATTTCTCGTTACACCTTTCTTGCCCTTTGATAGGCTTGATTTTCATGATAGACATGTCTACTCGTCGTGTGGTAAAAAGCTTGTAACCAGATTTATATATATGTACATATCTATACACACGCACGCGCACGCGCATGCACAAATGTACATATGTAATCTATATGTACACGCGCGCGTTCATATATAACCCTTGAATCCACCAATTCAAGGCAAAAATTACTTGAATGAAACAAGTGTATGGCGAGGGGAAGTTGACAGACGGAACATCCATACCCAAGATTTGGAAGAGTAGGCTTAAAACACATAATATGAGGAAAATGGCATCATGAAGGTCGGCAATGGAAGTAGAGGATGGCCTAGTGTCTGATAAATTAAAACAAACATTAAGCTACACGAATGCACTTTGTTTATTCCGCTTAGGTAAAGGTTAATTCATATGTTATTGTATGTACCACATATTATCCACTAATCAGTTAAGCGGCCATGTTCAAGTAGCAAGAAGTGTAACAAATGTGTAAAAACATCATAGACATCCCAATATTGATAGGCGTGATCAATGGGGTATTGAAGAACGATGAGATGAAGATAAGATTAAAATAGTTTGCAATTTTCTCACGAGATAAAGTATAGAGTGTTGCAATTTATGGTTGCTCGACCTACCACACTCTGCCACCCCTATTACCATGCCTACCATCACGATTTATGTTAAAGAAAAATTGAGGAATTCTTGAAACCTTAGAAGAGGTAAGTAAAGGGTTTTGAGAAATTATGATTGAAAAAATGAAATTACCACGGCTCTTAGTTTTATTTTTTTTTCACTGCCAAACAGTAGTAAATTTATGTAGAATTTGCAAAAACAAACAACCCTTTAAGAAGGGATCAAGAAAACCCTGAGAAGACAGTAACAATCATGAAACGTCTCCAAGTAGTAGAAATTAAATTAAAATTAATTACGACAAGACACATTATCTTCACCAAAATAAATTCTAAGTTCCGTGGCTACCAAATGAGTGGGCAAAGCAAGCCATAACACAACATTCATCAACACTGTATTCCCTCAGCCTCTGGTGAGGTCACTAATCACGGTCAAAGAAAAAATTGTGCTACCAAGGAACCATCACTCTGTTTTTTTTTTTTGAAACCTACATAACCAAACCAACTTCAATGTTAAGCCAAAAATAAACAGTAGAGCAAGTAGATACAAACATGTTCATAGAAATGGCTTTGCCAATGAGGATAAAATAGATCTGGGTCAAACAATGGTGAGTAAAAGGAGATAGATTCATGGGGGGGGGGGGAGGGGGTGTTCTCACTAAATAAGGGACACCCCTTACCTAACCATGACGACTAGGGGGTGGTCTTAGGTTTCAATTGTCTAATTCATACATGCTTACTTATTTACTTAGCTTCAACAATTGTGAAATAATTTTCTCAAAGAATTATATTGACCAAGTATGAGGAAAGTAGAAGTGCGTATATCTTGGACTTAGATGGCTAAATGAACAACAGATAGAATTAAGGGTATTGAGGTTTTAAAAGAAATGAACGATCACAAAGGGTAACTATGACTAATGCAAGAGTTGCATGTAATTTGCCAATGAGGATAAAATGAACGATCACGGTCTAAACGCCCGGCAAAGACCCAATTGAAGTATTGTGTATGCAAAAAAGTGCAAAACAAAGTTTATTGAGAATTTTTAATTCAATTAAAATCAATTTCTACAGTGTAAACTCGTAGAACTAACCATTTTTAATAGGAATATATATGCTACTGTCAGTCATGAACTCAAATGTGCATTTTATCCCAAACTTTGATACGAAGCACATTATAACACTACAAAGGTTGATACCTGAAAGTTGTAAACTTCGACCAGAACCAATGGATATATGCACATAAAATTTCGTTCACAAATACAGGCCCAATCGTTACAATGGTGACTTAATGTTATCTTGGGGATTAAAAGGAAGGTTGTGCTCCAAGACGTAAATACGCTATTAACAACTGATCTATAACCCAAATTTTACTTTAGTTACTAACTTCGATCATGTGTCAAAGTGACCACTAAATTCTTCAACTAAACTCAATTGGGCCATTCTGTTAACTCCAGGCATCTACCGCCCGTTAATTCCCTTTAGTCAGTGGTAAAATTGTTATTTTTGTATTATGTTGTGTTTTTGGTTGACTTTTTTACTTCTTCTTCCTCCTCTTCTTAACCTTATTCTCCATCTAGCCACCTGTCATCTAGCACTAGCAGTTGACTGCACCTCACCCAAGCCCTCACCACTACCACCAAGCCTCACCCGCCGTCACCATGACGAATAAGCCACTACCCCACCCATTGCATGCATGTGTTGATGTGTGATTATTGGTGAGTTGAACTAACTTATGTGCCTGTGTTTATCTGTGCCTGTGTATGATTTTGGGTCGATTAATCAGGAGGAGTATGTTATGTTTGTGCGCAATTGATTTAATATGTTTGTGGTGTTCGTGTGTACTCATGCGAGTGTGTATATGTGCGTGGTGCATGTTCTCTCTGTGTGTGTTGGGAAGTGGGGGTTGAATTCAATCATCGTGCATGTGTGCATCTTTGCGTGCATGTGTGTGTGTGCATGTGCGCGTGCGTGCACATGTGTGAAATATTTGGGTGGTGCCATGGTTATGCTTGGTGGTGGAGTCGTAGCTATGCTTGGTGGTTAGTGGTGGTGTTAAGTTGGTGGTGTGGTTATCCTTGGTGCCATGGTGGTGGTGTTAGAATTGTAGGGGGGAATTTAGAGCGCATTGACCGCTGGGAATATAGTGGTGCTAAGTAAGAAAGATGAAAGTAGAAGAAGAGGGAGAAGAACAGAAGAGAGAGTGAGTGACGGATTTGCCCCTTGATTAAATCATTTAATGGACTTAGGGCTAATAGAAGATAACAAAAAGAGATAATTGGACAAATTCCAATTGTCACTTTGACACAAAATGAAATCCAGTGACTAAAGTGAAATTTACTTTATAATTAGTAGTCAATAACATATTTAACTCTTTTGGAAGAAACACTAGGTGATCTTACAATCTTTTTTTCCCATAATGACCGATCTAATAAACAATTCCTAGGTTTCTCTCGGTATGGAGGAATGAAGGATTCAATTGCGTCTGAAAGATGCTTATGAAAAAATAGGTGATTGTTGAAGGCAAGGCTTAGGCTCTTGGTAACATTTATTTTTTCAGTTTTTTCTCCAGTTTTGTAAATTAGAAAAAATAAACGCATTTGATATACAGTTTTCATTTTTTTTTTCTTCAGTTTTGAAAATCAGTTTTTAAAACAAGGTTATTTTTTAAAATTTCATTGAGGAGTTTTAGGTTTTATTTTGAGACCACCACCTCCCACCATCATAGCCACTGCCCACTGCCGCCGGCCACGGCTGCCAATAACCGACGACCGCCGGTCGGCTGGCCATCAGCCTGCCACTGCCACACCCCACCACCGTCACCGCAAACCACAATCAAAGAAAAAAATCAAAATAAAAATTAGGCAATCAAACACCCAAAAGAAAAACTCAAAACAAAAGCTGGGTAATCAAATACTCATTTTTTTTTTGTTAAAAAAAAAACTAAACTGATTTTTGTTTTTTTGGAAACAGAAAACCAAAACTTCAAGTATTTTCAAACGCTACCTTAGTAAATGCTTAAAAACTTTAAAAAAATATTAGTCCAATCTAGAGCGAGATTGTCAATTGCGACAATATGCTGAAATATGAATACTCTTCGCTGCATAGTAATTCTGAAAATGAGAAAACACATGGTTTCGTGTTTAGACATCATTCTTTGTGTTTGGTGATTTGTTTTTGACACGATTAGTATGGTTTTGCCACATGCCATGTTTCTGAAATTGGATTGTGAAGATAACTAAACCAAAAATTTTGAGAAAAGAAAGTTAAAAGCTAAATTGTGTAACCAAACACAACAACATATTAAATTGACCATGACCAGTATCGATTCCAAACCAAAAACTTGAATGCCACCAACTCAACTTACCATGCTCTAGGTGCACCGTAGGCATGTTGAAAGATATGCATTTCGATGACAATTATCAACCTTTTAGCGACAAATAAAGGGTGAAATAACATAGAAAGAAATAGCCTCTCTTATGCATGTATTGTGATTTCATTTTATTTTTGGTCTTTGCTTGACACTACATTTAACTTCATTTTGTGTGGCTTTAAGTGATTAGGTCTACTTCACAAATAAGTGATGATAAAAAAATGGGATAACCACATTTGACCCCCAATTATTGTGAGTTTCCTGATCGACCCCCTCAGATACTAATTTCGACAATTAAAACCTTTCAGCTATCAATAGGTATGCTTGGATAAATTTGGACATGAAACTCTAGAGCAAAAAAAAAAAAATTAGTTTTGGCGATGGCGTGCATTGGCGAATTGGATGATGAGAACAGTGTTGTTTTCATTAACAACACCGCAGGGGCTTGGTTGTTGTTGACATTGTGGGTATGATGATGTTTAGGATTGAGCACCAAACCATTTAAATCAATCCGAACTACTTAAACTAATCAAACAAACCTGTCAAAAAATTTCAAGGGTTTGGTTTGGCGTTTTTCAAATCGACATTGATTTGGTTCAGTTCCAGGTCAACCTTTTGTAATCGATCATAAACCAAACTGAATAGAAGTATGATATATTAAAATCTGAATGACATTATTTGATTATTTTCACATAAATGGTAGTAAGGCATACCAAATAAACAAAATCTTAAAAGTTAAAAGAAAAGAGAATCGTGAGAGCACTTATAACCCAAAAGTCTAGTGATCAACATTTCTTGCATATTCATTCACTCATTCTTTTTCGTGCATCAATGAAAATTGCATACTTGAGTTCTCATTGCAGTATTCTTTGATAAAATTTGTAGATGTTATGTTAACAAGAGCATGTAGACATTAAATGTAATAAGATTGTGTGCAATTTAGATAAAAATATAACTTTAATTTTGAATAATGCTTGGATTGAGTAATATGTGTGCAAATGGACGATCTAAACCGATCCAAACCGAACCATTCGAATTGACTAAACATAACCATCCAAAACTAATGATGTTTGGTTTGGTTTAAAACTTTCTAAACCGATGAGAAACAGTTTGGTTTGCGGTTTGACTCCCAAACCAAACCAAACTGACCAATGCTCACTCTTAGTGGTGCTGATTTGGTATTCAGAGACGGTGACAATAACTATTGTGGTGTTTTGCAGTTGGGGTTGGCGGTTGATGTGGTATTGATGGGTTTTTTGCGGGAAGTTTGAGTATGATCGTGCTATACGGTTGCAATTGTCACGGGTTATAACAGTTGTTTATGACTTTGGTTGAGGTTGTAGATATAGTGGTGGGCGACAGGGGGTGATTGTGGATGTGGCGTTGGTGGTGCTTGAGTTTGCGATGAAGCATCGAGGAAGAGAAAAGATAACGAGTGATTAGGTGTATTAGCAATTATGTCTATTTTACAGGCCAAATTAGAAATTGATTGTCTAAAATCCAAATTTTGTTTTTAATTTATCTAAATTGGTTGTTGAGAGAGGTCAATTGTCCAAAGTAACAGCCAAAAAGGTCGATGAGAAAATCCCTAATACTTTTGCGGGTGCCGGGGGGGGGGGGGTGATTTCCTCTAAGAAAATACCTTATTTTTGCGTTTCTATGAATCATAACAACAATACATCCATTGTAATTGAGTTAATTTCTCTCTGTTAAACTTGTTAATTGCTCGTGCTAATGATAGACACGACAGGGACAAACCTATCAGAATTTTCTTCCACTTTGCACTTCTTGCAGTATATTATAACAACAAAATGTTACTTAACTTTTCTTTTTCGATATCGATAATGTAAGGGTTGATTACAACCATGTCTACTAAGGTTAGGGTGAAATTACATACACGTCCATTAGTTTAAAAAAATAACACTTACATCCGGTGACCAAACAGAATACAAAAAAAATAACAGTTAGGGTAAAATGACCTTACTGCCCATGAGCTGACTATAATTTCACCCTTTGACTCTTTGACTGTGTTTGTCTTTCTCTCTCACCCATACCATCATCAGCCTCGCTACCTATCTTTCTACCTAAAACCCCCACCCTTTCTCGGCCCCGCCGCCACCCCCATCCTCCTCGTTTCACTCGTTGGCTTCTTCAGCACGTACTGAAAACAAGCAAACCCCGTTAGGCTTCCACCTTTGCTTCTTGGACATCCTTATCCTTTTACTCTTGATCTTCCTCATGCTTTTCCATTGTTAGTGTTTGGCTTTTGAGAAAACATAGGAAAGGAGAAAAAAGGAAGATCCAATTACAATTTGTATATTATAATTTCGTTATGTGATAATTGAGTTTTGTAGTTTATGATAAGCTTGATGAACCAAGAATCTATATTGTCTTGTTAGGCTCAATATATTCGGGGTAGGGTGAGGGAGGGGGCGACAGTGTGGTGGTTGAGGGGGGGGGGGGTGACAACGGAGTGGGCATAGTGAGGCAGCGGGGTGGTGGAATGAAGGGAACGACGACTGTTGCAGAGATCCTAATTTCGGTTAAAATCCTAATTTAGAGAGAGAGAGAGAGAGAGAGTTAGGCTTGAAAGTCAAACCCTAAATTCCAGATCAGGGGTTTTAATCTTTATAGAGTGTATATGTATATATAAGGATAGTATTGACATTTAAAAAATACGCATTAATGATATGAGCCAAAAAGTATTATTTTTTAACGGACGAACAGGACTGATAACCTTTTAAAGTTATTAGTCGCGATTTTTTACCTTTCAAAATTTAGTACCATTGACTTGTAATTTGGACATGTAATTAATTAACCCATAAAAGTAGTGATAAAGTACGGCGACAATCTTTTGACCGGTAAAATGTGCTGCTTTTTAAGGCAGACTATCACGATGCTGAATCCAATACGAAATATGCTCGAGTTATAGTGGCCACACTTTGCCGGATTATCCTAAAGGGGAAATGGCGTCTCGTTTCTCGTCATTTCCATCGGCGCTCCCTCCTCTCTCCGCTCCCCACTCCATCACCCAACCAAAGCAGCATTGTAAGTCTCTCCACTTCCTTTTTATCTTTTCACAACGCTCCATCACAGTTTGCAATGGGCCTTAATTTGTAAAATCACATGGTTGAAACATGTAACAACACTGCGTTCAGGAAATGAGCAGGAGTATTCTGCTCTTTATGCAACTGCGTTTGAAGGGTTTTTGTGTTGGTATGACTGTATAAGCTACGAGCTCTAAATTTGCTGAATTTGAGTTGAGCTGAACAAGTGATTCCTCTGGGGCAAATGGGCTCGTCGACCGAAATGTTTTTTACGATTATGCCTCTGGATTTCCTCGATGAGAAAAATCCTAGGATAGATTTTGATACTTGTTAACATCGAATTGGACCCTGATAGCAATTATAGATCAAATCAGTACCGGTTGGCAATTCAAGCTTGGATATGGAGTAAAGTCAACATTCAAAAGTCTAAATCTATCCTGGGAATTTCGAAGAGTCAAATTGGTGTAACCCAATGGCAAGGAGGGAGTGGAAGTTTTTATGTCATCGTTCTTTATGTTTGGAGACGCAATTCTGATATAGGCTATGTACTTGTGAATTAGACATTTACTTTTGTAAATTTCCCGTGATGAATAGCAGACAATTTGAGATTGGTTGGTTTTCACGCGAGGTCCAGCTTGGGGAATGAGAGTTGCTCTGCAGGCGTTTCAGACAACTCGTCTGAACCAATAAAGATAAAGGTTTGTACTAATTAGCTTCTGTTTATATTCTGTATCAATTCTGTGGTTGGTAAGGTGTAGACATGTTTATTGTGGTTCTATTGTTTGATACGTCTTAAAGTGCTTGTGTGCAATGAAGTATAGTTTGCCAATTTCTGGATGAAACTGCAATGAATTGTCAAAAAAAAACTGACTTTAGTTCATAGGTGAGAGCAATTAATCCCCACTTGTATAAATAGTATATCTATGTCAATCTAGCTTGGTCATAGCGTCCCAGTTAAATGGAACCTTTTTGATAATTAGTGAAGTGAAAATGATGTTTCCAAGGGAGTCCTAAGAATTAGTAAGTTGGGAAATCTTTGGTATGTTTTTACATAAAATGGATATTAGTAGCTTCATCGCCATCAGCTTTCCCATTCGTATAGAACTTCGAATATCTTTTCAACTTGTAACACCAGCTGCTATCCATGTGAAATAGCCTCTGTAGTGAGGGTACATTGAGAAATATTTGAGTATAACTGACTGTTTCCATACAATTGCTTGCAATAAGTAGTAGCAATAGAGTACTATTTACGATAGATCCATTGCTTAACTGAGTGGCTGGAAGGCCCCTGTTTTAATTGTGGCAGTTGTACTTTCGATTCTCGGTTGCCATATACAATCTCATTTTTTTTTTGCCTTATCGCTACACCTCATTTTCACTCTAAAAGGACCATATCCATCACCATCTCTTGCAGCTATGAAGCACCGGTGCGGCACTTAGGGTGAAGCACCTGCACCGGATACGCGTCGGGTGCGGGTGCGCCTTGGGTGCGGCATCGGTGAGTGTCAGGTGTGTGTCCACCATTTTTTTTAATTTCTTAAATCCCGGGTGCGGATCGGATCGTGTGTGTATCGGCTCAGATCTGTCACCACCGGCGACCATCGGGAACTCCAGCGACCACCGGCGATCATCGGGAACTCCGGTGGCTACCGGAAATCTGAGAGGAGACACTGGAGAGAAGAAGAAGGAAGAAGAAGAAGAAGAAGAAGAAGGAGAAGAAGAAGAAGGAGAAGGAGGAGGGGACTTACCGGCGACCCACTGCGGCGAGCGCCGTGCGCCTGCTTCTAGAGAGTCGGTGTACTGCGTCGATGTGTCTTCTTCTCTTCCTCTGACTTTTGACTTGTTATGTTATATTATTTACATATTATTTAAGGACATTAGTTTTCTTATATTATGTAAGGACCCCAATGTTAAGTTATTACATAAACCAACCCCACTATTTCATAGAAATAGAAGTGATACCACATAAAAGCTTTATTATGTTCAGTTTTAAAATTTTTATATTTATAGAACAACCCATTAAACTTAACTAATTTGGTCGAAAGCTTTAAAATTTACAAAAGAACGCATTAAACTTAAAAACTCACTACATTGGTTGGAATATTAATATCTTTTCACATATATCAAACACATATATTATGATTATTAAGATTTAAATTGTTTAAAAATTAAATACTAAGTATATATAATTAAAAAAATATTTATAAAATATTTCTTATCCCCGCCGCACCCGTATCCTAAAATTTTTAAAAATGCTGTATCCGCGTATCCGCACCCGTGTTGTATCCGCACCCGCACCCGAGTCCGTACTTCTTGGTCCTGCAGCTATTTTCAGCTTCACCTACTCTTTTTCTACATCAAAGACCAAATATACAAACCTCCAGCCATACATTGCCCAGCCCATCACCTATACAAGTGGACCCTGTATAACCTGCTGAACTGTCATGTATGCCAAGGTTACGGAGATTGTCTTCATTCTAGAATTCCATAAATCCTGCTTCCATGGATCTCATGCAACTGATAGAAGAGGGAGGTTGCAGATAGATGTGCTCCCTTTGCATCATTCCTTCACTGGTGGTGGTAAGGAGTCTCATACTGTTGATTCAGTTGTGGAAAAGGAAGGAGCTTGGGACTGAGGGAGATATATCTCTGGCCTTTACTAGGACTGAACTGGTGGATTTTATTGCAAAATGATTTGTGGAAGCTATTGCCTTTTGACTTACTTGCATTCTCGACTTAGTTGTTCACTAAGATGGTTAGCAACACGTCGCACTATAGTGATCTCCAAAAGAGTATTTGATCTAAGGGTTTATCACTTGGGGTTGGCTTATTGGAGGATAACCTTTCCATGGAGCAAGAGTGCTGCATCTCCACGGTGGATTTGATCAAGCACTGGAACTCTGCAACTGCAAGCAGATTCTGTATACGCGAATTTGCACCATCTTGAGGTTGTCAACAGCGATTTCTGTTAAGGTCCTTCAGGATGACTGGTATTAGATGGTCTGGTTGATTGAGTAACTGTAAGAATGCGAAGCACAAACTTGGGGCCTGAATGTGTAGCAAATAGCCTTTGTTGCAAAGAGCAAGCCTAGCATTACAAAAACTCCATGTGAGTTACTTATATACTGACTCTCACCGGATTAGCTGCTACAAATGGTCATCATATTTCGCATATTTGCTGAGTTTTGGGTTCCTAAGTTTCAGAGGGTTGAAGCGGGGAGTCAATTCCTGCAGTTCTATGGGCATCCATGTTCCAAATATAAAGATGTTCCTTGTAATTTGTTTCAAAATTTTGACAAGGCATGAAATCTGGCGCCAGGCCACAGTAGATAAAGATATGTCCTCAAGCCCGCATGCAAGTGTAAAAGTTTCGAGGTATATAGAAGCTCAGATTGGCCACGCTAAGGTAGATGCTCCCCGGTCGAGAGGCTTGGAGTTTTCGATTTAACCTTCTTTCGGAGAATAGAACTGTTTAACCTTCGCAGTTGACTAAGTCCTGTAGTTTAAAGTGGGTGTTACACCTATTTGTTATGAGGAGTTTGTAATGACTGTTCACTGGCCGGCATCTTTTGCACTACACTGCTGGTGGAAAGAAGAGGCACTGATATGTAATCCCTGCAGAAGTATGTTGCGTATGAAAATGGTGAAGCCAGTGCATTTACCAACTGGGTCAGGACAAGAGGTAAGGTTGGTATTGCAGCAATATTTCCATTCAAGTACAGTAAAGAGCACTTGCTGCAATTTCCTCTTTTATGCCCATAGCAAGATATAATGGAGCTTGAAAGTCGCACACACAGCCTTACAATCTCTGAGACTCTAGGGACTTGCCTAATCAGTTTATTATGGAGGGGAGTGCTATCATGAAATGATGGGGGAGAACTTGTTGAAACATGGTGCAGTTGTGTCTGGTACTCTGGGTACCTCGATCAGCAGCACCTCTATACGTTCTTCAAGCTTTTGGAAATGCTAGGAGTTGAGCGTCACAAGTTTACTGGTTAAAACAGAGGGCTTGACATTACACCCTTGTAACAGAAATTGACTACATTATTTTTCCAAACCCTGTAGATAAGGCCTCGTGAAGCGGATATGGTTGCTGTGTTTTCTCTCGGCATAAAAGAGTGACTGGCTGCATAAGGCTGGTTAAACGATTCATATAACTCGTGTCAGGGTGTGTCCAAGTTGTTCCGTCCTCAAGTTATGTACGCTACCTCATTCTCGTGAAGGTTCCAAATTATCATCTTAAGGACGAGGCTGGGGAATATTTGTCAGGACAGGACATTTTCCTAAGTGCAGAAATGGGCTGATGTGCTGTAGTCATTTGATAAGGGAAACACTATCGTCAAATGAATTCAAAGAAAGTAATAAGTTTGGACTCGAAAAGGAATGGCACGCATCTTGCATGTTTGTACACAAAAAAATGGGCATTCCACTAATGTCAGCCTCATTGCAACTTTATTTTTGCCTATTTTTAAAATTTTTCTTCACTTTGTAATGTTAGCTACTATATAAGTAAGGTAGGCTTATAACGAGTGTATCATGAGAACTATTTCATTGCAATTTATGTCAAGTAATATTGGGGCTCCCCAACATTTCATTCCAAGAGTTGTCTCACAAACAAGGAGGCTCATTCTGGCCAGCAATTTGAAGAGAGTGGGCCCCTGCAACTTAGATTGCTTGTATCAGTCATCAGAGCGAACTGCCTTACTCTTCACTGTTTTTTATCATATTCTTTGCAATTAGGAGTAGCAACAAGGTAGATTTCTGCAAATCCATCCCATTATCAGATGCACTTATATTTGTGGCCATCTAGGTGTCCTCGAACGGACGCAGATGGCAATCTGCTTGCCTCCGTTTTGTTCTTCCTTGAATTTCTTGTCCTTTGAGCCTCAAATGATTGACAAATTTGAATTGGTGGTTGCTTCATTTGATGGGGTTCTTTACTTAATGCAGATTGTCTTTAGAGAACTGAATTCTTTTACTACTAACTAATGGAGACATTACTCGCCTCAGCAGGGATCTCAAGTACCAACATCGCGGCGGTGGTGTCTGACTTGTTTAGGTTCAACTTTAGCTTTGATAAAAACTTCCGGCACCAGTAATACTGAACCAAAGGCAATTGCTGCTGATGGAAAAGAGAGGCCCGGGTGTCGGAACTGTGGGGGTAGTGGTGCTATAATTTGTAAGTGCAAACTTGGCTTTCCTTCTGTTTTCCTTTTTTGTCTTTATTTATGTTTGCCTGCAATGAAATATCTGGCAGGTTTACACTTAATAAATATGAGAGAGTATTTTTCACAACATCACTACAACTTCGGAACCTTCTTGTTGATGCTTATTCATTTCTTTTGAAGTAAACATCTCAACGCACTTTGCGTTAGAGACAAATACATTCCTGGACAATCTAGACATTATGCAGGATCGAAAAGTAAAAATGGGCAGCCTCAGTGCAAAAGGATCCTGCCATTGCGGGGTTTGGGGAGGGTTATGTATGCAGCCTTACCCTATTGTGGAGAGGCTGTTTCTGAGTTTCGAACTAGTGACCTCCAAGTGACAATGGAGCAACCTGATCATTGCGCCAAGGCTCACCTCTTCATATCTAACCATTGTGTCAAGGGCGCTAAGGCAGGCTTATAATTTATGTTGCCAAAATAAGCTGCCCCCACCTCCCACCCGACAATTTCTTTTCTCGCCCCTATTTCCTTTCTTCTTTGTCTCTTACCATTTGAAAATCATGTCCGGATCTTGCTGACAATGCGTGTGTCCTATTGATGTACTCTCTTTTTCTTGGGAGAAAAACTTGTTCTTCCTTTCCAACTGGTAATTTTTTTTTTTAGTCAAGGACTTCACTGGGGTCAAGGGTACGTGCACGCTGTTCAAAAGTGAATTTGGGTACTCGACGCCCATCAACTGTGATTTAGGGATGGCAATGGGGCGGGTCGGATGTGGATCTGCTAAAATCCGAACCCGCCCCGCTACCCCTGAAATCTCAACCCGCCCCGCACCCGCCCCGCGCCGGGTTCTATAACCTTAATACCACATCCGACCCAAACATACTTTAGAAAACCCATCCCCGCTCCGCCCCTACCCAGGTGATGCTAAGCTTGCTTCCAAGTTCCAGCAGGTCAGTCAGTCGCGATTCTTCCAATCTTGCTTCCAATGGCAGGAGATTCAGTCACGGCTGGTGGCCAGTGGGGAAGCTTGGAGGAGTAGCTGACAGGGAGAGAACAGCGAACGAAGAGCTGCGGCGACTGGTGGGGAAGCTCGGCGGCATCGCCGAGAGGGAGAGAACAGAGAAGGAGGAGCTGCGGTAGTGCGGTGGCTGCTTGGTTGGTGGGGAATCTCGCCGGAGTCGCCGAGAAGGAGATAACAGAGAAGGAGGAGCTGCGGTAGTGCGATGGCTGCCTGATTGGTGGGGATCTCGCGATTCTCGCCGAAGTCGCCGAGAAGGAGATAACAGAGAAGGAGGAGAGGCAGCTGGGTGGGTGACAGAGGGACTGAGTGAGAGAAGGTGGACCTTTTAGGGTTTATGATGTATATATAGGTAAGGATAGACGGCTAGGATTAAATCAAGTTAATGGTTAAAATAGCGGGGTGGGAGCGGGTCGGATACCGGGGCGGGCCAGATGAAGTACCACACCCGACCCTAACCCGCTGCGGTTTTTTTTTTTAAAAAACCATACCCGCCTGTGATCCGGTCAAAGTCAAAATGACCCGCTCCTATTGGACCGGGGCGGGGATCCGCCGGTTGCGGGTTTGATTGCCATCTCTACTGTGATTGCTGTAATACCAGAAACTTGTGTGGTTGCCAGTGCAAGCCCCTTTGGCATGAAACTGCTATGGAATTAAAACCACTAAGATAACTTACAGTAGGATCTTCTGCAATTAAGAATATGATGAAGTCTGCTGTGTTACTCTTCTGGTGCTTATGTGGGCCACTCGGGACGGAAAAGGTTCAGCAACTAGAAGTGTCTAGCGTTGGGAGCAGCCTTAGTAATTTGTTACTCACCATGTAACTATTCTCCATGTATATAACATCTGAATTCAGTATTTTTTTCTCTGTCCCGTGTTCTTGGTACGGCTATCTCTACCATTTTCATGAGGAAGTTCAAAATCCTCAGTCCCATCCTACTTATTAATATTCTTATGCTTATGATTAAAAATATAGGGTTGAACTAATGTCATACAAGTTTTGGTAACTTGAGAAATAAGGTTGTGAAGAGAACTGACAGCGATCTTTTTCTAAGAAGTCACAACACTGCTAATCCAAGGGTGATTTATGGCCCTAGCCCCTAGGACAAGGATCACATAACTAAGTGCAAATTAAGTGATCCATTTTTGGGTGTATTGATGTGTTTTTGTTTTGGGGGGCGGGGGGTGGGGGGAATGTAATTTATAAAATTTTGTTAGCACGCGGAATACAGAAATTCAAGAAAACAAAAACAGATTGCAATAAAAGTGGTCAGAAGCGAGATGCAGTCAAGTCAAAAATGATATTTCTATTGCTCAATCCTCCATAGCCTAATGGTAAAGGCCTCTTACTTTCCTATGCAAGGTAACAGGTTTGAATCTCATTTGGGGTGGGATATGTGGGGAGTTCTATAGTTCTGACAAATGAAAAGAAAACATCATTACAAGAGAAATATGGACTAAATCCAAAGGATTTTACAACGCAAATAGAACCACATTGGTTGACAAGGCGCAGAGAGAGCGCAAATCCAAGAGTAATATGTAGAAACTAATTTGTACACAAAATGCAGAAATTCAAAAGAAAAAAAAAGGAAAAAAAATCAAATACAATAGAATTGGTCAGAAGCGAGATGTAGTCAAGTCAAGATCGACATTTTTACTGCGTACTGTTTTAGAAAGAGAGAGGTAGCAGTTGAAAGTACTATAGGATCTGTATTTTTGTCATTACTCTAATGTATCACACAGAACAAGAACAACACAAAATCCGTTCTTGTCGCCTGCTTTATACCTTTCAAGGTACGATCCAGAGTTTTGGTTGCTGTTTTGCTATTTTGGTAAAGAAGTGCAGTTGAGGGTGAATTGTGTACGGAGTACTTTAGGTATCACTTTCTTTATAAAGATCATACATGTGGTGCTGGCGTGCAAGGGTTTGCCATATGAGGTAAGTGATGTGCAGGTCAGCCCTAATTAGTCGCGTGGTAGAATCCCCCTTTTAACCATGGTTTCTAGATTATTTGGCTGACGTGGTTTTGAGACTATTCGCTCGACCTCTCTCTGTTCTAATCAGCTTACCAGTCTTCCAGTGCGCCCCAAGATCCCTGGAGCACATATTCTTGCCTCACTATGTTCTTTAACGTCTTTGTCTTCCTTCAAGGAAACAATAAGTCAGTTTTGTGAAAAGTGAGGTGGTCTTCTGGAAGAATTTTGGATAAATGATCGGAGAGCATGATAGAGAACCTCCAGGAGGGTTAGTAGATTCGTGCTCAAAGAGAGCATGATAGAAAGCCTCTCAGAGGGCTTGTATATGAATTCTCACCAGAGAGCATAATATAAAGCCTCCTGAGGGCTTGTAGAATGATTGCTCACTGAAAGCATTATAGATAGCCTCCTAGAGGGCTTGTAGATAAGTGCTCACAGAGAGCATGATAGGGAGCATCCCAGAGGGGTTGTATGTGTATGCTGCTGAAGGTATGTTTTTACACTTGGCACATTTTTTTTTTCCATATTTTCTCATTCATGTTTGGCATGTGACTGGCACATGGGTTAAGGGGGTTTATCTCTTACTACACCATGTTAATTGCATTTTCTTTTCTTTTCGTTTCTTTCTCCAATCAGTTCTAGTACGCATATATGGTTCATGAGATGTTCATTTACTTTGATTTAGGTGATATGTGTGGTGGTACAGGAAAATGGAAAGCTCTCAACAGAAAGCGAGCCAAAGATGTCTACGAGTTCACCGAATGCCCGAATTGCTACGGTATGTAACTTTTCTTGACGACTCTTAAGGACACGCTATAGTGTGTTTTTGTGTTGTGCTGAAATGCTAACATCTGTTGCTCATTTTGTGTTTGAAGAAGTCATTAATCATCTTCAAAATGGTCACGTGACGTAAAATGCACTCTTGAGTTGAATATTGGTATGCCATATGTGTCTGACACTTATGTTCCAAATATTTAACTTTGGGCTTGAATGTTGGTATGCCACGTGTCTAAAACTTCTTACTGGATATGCCCATGTTCTTTAAAGTTGCATGAGACATCCATTATTCAAGAAAATAGCTTATGCTAAGAACGTTGGAACTGAGTACTTTGCAGTGTCCCAATAACATTACCTGTGAAATCTAGATGAATTACGATGCTTAGATACATAGCTGAACTAGTGTCCGAATCCATTTGCAATAGGATATGTAATTGGAAGAATTGGTACAGGTCAAAACGAGAGGTTGAATCTTCATGTCATATAAGGAAAGGCTGTGATGAAGCATGGATACTTCGGTGTCTAATGCACCCAGACATGCCAAGGCATGCCCGAAACGCCTCAATGCTTATGGGACATGGCTCAAAGGTGGAAATTTAATGGATTTTTCTTTTAATCTCAGACACTCTTTGGGGTATTTCATGACATGGATGGGACATCTTACATTTTTCTTTCCATGGGTTTACTCGGGGCTAGGATAGTTTTGACGCTTTTTTGTAATTTTACGTCTAAGTTTTTTCTTTGACATAATAGTGCAATGAACTAATAGATTTGCTGAGTAGGTCCCTTCTTTTATTGGTTCAGGGAGGTCATTTGGGGCCTGGCAACAATGGTTAGAAGAGAAAGCCCTTAGGATAGGGGGATTGGTGACCAAAATAAAGAGAAAGAAATATCCTGATATACTGTTGGGATAGGGGGATAGATGATCAAACAAGAGAGAAATATTCCAATACCAAAAATCAATCATTTAGAGCTATTTATGTAGGCAAACCAATTACATACGAAGAAATTAGCTGAATACCAATTATTAGCTTAATAAGCATAAAAGAAGAAAAATCCTTACAACAACGGAAACAAAGCCCTTATTGTCTTCAATGGACCTGAGCTTCCTCCTAAGCTAATTGTACGCGGGGCATTCAGTGCTCGTTGTTCCCATCACCCTCATCGAGTTGTAGGCAGAAGTCCCCTTTTAGACTTTTATAGTTTCTGAGCCTTTTCCTTACTAATCTGGTTCGGTGATAATTGATGTATATGGTGATCTACATGTACCAATGCATATAGGATTTATCTTTACGAAGTTAATATGTATACTGTCCAGGTCTGTTGAAAGTTTAATTCCTTAAAGAACTCACGTTTCTGCGTCATGCATTGGTGTTGCGCTGTGCTACATTCCTTAAACATTTCCAACGCGGGCTATTACATAAGTGGACCCTTAAACCCACTTTTATGTCAACTAAACATGACCGAGTTGTTTCAGCAATGTAAGATGTCTAATCTTGGAATGCCAGCTGTTAAGGCACGTCCTGGATTCCAATGTATACATACTTGTCGATTGCAATTGCTAGTGGTCTTGTTATGTGTACTGTAACTTCAAAAGTACACTGAACTTGCTCCCTAGTTCCTTTTGTCTTTTCACTAGGCATTTTGCTGGGCGGTGGATGAGGTATCCGAAGGTAATTGAAGTCAGTTGAGTTCTAGTTGTAGTTCAGATGAATGGTTCAAAACAAGGATTGGAAATGTTAGACATGGTATACACTGTTGGACCCATTCTCTAATAGCTTAAGCTTTAAAAACAGATGGTAATATAGCATGATATCTAAGCTAGGGCCACCCCCCTTGTGTCCTAGTCTCACCCTCATGCCCTTGTCCGGTCTTCCCATAACAAGGATTGAGGTTCCCCGCTCCCAATCCTCCCCCTCATGCGTAATCTGGTCTTCATGATATCAGTCCAGTGCGGAAGCTCCA
The DNA here is from genome assembly GCA_033070095.1 of Escallonia herrerae. Classification (NCBI taxonomy): domain Eukaryota; kingdom Viridiplantae; phylum Streptophyta; class Magnoliopsida; order Escalloniales; family Escalloniaceae; genus Escallonia; species Escallonia herrerae. Next base: position 504,936 of record JAVXUP010000351.1, read on the forward strand.
TCGTGCCTTATTGCTTGTGATGGGCAGCTTCAGTCTTGACAAACTCATGCGGCGAACTGTCTTTCACTTACTGCCCGTCTCCATTTCTGCTTCTCCTGGTGCGGAAGCGGATCTCCTGCAAAGTGCATATGGTACTAACATAAATGAGGACCAAATGCTAGGGAAAAATTGAACCCAAGACCTTGCCAAACCAATGCTCTGATATCACGATAAGTTACCATCTGCTGTAAAAGCTTTTAGAGCAGAGGGCAACTCAACATGGTATGAGGGCATTGCTTGCTTGCATATGTTCTGGTCTCACCCTCATGCAGTAATTTGGTCTCTCCATGTCGAGGTTCTTTACTTTCACCTGCATGCCGTACTGCGATCTTTTCGTAGTGTCATGTCGAGATTCTAATTTTTATTTGGTCATCATTTAGTCCCTCGTTCCAAATGAGGACGGATCTTAAGTTACATCCCACGTCAGCTAGGAGTAAGGGTTGGATTTGCTTCCTATACCTGGTGGGCTTCGCCTCCCCATGAGCATGCTATTGGGTTGACACCAGGATTTAAGAGGAAACAAAGAGATGTAGACTCCTTGAGGGCGTGTAAGTGAGAATCTCAGATTAAATGTGAATGATCCAGTTTAGAGTTTGGCACTTCTTTTTTGGTGTTATAAAAGGGTGTAGAGTCCCAACGAGATAGCAATACCTGGCAGTTGAGAAAAAAGAGAAATGAACGAGGACGATATAATCAGTGGATTCTGGCACAATGAATGACTGATTGCTGAGATATGACTTACAGTATATGAAGCACAAAGGATGATTCTATTTTTTAAGGACCACACGTGTACCTCTATATGAGGAGAATGGCTAAGTTATATGACATTCCTTCTTTTGCATCAAAACTGAGCTAATCGTGGTAGACAAAGACCTTCCTCTTTTGTTTGCCATGATTGAAAAGGCTTCTGAATATAGAACTGGTCTGCCACTATCTCCCACTCTCTAGCAAAGTAAGAATAAATAAATAAGAGATGATTCATACCTCCTGTTTAGGACCACAAAGAGCACGAGTTGGTCAACTGCTTGTCCAAAGATTTAGAGCATTGGTTTCTGTAACAAAAAGCAATTAAAAATTAAATAGCTTCTGTATCCTACTTGGTTTAGCCCTTTCGAGGGAGACATTGCCCTGTTGTGAGGGTTGCTATGTTAAGCTGTTCTAAGCTATAAATCTACACTAATGTTTTTTAGCACCAAATGCGACCTAAAATTAAATAAAAGATCATAAGCAAAGTACTTAGGTGGTTGTTTGTGTGTGAGTTTTATTTATTTCTTGGAAGAAAGACAGGACAAGGTGAGTCCTTGCCCTCAGTCTATGATGTTGGCTTTGTTGCATGGAAATATGAGTCAATAGCTTACAGCTGTCCTCTTCTCCTATTGATTCTGATTGAATTTCTGTGCAATCTTTTTAACTTTGTAGCTCATAAATGTGCTCTTTTTTTCTCTTTTTATTTTTGTCACCTCATTTTCTATAATTTTCTCCAGCTTTTTGAAAATTTTCTTAGCGCGACTCTTATTATGATCTGTATTGCAGGTCGAGGAAAACTTGTATGTCCTGTTTGTTTAGGAACTGGTTTACCGAACAACAAAGGTCTCCTTAGGAGGCCTGATGCACGCCAACTGCTTGATAAGATGTATAATGGCCGGCTGTTGCCAAACTCGTAGGTAGGTTAACCAATTATCTGTCCCCTGTTTTTCTCAATCAGAACATTCTAGATGCTAGCTGGATGCTAATTCAGAGATTATTTAAGATTGATGTTTAGTGACTCTTTTCGGTACAGATAAACATGCATAAATGCTGCAATTGCTTCAGCACCATATAGGGGGGGGGGGGGGGTACTCTTCAGACATGAGCCGAGAGTGAGTTACGTAAACATCTACCATATCCGAGCAGATAGAATTCAGGGGCTGCTTGCGTGAAGAAGCAAGTATTCAGTCTATGCAAAGCACATTCGAAGCCGCCACTGAAGTGACCTGAGCAACTGAGCTTGTTTTGTGTATTTAATACGGCTTCTCGAATCCGTTTTGGGCTCATTTTGCTTCTGCAGCAGTGGCTATCTCCCTACCTTTGCTTACGATAACCTCCACTTCGATTTACTGGTTAGGAAGCGATGGTAATGTACATTTGTCAATGCTGATTTTGTAATAACATGAGATACCATTTTCAGTGAAATTTCTTGAAGGAGCAGTTCAATTCTGCTAACATGCTGCTGAAGGTTTGAAGGAGCAGGTAGCTAAAAATGTAAACACGATTTCGGGCTTCATGCTTAAATTGTGGTTATAAATAATGGTTATTTCTTAGTTCCTTGAGTTGCCTCTGTAAGTACTCGCAGACCCATAAACAAGTGTGGTTACTTTAGGGCCGGGGAAGAAAATGACGTGCCTAGAATGCTTCAACGCCATTGTTCTTTTGTGTAGCTTTTGACTCGTTTTACGATTCTCAATTTTCAAGTACTTCAAATAGGAATCTGCTTTTTTGCTTCAAGTGGTTCACAATCCCGCTTATATAGTGATAATTAAGGACGCCAAACATGATTAGTGTCAATTTACTAGGGATTTATTGCTCATAAAATTCCGTACTTTTGGATCGTTTGCACGGAACACTTCAGGGTTTAATTTTTGGTTGACGCCACCTACAACTTCTACTTTGTGCTCGAGACACCAATTGACGGAAAAAACTGGATATCAGTTAAAATCTTGAGGGTGAAATAGGGAGTTCACCTTCTTTTTCTAACCTAATTCACCCTTTCCCTACTACTCGCCGCCCCCTTTTGCCCAAATTCAGCCTCAATCGCGTCTCAACCACCTCAATGCCGCCAACCTTTTTCTCCAAATTCAGCCACCTCATATTTCCTCCGCGACAATCACCATCTACACGTTGAGTAGAATTTTTGTGATTGCTCAATTTGGGGATCTAGGGTGTGGGCGACAACTGCGGAAATTGAAGGTTCTATGATTTCGTTAGTGGTTGGTGGTGGTGGTGGTTGATTGGAGGCAGAACCCCAGGTGGAAAAAGATAGTGGGAAAGAAGAAGATGTGGCTTAGCCGCGGGCAGAGGATCTCCTCTCTATGAGGGAGCACGGTCTTCATTCAAGAAAGCTTCTTTTCAGTCTTTTCTCCGAATCAGCAAGATGGTCCCACAATGATTTAATTTTGATGATGTGGTTGCTACATGTGTTTTGACTGTGATAGCTGTAAATTGTTGAATTGGCCTTTCAAGATTAAACAGACAATTAAACATTCAAGTTTCTTCGTCAAATGGTGTGAGACACAAAAATGAAAATTTGGGATGTGGGGGGTGGGGGGTGGGGGGGGGGGGGGTTTAGGATTAGTAAATAAATTTACTCCGAAGCTCTCCTCATGTAGGCTTTGGGAATGGCCGGACGCTTTAGCGGAAAGAAACAAACAACAAAATTGTGAACCGTGTGTCAAGAGTAGTGTTACTTTTTCGGATTTTCCAGCGTGGCAGATTTTAACCAAGTGTTTCGAAGGAACCAATATTTCCTGAACGCTTGGCACAAGAATGTGTAACAACATTTGGGCTAGAAATTAATTTGGAAGACACAGATTCAGTCCCAAAGTTGTCATTTTGAAATGACGTTCCAACTACCCTTTAATGCTTTCGTTGTGAAATTAATTGAAGCAAACACTGGAAGTTAATACTACTTTCCTTAACTCTCCTCTCTCTCTTCTCCCTCTTCACTCGACTCTTCATTGCCGATCGGAGATTCCTTCCACCACCGCCGGTTCTTCGGCGAGTGGTGGCTCTGTACATATGAATTGGTGGTTTGATGTCTGTATTTTCCCTTTAATCCAGTCTTTTGGTGCTCTTCACTGCCTTGGGGAGTTGTGGTTGGCTGTTGTGCCTGGGATTGCGGTATGCGTTTGGGTGGCATGGTTGGGGCTGTGGTTTGGATTGATGATGGGGTTGCTGGTGGTAGGTGGTAGTTGCGGTTTGGTTACCTCGTCTCCTACCTGGGTTTAGGTCTAGGATGGGCTGGGTTTGCCTCCTGGTTTCGGGTCGGATTTCATGGTGGTTCACGGTGGGTTGGGCACGGGGTGCTGTGGGTGTCGCCGGTCATGGTGGTGGTAGATAGGATGGCCGAGGGAGGTTTTCTTCCTGCTAGGGGTCCCTCTTCTTTTCTTCCCTTTCCCTTCCCTAGTACATCCCCTCCCCCCTCTTTCGGTTCCTGGTGGGTTGGATGGCATTGGTGGGCAGCTCTGTGTGACGCCCGCGTGGGGAGTAATTTGGTTGGAATTGGTGGTCTGTGGGGGTGGATGGCCTTAGGCGGGGTTGTGGTTAAAGGGGTGGTAATTGGCGGCGAGGGTGGTCGGCAATGGCTGTGGTGTTGGCAATGGGTGGTGGGGTTAGTTGTGGTTGATGGAGGAACGGTAGCCGGCAATGGCGCCGGTACCAGGCTTGGCGACCGGTAGTGTGGTGCGGTGTACGGTGGCGTGTGAGCGTGGCGCTCGAGGAGCACTTGGCGTTCATGATTGACAGCTGTGTAGTTGGGCACATGGCTTGCATCGTTGACCTTGCTGTGTAGTTCTTTTGTTTTGGGCTTATCTTTTGGATTTTGTAGGTTTTTGTCTTCTCTCTGGTCATGGGCTTACATTCTGGACAGGGTTGTTGTCTCTTGTTATAGGGCTTACCTTCTCGACAGGGTTGTTGTCTCTTGTTATAGTTAGTATCTTGACTTAAGTAATAGTGTACTACTCTTTTATTCAAGTAGTTTTCTGTGGAGGTTCTTTGACGATAAAGCCGTCTTTGTTTTAGTCGCTCTCAGGTATTTAAAGACGCCTAACTATGTGCCGGTTCTTGTCTGTGGTTAGGAGAAGCGGTCACATGTTATTTTTCTTCTTTATTGTATTCAATCTTGTAATGTTTGTTTATTAATGATATAATTGGTAGGATTCTTGCCTACAGTAAAAAAAAAAAAAAAAACCTACTTTTCTTGAAATGTGCATGCATCCATGGTGTGGCCGCACACTTGACCCGACCTCCCAAATGACAACACTAATTACCTAGGCAGCGGTGCTCCTTTATAAGATGAAGAACATCAGTACTTTGCATGCAGCAGAAAGTGTAGGAATTAGTATGACACCACTCAAGTTTCTGTCCAAAATGGGTACTTATGAGGTCCAAAGCCATGGTCTTAAGTGAAGGTAAGGCACTACAAGAAAAATGCCTTTTAGCGACGGAATTTAGCGATGGAACGTGTTCCATCGCTAAAAGATACCTTTGCCGACGGAATTAGGCGATGGAATTATGTTCCGTCACTAAAAACACTGGAGGGAAAAAATGCGCGGGAAGGAAAAATAGGCGACGGAATTTTCTGTCACAAATGATTTAGCGACGGAATTTAGTGACGGATTTTACCGACGGAAGTATTTGCATCGGTAAAGGTATTATTTTAATTTTTTAAAAGAGAAGAAATATTTTTACTCATTATTGAAAATAGAAAAATAACATATAATAAACATAAAAAACAAACACAACCCCCGTCGTCGTTGTGTGAAGGTTTGTGCGAAGAACAGAACAGGAGAGCGGCGCCACTGTCCCGCCCACCCCCGTCGTCGTTGTGGAGCAACCCCTCCTGCGCGCCACCGTCACTCCCACTCTGAAGGTTTGTGTGAAGCCTCCTTCCAACTGATAGAAGTTTTTTGTACGTTTGGGTCACTAATTGTTACGGTTTGATTTTTGCTATAATCAAATTAGGGTTCTTATTTCAAGACATTTGGGTCTTCAATCTTCCGATCTTCCTCTGAGTCTAATCTTCTTGCCAGGTAATTTCTTCCTCTCACTCTCACGTCTCATCAGATTGCGTTTGTATTTAATAGATTCTCCTCTGTAAACTTCTAGTGGGGGGATCTGTACAGTGTATACACAGCAGCGAGGCAATTATTTAGACAAAATCTTGCAATTTTTTGGACCGGTGCTTGTTTTTGTTGTTGTAACATATTGATAGAATATCCATAGTACTCTTCATTTTGATAGATAGGAAGTCTGTATTGTTTGAAACTCTTGTCCCAGTATTCGGATCATCTTATTATTTTTGCGCTGAAGGTTTACTTTAGTCACAGGAGCTGAAAATTAAAACTTACCTTGATACGAACCATGTTAGCTGCTTCAATTGACTTTTACTCGATCTTTGTCCCAAACCAGCTTGGATAAAAGTTTTAAATGTAATAGTGAAAGTCATGACGCGGTGTGAGTAATGAATGAGACGAGAGAATAACAAAGCTTTGACCCTAGGGATCCTTTTACATTATTAGATCTTGTATTTATGTTACATTCTGTCATGTTTATTGTCAGTATACTGAAAATTTTCTCGTATAAATAAGGAGGTGCATTAAAAAGTTAATAGTTAGCATTAAACTCATTCAAGACCCCTGCTTTTTCTTTGGCTTGTTTGAGACAGCTGCAAAAACAATTTCTTGAACTGTTCCTGTAATGCTTTTGCCATGGATAAGAGAACCATCACATGTTTGTATTTCAATTTAATGGCCAACATCCACCTGTTTTGCTTCCAGCAGTTGGTGTAATTTTCAGACAGCTGCAAAAACAATTTCTTTGGTTTTATAAAGAATTTACTTGCCTCTAATCCATCCACCATCACATGTTCGTATTTCAATTTAATGGCCAGCATCCACCTGTTTTGCTTCCAGCAGTTGAAGTTGATTACTTCATGAACTGTTCCTGTAATGCTTTTGCCATGGAATCATGCCAATATCCACTTGCTCGTTTTGACGTTCTAGATATTAAAAAGCTGGAACATTTCTGGCTACTTCTTTAGTTAAAGAGCCCCCACCTTTGGACAGTCACACTGTTTGTCACCTCATGCAAGTACTGGAATGTCATGTGTCTTGGTTAGTCAAGTATACCTCTCCTTATTGTGGTGAAAGTTCAGGTGGAGCATTCTTGTCAACTAAACCTTCCCATAGCATGAAATGGTACTGGCTTATTTCTTCTTCTATTTTACTACCACAGTAGTATTTGCTCTTTGGCTGTATACCTTGAGATTTCTCTCTGCGCATGTACCTTGAGAACATGGTTGGACCTGTCATAGGAATGACACAAAACACAGGAGAAGGGGGAAGTGAACAAGCATAACAGGTAGAGAAATAAGGGGATCAGTGGAGGATAAAATGTTCATATCTCACAACCTGTCCGATTAACTGACATAATTCTTAAGTTCAACCTTCCTGAACCGAGATAAAAAATAACCAGTGGCTTTGAAGACTGATTCTGTGTATGTAACTTACTTGAGACTATTTGTTTAACGGGATTAGGTGTTTACTTACATTTGTTTATCAGTACCCAAATTTCTCAGTCATTCCATAACAAGAAAGTCAATTTCAGTGCTTTTTCTATTCTTTATTATATTATGAGTTGAGGAATGTTGGGTGCTTTAGTTTCTATTTTCTAGGAGGTCAAATGGTGTTGCAGTTTATAACCTATACGTGATTGTAATTGGGCATACATTTTCTCTAGTTTTGTTGTTCTTTGTCTTGTTGAAAATATTTGTTGGAATCCATGTTGTTTTCCAGCTTCATTGGTGTAATTTTCAGACCTGGCATCCAAGGCATTAAAGGGTTGGTCAAATTTCAACTTCTTTGAAAGATTTGGAGTTTTATTTTTCTAGTATGTGTCAGAAGAACTTTGATTCTGTCTATAGACTGTTTGCCATACCTGGGGCATGTATTGATTCATTAGGTTTGACTGGAGGAGTCAAGATAGTGTTATATACGTCGTTTAACAAAACCAAATTCTACCTACTATAATTCCTGTAATTTGTAGATGAGAAATTGTGATGAAAATCGGGTTAGTGTAATCTGAAACTACGTGGAAGTTGGTCATGAGGAACATGTGTTTGAACAGAATTAGCAGCTCAAATTAATTCTTTTGTTGTTTCTTGGTTATGCCATGTCCTAGAAAACACAAACTTGAATTACTGATGCCTAGAAGTGCACATAGTTGCACCATTGATGAGTTCACCTAAGGCAATGTTCCAAGAAGAATGCTGCGATTTAAGTGTTATTTGAAAGGGCATCTTGGCCTCAAGTGAATCCATCAGACTAGCCACGCTGTTTCCAAATTAGAAAAATGATATCTTCTGATTTTTTTTATATATTTTCTGTGGTTCCGTGTATGCTATTGGTACATTGCTTGTTACCCTTTGCATTATTTTTTTTTTCTAATCTCTAATTTGCACTCTAGGACCAACCCCAGGAGTTTTGAGAATGTCAGTTGATCGTAGTTGGATGGAAAAAAGATTGGATGATCGTAGGGGGCTAAGTGATGAGTTTCGAGACGGGGTGAGAGTATTTATTGAATATGCTTTTAAGAACGAAGCATTTGTAGATAATCAAAGGATAAAGTGTCCCTGTAGAGACTGTAATTTATTTGGCTGGGGAGAGGCTGATGAGGTGAAATTGCATCTTTTTCGTAAAGGATTTATGCGTAACTACACAATATGGACTCAACATGGGGAGTCGATTGATTTGTCATCCTCCGTGATTGGGCAAGATAATGCTTCAGAATACCGTAACATAGTAATAGATGCTGGGTGTGCAGAGTTTGACATAGATGATTACCTTGACGATCCTGACGTGGCTATTCCAGAAGAGCCTAACTTGAAAGCTCAAAAGTTTTATGAGCTGTTAAGGGACGCTGACGAGCCGCTATGGGATGGTGCAAAGAAGCACACCAGGTTGTCTGCCGTGACACGGCTGTTACACTTGAAGTCAGAACATGGGTTAAGCGATAAAGGATTTGATGGTTTTTTAACTCTTATTAAAGAGTTCTTACCAGATAGTGAGAAGTTGCCAGGTTCGTACTATGACACAAAGAAAATGATGATGAAACTCGGGTTGGGTTATGAGAAGATAGATGCGTGTAGCAATGACTGCGTGTTATTTTGGAAGGAAAACAAGGATAAGTTGAAGTGTCCGATTTGTGATCATTCGAGGTACAAGCCAAGAAAGGGGAGTAAGAAAAACGTGGCTTGGAAGACATTGAGATACTTTCCGATAACACTGAGGCTTCAGAGATTGTATTACTCAACAAAGACAGCTGAATATATGACATACTATAACACTCGTTCCAAAGAAGATGGTGTGATGAGACACCCCTCTGACGGAGAGGCATGGAAGCACTTTGATCTGAAACACCCAGACTTTGCCCAAGAAGTTCGAAATGTTAGATTGGGGTTGGCGACTGATGGTTTCAATCCATTTGGTCACTCCAGCACCCCCTACTCCACATGGCCCGTTATTGTTGTTCCCTATAATCTCCCTCCTAACATGTGCATGAAACAACCTTATACGTTTATGTCACTTCTTATTCCTGGTCCAAAAAGCCCCGGGAGGAACATAGATGTGTATTTGAGGCCATTGATTGATGAGCTCAAAATGCTTTGGGATACTGGTGTTTCCACTTTCGATGTGTTTAAAAGACAGAATTTTCAAATGCGGGCTGCGGTGATGTGGATTGTCAACGACTTTCCTGCGTACGGAATATTTGCAGGGTAGAGCACACATGGTAAGCTAGCATGCCCGTGTTGTATGCACATGAACCAGGGTTTCACATTGAAATATGGAGGTAAGGTCTCATTTTTTGGATGTCATAGAAAAATGTTGCCAGAGGATCATCCTTTTCGAAAACAGAAGGACAAGTTTGACAAAACGATTGAACGCGGTGTGATAAAGCAAGATCGTTTGTCTGGCGATGAAGTGTGGGAGAACGTGAATAAGCATGATGCTATACCTTTTGGTAAAGGTTTTGCTAATCAAAAGATTCCTGGGTTCGGAAAGACTCACAATTGGACGAAACAGAGTATCTTTTGGGAATTATCTTATTGGAAGACACTCCTAGTACGCCATACTTTAGATGTAATGCACATTGAGAAAAACGTGTTTGACAATATATTCAACACAGTGATGAATGTAAAGGGTAAATCCAAAGATCATTTAAAAGCAAGGAAGGATCTACAGAAAATGGGTATACGGCCTGAATTACATCCAAAACTGATCAATGGTAATACGATATTGCCAAAAGCATCCTACACCTTGGACAAGAAGCAAATACAACAAGTATGTGAATGGGTTAAAAATTTGAAGCTCCCAGATGGTTATGCATCAAACATATCCCGTTGTTGTAACCTTTCAGAGTGCAAGTTTTATGGGATGAAGAGTCATGACTGTCATGTGTTTATGCAAAGGCTCATTCCTATTGCTTTTCGCGACTTTTTGCCTAAGGCAGTAATGGATGCCTTGACTGAACTTTGTCATTTCTTTCGGGATCTTTGTTCAGTAGCACTTCGGGAGACTGACATGAAAATTCTTGAGAAAAGTATCGTAGAAACAATATGCAAGCTCGAGAAGATCTTTCCTCCGTCCTTTTTTGATTCGATGGAACATTTACCCGTTCACTTGGCCTACGAAGCTAGGGTTAGTGGACCAGTGCAGTATCGATGGATGTATCCATTCGAGAGGTGATATTTATTAGATCTAGTCTAGTGTACCTTATAATATTTTGAATATACTTTGATTCTAAAACTCATTCGATATCTTTTAGGTTTATGTTTGGACTAAAGAAAAAGGTTCGCAATAAAGCTCGAGTAGAAGGTTCAATAGCAGAGGCCTACATAATAGAGGAACTTGTGAACTTTTCTTCACTTTATTTTGAGTCGGAAGTTGAAACAAGGATAAATCGATTATATAGAAACGAGGATGTTGTTGACACAGATTCGGAAGGACGTTTATCCATATTCACACATTCCGGTCGGCCTTTTGGATCTTACATTACTCGGTGGTTAAGTGACGAGGAATATGATGCCGCATCGTTATACGCCCTTCTCAATTGTAAAGAGGTCATCCCTTTTATCGAGTAAGTAGTTATGCATAATGCCTTTTTTAATATGTTGCTTAATAAAATAACTCACTTAGCTTATCTACAGTGAATTCGATAATGAAGCACGAGTTGCCAATTCTGCAATCTCTGATAAGGAACTTGAAGAGTTGCGTAACAACGAGTTCCTTACGTGGTTCAAGCAACGTGTAAGTTTGGAAAGTAAATCATAGTTGTGCAATTACTACTATTACATTACTAACATAATATTACTTTATTGGATGTTACTGCGATAGGTTGACAAGGTTGATCAAGTGGTGGATACTCATTTCAAAGAACTTGCTTGCGGCCCTAGTAGATTGGTTAGATGCTATAAAGGTTACATTGTCAATGGCTTTAGGTTTAACACGGTAGATATTGACTCGACCAAGCAAACTCAAAATAACGGAGTTTTGGTCAATGGCGATTGTTATAACGACAATTGCCTTGATTTCTATGGGCGATTGGATGAGGTTGTTGAGTTAGATTATATGGGTAGTAGAAATCAATTGGCAATGTTCAAATGTCATTGGTTTGATATCACATCTAGAGCTGGTGTTCGTGTTAGTCAACATGGGATAGTAGATGTTAATCTCAAGTCAAGACTCGGATCAAATGAACCTTTTGTGTTTGCTAATCAAACTTCACAGGTATTTTATGCAGAAAGTGTATCGAAAAAGAATTCTAATTGGTGTACAATTATCAAGACCAAAAAATTAGCAGTTGGCAACTACCAAGAAGATGTGCCCGAGACTTATCAAGAGGATGCTACTCCTGTTGTGGTACCTATTCCAGTCGATGACGACACGGATGACATACCTCTTCAAGCAGTAAGTATGCCCGATGAAGTAATGGGAGAGGAAGAGGACGAGGACGATGCTGATGATAATGAAGAAGAAGAAGAAGAAGACGATGATGAAGAAGTAGACATGTCCAGTAGTGATAATGATTAATAACTCCTAATTCTTTCTTTTAGTTTAATTTAGCTTAGAGTTTATTTAACATGATTTGGTGTTTGGATTTGGCATTAACTTGTTGAGTGAAAGGCTTTTTTTTTTTTAACTTGTGTTTAGTAACTATTGTGGTAAAATATTATGTGTTTCCATATTTAGTTTTTGTTACATAAACAATTTTTGCTATATAGTATCTTTTGCAGTTATGCAACGTTCCCAGGCCACTCGAGGTCGTAGTCGTGTTGTATCTGCTCCCGTCGGTGGAGGTCACAGTGGAAGTAACTCATCTTCGGAGCGGTCTGTGCAAGTGGAATCGTCAATAGCTTCAACTAGTGGTACTTTAAGGAATAATGGGTGATAGTTGTTTTTTGTTTGAATAATTATAGTACTTTGCAATGTCATGTGTTATTCCTGATATGCTTTTTTGCAGCTTCTCTTCGTACCAGAGGTGCAACACAGGGAATCATAAGAAAGCTTCCACCAGGCTCCAAAAAGAGAATCCATGTTCATAAGAAAGTGTAAGTTGTAGTGCTTACTTTCCAGTTGTATAATATCATTGTTTTCCATTCTACTTTAGTGTAACACTTAATTTTTATGCACTAGCTTCATTGAGGACGAGGCACGGAGTACAATAGGAGCTATCTTTAGGGCGAATATGGATTTTCCTTTCGTGGTGTGGTCAAGCTGGAAGAAGTACCCTGAAAGGAAAGAAATGCTTTGGCAAAAATTTTTGGTAAGTTACATTTATTTTTCAGTGCATATACATATACAGGTTATGGCTTTCGGTAGTATCGTAGCCGTGAGTGTAGTTCTGTGTATTGTGTGGGTGTATCGGGCGAGGGTTTGGACAGCAAGAAACCCACTGCCGTGAGGCAGTGGGTATAGGATATAGTGTGGTGTGTGTATTGTTTGGAGCCATGTGTTAGTGGGTGCTCAATTGTGTGTGAGAAATGAGTTGTAAATAAAAAAGAGAAAGGGAGAAACCATGGGCTGTGCAAGAGAGAAATGTTGGGTGCAAGTGAGAAGGAGAGGCTGTCGTGTGTAGTGTTTGATGTGGGTGTGTTGTGTATGTATAATGTGTTTGTGAATGGGTATAAGCAGCAAGGCAGGAAGAGTGTTTGTGATGTGCGAATGAATGGTGGATGAAATTTTATTGGGAGATTGATGGAGAAGGCATATCCTAGATGGGTTGCGTGTGGGTGTACAACATGTGTAAGTGATATGTACCGTGTGAGTGGTATGTGCAAGCAAAGTGTATGTGTGTGCGTGGTGAGGCTGCCAAGGACAGTTTTTATGTGCTGTGTGTGTGCGTGTGTACTGAGAGTGTGTGTTTGTGTGTGCTATGTGCGTGAGTATAGTGTGTGAAAACTGGGTGCAGCGTGCATGGTTGGAGTTGGGTGCGTGGATACTGGTGTAAGGTGGGTTGTTTGGGTTTTGTATATGCTGTGCGCATGGAGAAGGAAAGGGTGGAAGATGGAAAGTGTTTGTGTGATATGTGTATGTGTGTATCGAGAAGTAATATATATGTAATCTGTGTATGGTGTATGGTGTGCAGTACATGTTTGGGTGGTAAGGTGAAGGTAAAGGGTGCCTGTTTTGGGTTTTAAAGTGGGTTTGGGAGTACAATGGCTAGAGGATGCTGAGAAGGGGAAGAAGAAATGAGTCTTGTAGTGTGAATCTGGTGGTTCAATTCATGCCAACTGTTGTCTTACCTGATTGGTTTCTTGTGAATATGGTGGTTCAATTCATGCCAAATGAAATTAGTATAATGCTTCTTGCTTTATAAAACACGGCAACACCGTTGGCTTCTTTATGAGACTGACATTGGTCTTGATTACATTATTTCTCTTGCCTTTGTTTTCAACAGGGACGGCAGTTGTGGTAGTCATGCTTGCAACCACACTCCTCATGATATTAGTGATGTTATTAGTATGGCGCTGCCATTGGGTTCTCGTTGGCATCTTTACAGTATTATGTTTAATGTGGCAGGGGTACTTTGACTTTGAGTCTCTTGAGCAGGAAGCAGCGGGAAGAGTTGCTTTTTTCCATCACATTTCTACTAACTATACAAAGTGGATGGAAGGAGCGAGGAAATTTGCAATTAGCAAGGTAGGAGAAGATGCACATCCAGAATTATGGAGGAACCATCCCCCGGAATGGATCCGCAATGATATTTGGCAGAAGATGGTGGATGTATGGGCAAGCACTAAATGGCAGGAAAAATCCAGATGTGCCAAGACAAATCGATCTGTAAATGATGAGCCATCTCACACAGGTGGTTCCGTGCCGCATGCTGTTATTGGTGTTGAATTAAAAGAGAAGATGCCAGATATTAGCGACGCGAAGCTGAACCTAGAGGTGTACGAATTAACACATAAACTTAAACATGATTCTAATGGTCAGCCATTGGAAGAGCAAGACCGTCCATATGTCTCAAAGAAGGCAAAGGCCATCCGCGTAAGTTTGTTTTTGCAGCTGATTTTTCATCTATTTTTTTTGATGAATCTCTAACTCGACTTGCATTTTGCATGAGTTACAGGACGCATATGCTGTGAGATTTGATGAAATTAGTTCTCAGGAGCCCAGCTCTTCCTTGATAGATTATGATGCAGCAGAATTGTGGCGACAAACGCCTGGGGTTCGCGACAAGAAAGGACGTATACGTGGTACTCGCGAAACCGCACGAGATGCCAGGGCATCGATGCACATATCACTGGACCAGCTTCCATCCTCCAAAAATTGGAAAGATGAAATTGCTAAGATTGTGCAACTTGAGGTGCAGAAGATGAAAGAGATTGAAATTGCTAAGCTTGTAGAGATTGAGGTGGAAAAACGGATGAAAGAGAAGGACATGCAGCAGGTAATGTGGTTACTTTCTTGTTGATAAATTTCCTATTATGCATTCTGCCCTAGTGTTTTAATGGAACTGAATCCTCAAGTAATGTGGTTACTTTCTTAAGCATTTCTGTTTCCTTTCCTTAGGTTTTTAAAGATTTAGTTGTGGTCTTTCTGTGTCATGAATCTTTCTTTCATATGGAATACTGAAATCATTTTTCAACAGTTCACATTTATATACTAAGAATGGAACTAAACATAAATGACTGTTATTATTTAAAGGTTCATTTGGCTTAATGCCAAGCCCTTTTTTTCAACAGTTCACAGTAATAGTTCATTTGGCTTAGTGGTTATATAAACACTAAGAAGTGCAATTGAATTTAGGAGACTTAGTGGTTATCCCTGTTGGAAATATGTCTTCTGCTCCAGTTGTGGTACTTTAATCTCATGTACTCTTTTCTTTGATGCATCGTAGTGATTCTCTTGCATTAATTTGAATGAAATTGTTAAAAAGGAAGGGGGAAACCTGCTGTAATGGGGCTGCCAAAAGGTAGCAGCTATGTGAGGTTCTGTGGTGTTTTTGTGTGTGTAAAAGTGTAAAAGGAAGGGAGAACTGCTGTGTACTGTGTTTTGTGTGTGCGATTGAGGAAAAAGAGGGAAGAGGAAGGGCTGCCGAGTGGGCAGCTGTGTTGGGGTCATTGTGCATGAGTTGTTGTGATGTTTAGATGGATGTAAAGGAGGAAAATAGGAGAGGGAGAGGCTGCCAAGGGCAGCCATGGTAGGGTGGTGCGATTGGATTGTAGAGAGGGAAAGAGAGAAAGAGAATTAGGGCTAGAGCTTGGTAGTGGCTTGAAGTGGTGGAGAGAGAGAGAGAGAGGCTGCATCGGGCCTTATTAAAATCAGCTGGAACTTGTGGTGCTATGCGTCATACATTTTCACTATTACCGTTAAAGATGCCAAAATTTCTATTTGATACTCCAATTCAATAATCCTCAAGCAAGAATACCATGGCAGGAAATTTTTCATTAATATCTGCACCAAATACATCCTTTAACATGCCTTTAATTGCTTTGTTACAGGTCGAAGTTAGCGCGACTGATGCTACTGAGGATGGCAATGATGAAACATTCGACGAGCTAGGTGGATGATTGCCTTATGTGACCAGATTTGACGTTACGTTTGTTAGGATATTTGTTCATTTTGGTAACCAAGCAACCGGTTGATTTAGATGTATTATTGTTCACTTTTGGTGGTATTCAACAAATGTTGAATATTTGTTATCTTCAGTTCATTATCAGATGTTGACGTTGGATTATTTAATGAGGGATTATTATTGTCAATAGTTGTTGCATTAATTAAGAATAGTATAATCTATTTATGCATATTTAATGATTTTTATTTTCAAAATTTTTAGCTCTTAAATATGAATTTTGCGACGGAAAAAATTAATTAGCACCTAGAAATATGATTTTTGAGACGGAATTAGCGACAGAATATTTCCCTTTAGCGACGGAATAATTCTCCTTTAGCGACGGAAAAATATTAGCTCTAATATATGGTTTTGCGACGGAAAATTTGTCTTCTACAAAATTTGGCGACGGAATTGGCGACGGAATATCCGTCGCTAATGATTTTTTAAAAATAAAATTTAAAATTATATTTATATTTCATTTATTTATTTTTAAAATAGTTAATTTTTTGAAAATTACAAAATAGTTTTAGCGACGGAATTTCCGTCGCTAAAGGATGACCAAGTCCGTCGCTAAAGACTAAGGCATTACTGATGGAACACTAATTCCGTCGGTAAAACCTTTAGCGACGAGGGTTTAGGCGACGGAACTTTACCGACGGAATGTCCGTCGCTAAAGGCTTTCGCGACGGAATTTGCATAATTAGCGATGGAATTTTTCCGTCGCTAATTGTTATTTTTCTTGTAGTGAGGGTAGTAGATCATACTGATCTTGTTGAGACACAGGTCTGGTAGAGTTAAGGTCTGAATTTGGAACCACCGTAGTAGGTTTCATGGCTCCACAGTCCAACTACTTCTCTTGTGGAACTTCGATTCTTTTGGTCGGAAATTGCTGCTTGATAGTTCTGTTACGCCATCTGGGGTCAGGTCCTCGGAGTCTATCGTGAACTTTCACGCTGACCCGGAAATCTGCTTTGTACGTGCTGATGTACGTAATGCACAAGAACAATATCCCTTTCGTGAACCGAAGACTAAGTTGGGGTGGTTTAAGACGAGGGTCGATGTGAGCCATTTGGCTGCGAGGGTGTTGAAGAAGCCTGACCTTATCGGGCGTACACTACAAGCATTCGCTTCTGAAGTCAGGATCACTCTCGAGTCCTCTTCCAGTGGGACTAACATCAACTGGACTGCGGGGGTATTTTCGTATAGAATTCGCGATGTTCATGCTTGTTACCTCATCGCCAAAAAGCTTCTGGAGTTTTGAAGCATCTCCTTCTACACTTCAAGTACTCGTAAAGGAAGGCTGATGTTCTCCCCTGGTCTCCTGCTTGAATCTGTTATAGTTTATGCTTCATAAATAGGGTAATAAATGTAGTTGGATAAAAAATTCCTTGATCATCATCAGCCAACACGTTTCATTAGCAAAAGCACTTTGCATTCTATAGGTAGCTCAGGCAGAATAAACGAAAAACCTACATCCGTCATCGACTCCGCTGATCATCAACCAGAAATGCTGTTTACTGCATTCTGAAAGTGTACTATCCTCAACCCAGCGGCTCAAACAAAATTAGGCCAAGAAAAATGAAGCTTTTAAGATCACCGCAAGGAGGAACTTGAAATGTTAATGCAAAAATTGTATAGATGAAATATCAAAATTTCCGCCAATTTATCTCAAGGCTCACTGTTGGGCAGCCTACTCAGAACAGAGTGCTCTGGTTTGTGATCGCATTCGAAATCCAGATGAACGAATACGCGCTCAACCTCGGGAAGCTTCTCAAGTTTAATCCTATGGCGTGAGCTTCTATTAAGGGTAAATCTTCTGGGAGCTCAATGTCAACCTATTTCAAACAAAAAGGGAAAAAATTTGTTCGCTCCCCAAAAGAATTGAAATCTATATAACTATTTCAACTACGTCCACTTACTGCAATATCAAGTAAAACGATTTCAAGCGAATACTATTATAGCCTAACGCGGAAGCTTACCAAAAAGTTTGAAAGCAAACAGGTACCATGCCGTGGTTACAAAAGGAAAGATAAACGAGAAACTATGTTAAGACTACCCTCCACAAAATACAATACGCCAAATGTGTAAGCACGGACTGGGTCAATGCGTTTGACTTGAGGGTGTCTTATGACAAGATATGCCGACTTCTGGAAATGGTAAATGGTAAGACAGCTATGTTGAGGTCGATGAGCAAAATTTATAAGATTCAGCTCGGGGTTGATCCATCATTAACTCGAGGGAGATTCACCGAAGTAGAACTGTCGTACTTTGTATTCTTAAAAAAGAAGAAGCAGGGAGTCTCATTAAGCAAGTATCTCGAACCACCCACGATCAAAACCATACATATTATGAACTTGTTCAAAATTCTTTTGGATATCATATGACAAATATTTATTGCTTTTTCTTGAGTGCTACTTTCACAGTTTGCGGTACCGAAAGAATATGTTTGACTGAGCATCGTCTATCGAAATGTTATCATGGTGTAACGTCTCTATGCGCATTGACTTTCTTATGCCTTTTTGTTCAAAATTATTGATTTGGATATCGTGATGATCAGCATATCTCAGGTTCATGAAAAACCTTCTTGGAAATGCTTGCAACATCTCCGTGTCAACATTATATGCCGCGGTGCCGTAAGTATAATTTTCTATTCACTTACTTTTTGTCATACCTTCTTTTTTTTTTTTGTAGATTTTCTAATTATTTTCTCCAGCTATTTAACCATTTTCCTTAGCGGCGGTCTTATTATGATTTGTACTGCAGGTCGAGGAAAACTTGTATGTCCTGTTTGTTTAGGAACCGGTTTACCAAATAACAAAGGTCTCCTTAGGAGGCCCGATGCACGCCAACTGCTTTATAAGATGTGTATAATGGCCGGCTGTTGCCAAACTCGTAGGGTAGGTTAACCATCTGTCTCTTGTTTTCTCTTGTTTTAGACCGATGTCTAAGGCAAAAGATTCACAGCTCTTTGAGCTAAAGGAAAATTCTGAAGGTTAGGATCTTGCCCGACCTGTTATCAATTGCAATGTTTTTAAAGGGATTCAATTCTCCTTTGGATTGATAACTGGCATGCCTTTGGACCTTTACAGAACGAAGTACGACTCTTGAATATGCTATGATGCTGCAAGTCTTGTAAATGCTCTGCTTAACACTATCATGGATGGAAATGGCCAGCTTTGATATCTCAGGAGCTTCGAGTAATTGCCCTAGCTATGCCTGCCAATCTTTTGCCCCTTCCATTAAGAGAGGATAGCTACTATTGGACTGCAAACCAATCTGGTGAACTTGCTCAAATTCTGCCTAGAACCTGATCGTTTATTCTAAACAAAAAGTGGATTGGGCTGGCCTGGTCTGGACTCTGGACTACTGATGCAATTCCAAGGTGTGCTTTTCAGCTTTTGGCTCCTAGCAGGAAGCAGTGTGGGATTCGCAGGGAGACTGCTGATCTTAAGTACTGCGAGTCAACTGTTCTATATGGCTTATAATGGTGAGATGTTCATGGCAAGGCTCAGGAGACTCTTTAAGCACATTCGTACCAAGAACTGCTAACTCTACGTAAGAATTTTTCAATCCTTTCAAGCTTCTCTTCTGCAGTGTCATAATTCTAGAAGTTCGGGAGCACCAAAGTAGTTTCTCACACTGAAGCTTGAGTAATTCCTCTCATTGTATCGAGTACACAAGATAAACAAACTTCTTTAAGCATTACTACAGGGCATAATAAATTGTCTGCTTCCAAAAAGTCGAGCATATTTACAATCAATCATGCGATTCTTTTGTATCTTTTACTGAACATACAAAGAAACAAAAGAAATTTTATAAATAAAAGGAGCTGAACCCATCTGAGATAGGCTGCCTACGTACCCAATTCAAGGGATCAAGCTCACGTAGTTCTTTTAGTTATGTTTACAATACTTGATTCAACCCAACTCCATAATGAGTTG